>KB671532.1:540503-636798 GCA_000349105.1 Anopheles epiroticus | reverse complement strand
GAGAGAGAGAGAGAGAGAGAGAGAGAGAGAGAGAGAGAGAAAGAGAAAGCAAGCGACCGAGACGACGGTGCCTAAAAATGGGCTACAGGAGGCACACAACAACCGAGAGGATCGAAAGGTGCCGTTTTGCATCTATCTAACCATGAATGTGCAGCAGTGCATGCCCCCTCTACCCAATCCCTTCCTCCGCTAAAGCCTGTCTGTCTGCCTGTCGACTGCCTTTCCCTTCAACCCGGACCCTCCTGGCAACCCTTTTCCATCCGAGACATACATTCCCTCTTCGCAACTTCTGGAAATACGTTCATTAGTTCACGCAGGGACATGGGAGTAGTCAGGGGAGTACTGGGAAGAGGTGTCACTGTGACATCAGCCCCCTCCCCTCCCCTGTGCATATTTGCCGACATGTGTGGTAAAGGCGCACGCAGAGGGGTGGAGGGGACCACATTTTGAGTAACCTGGCGCAAGCACACACACATACACGCACGCACATAGTCAACGACTGCGAGCAACAACAAAAAAAAAACAGGAGGAAAGAAATGAAACGCCAGACACATTGAAGTAGGTCGGGAACTCGTCGAAAGCGACGACCATCGTCCGTCGACCTCGTCTGGTTTTGCAGTCTCGCGCGCACTGCTCCCTTCCTCTCACCACACACTTTCTTCGACGTCGTCGTCGTCGTCGTCGGGGAGGGAAGCGGGTTAATGCTGGTGCAGTATGTGTGTATATCTGCACACTCCCAACCCCTTGCTGTCGCCAATTTCACGCCCCATCTCCAGCACCAATCCTTCGGGAGCAGCAGCAGCAGCGGCAGTTTCCTTCTCCTTCGAACGAACGGAAAGTGACTAGAAAGCGGCTAGCCGAAGTGAGGTTTGCATTTTCCTTATCGGTTTCTGTTTCCCACCACACTCGGTAGATTCGTCCGTTTGTCCAACGGTACCCTTTTCTGCACACCAAGTACTCGCCAAACCCGCACCTTACATTGTTACACCACACATTGGACGAATGATATTCGATATTCGTTGTTCGTCGTTGTTGCTGTTGCTCATCCAACAGTGCCGATGCATGAAATGAAATTAAGAAATGAATAGTTTTGAATAAAAAGCTGTAGCAAAGGAAAACATAAATTCTTGTACTACATACCTTTTTTTTAAATTAAAGGTCACCACAGCGTTTTGCTTGCGTTTTTGTTCGATAAGCCTTTCATTTTTCCGTACTTTTCACACACCAATTTTCAAAGTCCCATCCAACCGCCAATTTCCCTTTCTCTCCCTTTTTCTCTCGTCCATCAAAATTTGGACGCAAAATGCACACACAGACGCACATAGAGCGCAACCGAAAATAGATTGCAAAACAAATGCAAAAAAGTTAGCGTTTAAGCGCGCGCGAGCTGGCTCGTGTGTCTAGACGGTTTGCGCGGCGGCACGGTGTGCTAAAATTATGTTCGAATTTTGTGCGTGCTTGTGTGTGTGTGTGTGTATGTACAGGAAGACGAGACGGCTACCAAACACACAAAAAAAAACACGCACGATCGGCAAGACGAAGGTGAAAGAAGCAGGCAATCAGTCTCAGACAGTTAGCCGAAAAAGTGTTGTGGCTAAAAATATCAATATAACAAAAACAAAATCAACACACTTCACACACAAAAAAACATACAACCCGTAAAGAGGGAGCCCGAGAGGCCTGACTGGGGGAATAGAGGAACAAAAAAAAACAACTCCCCCGAGAGTCTTGCTAAGCCTTCAAACGGCAAACCACAAACTAACCAGCAACACCTTCTTCTGATCCTTCTCCCACGTGTTGCCCAGAAATGGCGCGAATCGCAAACGAGCAGAATGCGCCGCCCGGCAGCACCCAGCCCGAGAGTGGCTGCATCAAGCGCGATCGAACGAAATGCAATAGGGGTGATGATACTGCGGAGGATTCGAACGCGTCCATCGTAAATCTTGCAGCGGTATTATTGAAGTGGCTGATGCTGCTGCTGTTGCTGCTGGCTGTTTGATTTGGTTTATTTCGAAAGAATTATGCAAAAAGCAACATTTTAGCAAGATGTGTTTAAGTGTGTCCATTAAAATGGCAAACAGAATAATGAAATTCAATCGTCAACACGTTTTGCAGACGATTGATGCCAAAAAAGCAGCTTCATGCTACCCGCCACTAGGGGGCGTACTCTATTAGTCAACACAACCCTCACGATTCACAGCATCGCGACAAAATAGGTACCGCACTGTGTCCCATGCATGGCGCGAACAGCGCAAGAAGATGCACGCAAAGTGAACTGCAAAAACCCAATCCGTCGCACGGTCGAATTATAATTATATATTTCCAACCGTCTTGCAGCGGCGCTGCGTTCGAACGTGGCGCATTGCTGGCGCAACAGCATCTTAAAGGCGGCACTGCTTCTGCTGCTGCTCCCGTTGCACATGCACACACAGAGACAAGAGAGAGCACACACAGACACGAGGGGGAGCGTAGTGCACATATCGCATCGCACGTCTAGACACGCTCGTCTCCTTCGGTCGCGGCAAATTGGGAATCGCTTCCGGTCTGTGCCGAAGGTCTGTGCCGATCCCCACCATTTACGAGTGGCTCTCCTGTGCCTTGTCCCCCCACATACTCTTTTTTGAGATCTAGAGAAGCACACTGCACCGTCAACATGGTGTGTCTCATATGTGTTGCTTTCCATCCAACACAGGGAGTTTGTCGAGATCCGTATGGCAAATTGCAATTCTCTTTAATTGCTCTCTTTCACTGCTCCAATACGGGACATGTTCAGTGTCTCGGTGTCCCTGTGCACCAGCAATGTGGTATGCTCTACGGTCGACCGTAGCGTCTTTAAAGCGCTTTATGTTGAGGTAGTCAGACGACCGTCGTCGCCTTTCTGATTCGCATAATGTGCGGCACAGCCACCTACCACTGGCGGCAACATTGTAGCGCAGTTTGCCTTTTCCCCGTGCCATCATCCCGTACATAGCGCAGGTCTGGGATGTGCACCACTTTCGTTTTGAGCATCGCTTCGTTGTTTACTGCGAAACGTTTCAAAACCTGCGGTGACCTCGATGACTCGGTTGGCGATATGTTGCGGACATGCGATGCGCGGCCCAATGGCTGTCTCTGGGAAGACAAGATTTATTCTACATACGCTAGCGCTACGGTGCGCATTACTCACCAATCAAGCCAATGGCTGGCTGAATGTATGCAACGATACGGCATGCGTGCATGCAGCACTGTAATTGAACCATTCCATTTGAAAGCATCATAAATCGATAAATGCACACGTACCTTGCATGTTTTTCCTTCGCAGTAGCAATCTTCTTCAGAGAGTTTACCGGATCATTCTCGTTGAACAATTCACCGAAATTTGGAGCTAAAAATAAAGAAGAATAAATGAATTAGAACAAATTATTTACAGCCGGGTTAAGGGAACTGGAAAACCTAAGAAAATGGTGAATAGTGGTGTGATCCGACGGGTTTATGTATTGGCTAAAATTCGTTTCATTTTACACACTATCGCTAACGCGCATACGAGCGGCGGTTTGTACAAGCTACCTTCACGTGAGAGAGCTAGTCCACAAGAGGGCGGTTTGCGTTCGCAACTGAAAAACTGAAACTGAAAAGTTTCACAAATAACGGACTTTTTCCAACAACAACAACAACGCAATTCAAAAAGATTTGATTTTCGCTGTAATAATTTCAAGGCTATCGTTGGTGCATGTGATTGAGATTTTATATTGGACATTTTTGTAATTGGAATAGTTACTAGTATGATCTGAAATGGGCCCAGCACTGAAATAATTACCATAATGTCTAGATTTACGTGCTTTGAAAAGACACATTGGAATTGCGTTGCGTGGCTTGTTGACTGAGTCAGTCAATAACTAAGTCACAATAATATCACCAACCCCTCTAGCCGAATCATGGCTATGGTTTTATCGCCTAGCGCTAAACAAGATAACGTATCATTCGGTTTCAAAGTAACTCAACGATTCGATTGCACCCGGAAGGTCGGAAGCAATAAGCTTTCTTTTAAAACATTATTTCTTTGGCTAACACAGACCCCCTTTGCCGTGATTTGAAAGCCATAGACATGAGGATTCTAACGGTGCTTCTTCGGATACGCAACATCGAACACACCGATGCGTTCGTTACCTCTAAAACCAGTAGTAGGTAATTCTATGGAATAAGCAACCTACCATCCGAGCCTGTAACCGTCATTACCGCTACCCTAGTCTTCCGAACAGAGCTGCTGTGTACATTCGGGGCGAGTTTAAAACCACTCCTATCTCTCTTATCATTCCACGTCCGATGGCTCACGAAGCTGGCAGCTTTTCGCTGCCGGTTCCTCCTAACCTTACTATCACGTCCCATTACGTGCTGAAAAAAACCGCTCGACGCTTTTCGCGTGCACAGGTTACCAACAACAGCAACTAATCAGCCCGCGTTGGACACTTTCGGTGGATCCATTCCTCTTCCACTTGTTATTCCTAACGCCCTTCTTAGGGACTCTCGTGATTAGGGCCAGAGGTAGTGGGGTTTTTGTTTGTGTGAATGCTAAAACCGTATTTATATCGAGGATTGTGTATCCACTGCCCGTCGTAACGTCGTAACACGATTCCTTCCCGAACTGTGCTCCGAATCCCACATCGATTTCCGCGCCAAGTGTAGTCAAATGATCGCCGAGCATTGTTATGTACGAATCTCAGTTTAGCAGAACGACAAAAGAAATGCTTTCGCCGTACAATCCCCATCCAAGCAGTCTGTAAATGTGTGGTGCAAAATTGCGCTGTTACTTTCAACTTACCTAAATACATTTTCTCTGCCTCGTCACGGAAGCGTACCGCCTGCCGTCAACAGTATTTGATAGAACAGTAGCAGGGCACAGTGGAAGGTAGGACGATTGACGATGGCGCTCCCAAACTGATGCGGGGTGCATTCAAGTAGAACGGGAACGGAGGAATTGGCCGGTACTATCTTCTTAAACTTTCGCACGCACAGTAACAAAACGGAAGCGCACCACCACCACCACCACGGCTGCTGTGTTACAAAGGGGGTTCAAAGGGTTTTCTATAGGTTCACTGCACTTGCAAGTCACGATCGCGCCAAACACAATGACAAAACACTACGTGTGCACGGAATTGAAACGTTGTTACCGGTGCTACAGCATAAAATATACACACTTTTTCACGAACGCACCAAACACGGAAGGATGATAAAAAGGATACGGGAACTCGGGTGGAACCGGTGTTCGGGATACATCTAAGCAGATCTCCCAGAGCGCGTCACGCAGTTCGGTGTGTGATGCACAAATTACCTAAAATCGAAAAGAAATGCGCTGATTATTGCGGCCGCTACAAAGGATATGGCAGGACGAGCCGAGAAAGGAGTGGGAAAATTCATCCCGCAACAAAAAGGCGCTGACGCAACTGTCAAACAGGACTGCAAAGGAACGATTTTGCAAAATAGCATGGCATACTAGGGTTGCTTCCTATTCGCCGGTATGAAAGGAACAAGCCAACAACAAAAAATACGCAAAACACTATGAAGACCTGTCATTGCAGGGGAATTTCTTCACTCCGACGGTTTCGGTTAAGAGGGGAATATCGGGTTGCGGCTGCGGTTGGATGGCAATATCTCTGATAGCGCGACAAATTTAAGCTCACTCGCAATAGATAAGATCGCAACAACGACGACATCACCGCACCACCACGCAGCACACGAGCTCCCTTCGACCTTTCCCCCGACAGTTACTTCTGGGGCTCGAAAGAATAACTCGTTCTTCGTTGCTGCTGGCATGTGTGCTGTGCTTTAATGTTTCTTTGTTTCTTCGCAGTGCACTGCACGCAGTCGGCCAAAGCAAAATGGCTATCAGAGGACGGGCAGGGCAGAATCGATGTGTGCACCCGCGCTCCTCCGCTCGCACACAACCACACACACACATACACACACAGACACAACCGCACACACTCACGCCCGCATCGTTTCCGTGCTTTACGCACCCACGATTTCACAATGCACGACCCGACCCTCGTGCGTGCGTCCGTCCATTGCTCCGACGTGATGGAAACAGTTAGTTGAGGGGCGATACTGATGGGAGGACAAAGGGCAGAAGGGAAAAACACTGCACACCAAAACACTCCTTGCTGCTGCTGCTGTTTCTACTACGCCACACGCACTTCTTCGAAGGGCTCCAGCACGGCCTCCGTTCGCTTGCTCGCTCGCTCCCTCTCGCGCTAGCGCTATGTGTGTATATGGACGAACACGATTACGTGCACCCGTGAGCAGCAGCAGCAGCCGCGAGGTTTGTTTATTTGTCGCTTGCCTTCCTACCGCTGCGCAGGTCACTGCACCGATGCGGCAGACGGGCACTCACGCACGAAATGCACACGGAAGTGTTGGACGTATCTGTACGGTAGCGCGTAATTTTACCTCACATCCAAAAAACGAGATGCGTATCGTTTTCTTCTCGTTTTAAAGGGCACACACAAACACTGGCACACATACACACGCTTCTGAAGTAATGCTGACAGCTCGCCCGCCTGACAGTCCTCCTGCCTGACAGCTCGCGACGATAGGGATATATTTTTCACCGGACAAGCGATCTTTCGGACGGCCGCTGCGATTCAGATTTTTATTGCCGAAAACCTTTAATCATATGTCACGAAAAACAGATAAATATGATTGCACTTTAATGCAATGACACCATTTTATGTAAGAATGCTGTATAATTGTCTCAAATGATCATAATACAACAGTAAAATTGCCGTGAAAAATCGATAATTTTCTCTTGGAAATCCCTTCGCTCTGCTATTATTACTGCTTGTTTCTCTTTTATTTCTTTAATCACAAAAGTGTAGCTGCATATAAAATAATCTATTTTTTCGCATCCACCAACGATCCATTTGAGCGTTTGACGTTTTTCTCGTTTGGCGTTGACATTTCCGTTGTCAATCAAGCATTCTTCTTCTTATTCACCGCTTTTCGTACCCGAATGATGCAGTGCGTGTGGCTGCTGGCGAGAAAAGAAAGTCTACCTAGCTCGGAAAGTGTTTTTCCAATGTTTTAAATAGTGCGTACGGCAACATCGAGGGCAGAACTGTGATTCTTCGTAGGACGTAAAGGTTTTCGGCCTAAGCTCAGTTCACAATGACGCAGTATTTACCACCGAACTTGCTTGCGCTTTTCGCACCCCGCGACCCCATCCCGTATCTTCCGCCGCCGGACAAGCTACCCCACGAGAAAAAGTCGCAAGGCTACCTGGGGGTGGGATCGTTCCTGGATTGTTTTGAGGTAAGTGTTGATAGAGTTGAAACCCCACCGGCAAATGTAAATAAACGTTCTACTGCACACCCTCCCGGGCATTGCCATCGACAGGACCCGAAAGATACGCCACCACCGACGCGTGTGGAAACGCGCGAGGAGCGGCTGGAAAGGCGTCGAAGAGAACGGGCCGAGCAGGTGGCCTACAAGCTTGAACGGGAGATCGCGACTTGGGATCCGAACCAGTTGCTGGAAGCGACGGAAGATCCATTCAAGACGCTGTTCGTCGCCCGGATTGTAAGTGGCAAATGTGGAAGCGTTGGACTGATGCGCAGTTTCACTCATACTCTCGCACCTTCACGCTTTCAGAACTATGACACCTCGGAATCGAAGCTTCGGAGAGAGTTTGAAATTTACGGTAATATAAAGAAGATTATCATGCTCAACGACAAGGAAACGGGCAAACCGCGTGGATACGCTTTTATTGAGTATGAACATGAACGCGACATGCACGGTAAGTACCGGGACGTGGAACGATAGAACCGTGGTTGTCCAACCTAGCCTCGGGAGCCTAGAAACGGTTCAGGCTTGATTCCATCCATCCAAAAACCGACCTGTCCCCTCTTCCCGGCAGAGATCGTGCCAACTGCATCTTTTTCAGTGAATATTTCGTCACATTTTGCATGAACTTTTGAATTAGTTATGCTCTTTTTGGCAACCGCTGCAGCGAGTGAGCGGTTTCGTTTTCTACTACTTGCGGTACCTTGACATGAATGTCTCTTAGCCTTTTTGTATGCGATATAAAAGCGCACATAACAAGATAACTCTACTTGAGGTATATAAAAGACCAAATAAGCCAACAAGCAATGGAAGCAAGTAAAGTATGAAAATGGGTCCTATTTAGAATATAAATCTAACACCAAACTTTTGCTTGAGTAACACCATTTTTCATTGTAGATTTCGCTCTGCGGAACTTACAACAAGCAAGTAACAAAACACGCTCCATTACTCGGTACTCTGTTTCAAGAGGTAATGCAATGCGCCCTCGGTTGGTAGGTTTGTATGTGTAGTAGATTCTAATGTTGGTGGTAAGAAATAATTGAAACCTTTATGTCCGTTCGGTCCCTATGTACTATCCGGTTAACTCTTTTCCATAATCCATATACAGCAGCAGAACACGCGAAGGAAAGCTTCACATGCGGCGGGAGTGTAGGTTCTCTTCTGGGTTTGATCCATCCCCTCCAATAAGCAGGGTTGATAATAACAGCTCACTGGCCTTTTGATTCGGTGACATTGTATGGCCTCTCGTAATTTGCAATAAAATGTGTTGGCCGTACGGACAAACGCATTTATCATTAGAGCAACCATGCGCTCATTTGAATAATACAATTGCGTTGGATAAATTGTTTTCAATAATTTCTTCGTGAATATGAAATGCACTCACCAACTCGATAATAGACCATATTATCGCTAAACCTAACCCAACACCCTGCAACCCGGACCGGAAACGTAGCTCTTCGTACACGCCAAACCGTGTAAGTATTCGCAAACGGTAACTCCACGGGTAAGCTGATTGGTAGGTACATATCAACCTACCGGTAAAAAAAGAAGATGGTAATTTGGTAGGACGTTGTAAGTTGTAAGTTCTAGAGACACAAAACGAAACGTAAGTCCTTCATATGAATGTTGAAATCTTTATTTGGGTGTATCTGGGATTTACCGATCCGGGAGCCTGTCTGCTGTTGCTGCTGCTGTTATGGTTAGTGTCGCAAAACAAAGTAATGGTTAGTATAATGTTGCCGATACCGGAGAAGGTAATGATGATTGATGGTGGGAGGTTTGGTAAACAGTACGCTAAAAAGTACCGGATGATGAAAGCTCTTCTGAGAAGTAATTGAAACGGCATAACCGAAAAGGCAACGGTTCGATGCTGTTCAAGGGATCCATTAGCTCTTCGGCATGTTTCGAAACCACGCAACCGCTCGGTGGTTAGTAGGTACACCACGCGGTTACGATATCCTTGTTTGTTCTAACGAGCAAAGCTTTCCGACGCAGCGTATATGCACACGCGTGGACAGAAGGGGTTAAGGGGGTTGATTTCGAATTATTGTTTTCTGCGCATTTTGGCAACCTTTTTCCCCCTTACGTAAGTATGGTGTGTGCGCATCGCAGGTAAACGGTAAACGATAATGATAAGAAGGGACAAACGTAACAGAACGGTACCTCTTCAGAAGGGATGTAAGCCAAGAACACTCTGTAAGCGGGACTCATGCGCCCTTAGTGAAAAAAATGTTCACCCGTAATATTCCAATCCAATCAAGAATGAATTCTCTCCCGGGTAGGTATAGTGTAACCAGTTTTTATGCGGTAAACCAATTCAGTGAAAGTGAATGTTAAGGTAAAATAGTTAGGGGTTTTCGCTGCTATCGTTGTATCTTCAATATCTGGTAAAACATGTACATATATCTATTCCTATTATACAAGCCTAGAACACCGAGACTTGGGTATAGTGTAAATCTTTCCCCTTTCGTAAACCCCACCAGGAAGAGTGCAGTTGCAAATTCTCATAACATTTTCCTCCACTCATAAAAATGCATCGTGTGCCGTGCGCCGCCACCCGGCTGTCGTGTGTCCACGCAACACAACGCAGAGAGGGAACGTGTTATTTTTGGCTCGGCCCTCGAGTACCAACGCGTGCTCGACCAACGCGTGATCTCCATCTTGTACTATTTTCTGTTTTCTTTTGACTCTCTTTTCCCGCCCTGTCGCGCATTATCACTGTCTGTCTGTGTGTACTCCCTTCTTCTGCCCCACTACGCTCGTTTGTACGAATGTGTATGAAAATGTTACTGACAATCCTCGTTCCACCGGCGGCACCACTCACCGCGGGCATCTTCTTCCGACTGGTACCCAACAGCGGCCTACAAGCATGCGGATGGTAAGAAAATAGACGGTAAGCGCGTCCTGGTGGATGTGGAGCGGGCTCGTACAGTGAAGGGATGGCTGCCGAGACGTTTAGGCGGCGGATTGGGTGGTACGCGACGTGGTGGACCGGACGTTAACATCAAGCACTCCGGCCGGGAGGACAACGAGCGCGAGCGGGAACGGTACCGGCTGGAACGCGAACGAGAGGATCGCGATCGTCGGGAACGAGATCGACCGGATAATCGTAAGTGAATCGGAACGTTTTGAAGGGGCTTGAAGAGCTAATCGAATGTCCTTCTTTATAGGGTTCGATCGCCGAAGGTCTCGTTCTCGTGATCGCGAAAGGCGCCATCGTAGCCGATCGAAGGATAGGAGCAGGAGAAGGCGTAGCCGTGAGCGTGACGTGGAAGAACGCGGCGATCGCTGGGAAAAGGATCGGGAGCGCGATCGTGATCGTAGCCGGGATCGGGACAAGGAACGCAAGCGTAAGCGCAGCCGCTCACGAGACCGTGATCGTGCGGATAAAAGCCGCCACAACAAGCGAGGTAGTGAGCGCGATCGGAGCGAACGGGATCGCAGCGATCGTGGTGGTGGCGGTAGTTCCGGAAACGGCGGTGCAGAGCGTAAGGAACGGAAACCAGAGTTCCGGGAAGGAGACATCAAGATCAAGGAGGAACCAATCGACGGTAAGTGTAGGACTCAGCACGGTTTGCAGCAACATGATCCGTAGCGGGCCCTGTGCAGATCCAAGGGCTCTTCTATGTCGATCCCCATGAGTGCGTTGCTAGAGCAGCTTAATAGCTTAAGCGAATTTTCAGGGCTATCAGTTGTGAAGTTGTTGACTGCTTGGTAGTATCTAATTTTCGTACATTTCCATACCTAGTTTGAATATATCTTTATTTTCCGTTGATAAATGCCTCCGTCGCACCCAACTCTGATAATTTCGTCCCTCTCGTTCGCAGATTATCCCGACTACAGCGCTCAGTATTCGCAGTACCAGTCGCAGGTTAAGTATGAAGATGGCGAGGAAGAAAAGTATCGCCCGCATGAGCTCGAACCTCCCCATATGCGTGCGGATAATGGACGCGGCTATGTTACTGGTAATGGTGACGATGACGACGGGGACTATGAAGGTGGCCAGGGTTACTAGGGCTAACAGGTAGTGTGGAGACGAACCAGCGGGATGTAAGAAAAGCGCTCGTCCACTGGTGATTGCCCGTCTTCTAAATAGTCTACGCCTTTGCAATGCAGCTTCCAGACACACAATGTTGGTGGTATGCAACACGAATTGCTGTGGGTAGTTTTTCTAGGTTTAAACATTCTTAGGCAATAGAGTAAGTTCTTCCTCTCTTCAAACCGTGCGGCGTCGAGATGTTTCGCACAAGACAAATCACGTGCTCTCGCGCTCGACTACTGAAATCCTTTGCACGATGCAATGGAGATATGATCGTGGTATGATAGTCAAATTATTGCTTAAAATACGACGCGCCGCGCATTACGTGTGAACTGCGTTACGATGCTAAGTGCTACATATTCCATATTCGAGGTAAGAAATCACTTTCGTCAGGTTGTACTAACACACAGCTTTCGGTGCTAGAACACAACACTTTCCGTGAGCAAAAGAGGTTTCGCTGCGTAAGTTGGGATGCATTTAACTGGTAAGATAACGTAATAAGAGCTCTTGTGTTTTGACTTAACGCGAACAAATTGGGATAACGAATTTTTGAACCGTACAAAATAATGACTCCTGTAAACATGTTTAATGCAAACAGTGACCAAATTTAATGTTGCCATGTTGCCCTTGCAAAGGCTACAATGGGTTAAAGTTTCCAAAAAGGCATCCACGGGAAGCAACACAACTTCTTCATGATTTTTTCTCTGTAGCATTGTGTTTGGATAGGTAAATAAAGCTAGAAGTTTGAAACGTATTCCTTTTAAGATTCTTGAACAGTTTTTGAATACCTCGAAAGAACATTTGAATGGAGCATTTATATGAGTAAGCTGCCAAAACATTACCTGATTTAAATTACACTTTTCTCAACATTTCATGCCCAACACGGAAAGCGTTCATTGCCTTTCATATCGACATCATTTATTCTATCACTAAAGTAAGGCAAGAAGAAGTAACTGAATATTTGTAGTGCGTCAAGCGTGTACATTCCGTCTAGAATGTCACCGGCAACTGGTTGCGGTGCGGTAACAAATAGTAATACTGACTAATTTCGAATCCGAACGGCGGGACGGACCGAAAAGATCATTCGATCAGTTTTTCCTTGGAAAGAAACTTCAGCAACGTGGAATGTTCGCTGTGATCTTGGTCGTCGTTTTCCGTTCGCACTACCAGGGCTACCGACTCTTCCGTTTTCGTTGCATCTTTATCTTGTTTGCTTTCTGAAAAGATTTTTTCTGTGCCTTCGCTTAGCATAGCTTTAGGTTCATTTCCATCCCGGATTGGTTGCGGTTCTTGTTCCTGTTGCTGTTGCTGCTGCTGTGCTGCCCGGTTCGAACGTGTTAGTACTTTCATCAGCAGCGCATCGGAGCTGTTACGATGCTCCAACACTTTCTTTCGCTGCGGGTGCTGCGGTATCGGTTGCTGTCCCTGCTGGTCGGATCGTTGCTCGTGTAGCTTCGTGATATCTTCAAACATTTCCGCGGATAGCGAGTCGGACCGTTCCCGGCCCTTCCCGAACGGATACTGGCGCTGTAGATCGTACCCAAGGAAACCATCGGAGCCGCGACGTAACCGACGGCTCGGTTCCTCAAACTCTTCACCAAACGAGGGTCGTAGCACGTTGTGATTGGAGAACCAGCCTCCGACATCATCGATGCTCTCTCGACGTCCATTAGTGGTAAGTGATTTCGTTACGCTTGCTTTTGTGTCGTCGGTGCCGATCGAGGACAGCATTGTCGTGGAGCCATCGGACTCGCCACCGAACCAATCGCTCATGTATTCGATGCTATCCCGACGCCTTCCTGACCCGTGCTTGAGCCCGTGCTCAATCTTTGGCAGTTCTCCGACTACCTCCGACTTTTCTATCTTCTCAAATTCCGGATCGAAACAGTCATCCATCTCCGACGAGGAGCGACTGGAGCCAACCAGCTTGATGCTCACATTTTCCAGCTGCTTGTCCCCGTCGGAGCTTGTCTGGGACATCTTTTCCAGCAGCTTGGACACGTTCGGGTTGGATGGGTTAGGATCATTCAGCTCTGCGGTGAGAGCTTCCTCCAGAAACGTTTGGAACTGTTCGATAATGTTTTCCTTGTTGTCGGAGGCACTGTACACGCAGTCCAGCACGTTCACCACGTCGTGGTGCGGTAACACTCTGCTGGACTCGATGAACGATCCAAGACAGAACTGGCGCAGACTGTTATCTTCCAAATCGTCCACTAGGAAAGTGGCCGCTGACGATGTGGGCACGGATTTGGCTTGCACTTTCGATTCGGTAGAAGCATCGGATTGCTTGAGTGAAGGAACATCCGCAGGAGCGAGCTGCGATGGCGAATCGGAAGTGACGACGGTTGTACCACCGATCGTGAAGCTTGGACCGGTTGGCCGATCGGCGGTAGGTGTTGGCGAACGGCATACTGGAGGCACTTCGTTTGATTTCCATGAAATCTTGCGCGTTGTTAGCTTGGACTTTGGTTTGACCAGATCATCGGCACCAGACGAACGGTGGACGTAGTCTTCCGGCGTGAAGCGTTCCACACTGATACGGGTACGCTGCAGATCGACCGCGGAGAACGATCCGGAGCTGGAACTCTTCGTTAGTACTGGACGCTGCGGAGTGTCTGGACGGGCGGGCGTCGTCTTGTCGAGATGTTCCGTCGTTGGCATGGAGATGATGCGCTTCAGCATGCGCGGCGTGTGCGCTTTGGGCTCCTCGTCATCCTTCGGCGGTTGCAGCTGTGACGTCGCTGTGGCCGTAATTTGTATCTCTGATTGGCTTTTCTGGAAACAAGGCGGTGCCGGGGGTGGTGGCAATAACGATGCAGCTTCGCGCTGCTTTCCCTTTTGCTTGGTTCGGGCTGGTCGCACAGCACTGCTCTGCTCGCCATCCGATCCACCCGAAGAGGCTGGTTCCACATCGATCGGTTTGTAGCGGGAGAAGTCTCGGCTAGGTTTCCGGGGCGCTTGCTCTATGGATGCTTCCGTCTGAATGACATTGCCGCCGGCCGATGCGTCCCGCTCATGAGCGTGTAGCTTATCGTGCATGTGGTCGTGATCGTCGCAGATGTGTTTGCTCTTGCGACGCTTCGGCACGATCAATGGCTCCTCGACCGGTTCCATGCCCTCGTACCGGACGCTATCGTTGTAGTCCTCCAGCATGGCCATCAGGAATTCGGCCCGCCGACCAATCTGATTATCCCGGGCAACGGTACGATCGATGTACTTCATCAGATCTTCCCCTTCGGGTTTATTTGATGGCGCAGGAGTGCCAGGTTCTTGGGGTTCGCTATGCTTCTCGGGGCTCTGACGCACCTCCGACGAGCTCTCCTTACTCTCTACAAACTTCTCGATCTTATCCACATCATCTAGCACGAGACTCGTGTTTGATTTTTCCTTTCTTGGCTTCTTCTGACCCTGCACTGGTTGCTCCTGCTCCGGTGAAAGTGAATCTGCCAGTCGCTCGCCGAAGAATTTGTCCGATTTTCGATTGCCCACCCGCGGTATCTGTGAAGTGGAGGGTGTTCGCTCCAGTTCGGCCGTTGTAGGAACTTTGGAGAAATCACTGAACGCGTCGTTGCTTGCGTCGATCTCGAAGCAGGACGTTTGTCGTGCCGGTAGGGCAGCTACGTCTGGGCGGGGCGGTGGCACACTGGCTGGTCGCGTAACGGACGGAATGTCGCACGAGTGGCGTCGGCTTTCACGTCCAAAAACGTCCTGAAATCCATTCTTCACTTTGAGTGCCTCGTCGGAGCGGTAGCGTCCGTCCAGCGTGGCACCACGCTTCTTGCGCGGCGGTGCTACCGGCGGTGTGTCCACGACTTTCTGCTGTCGTCCGGAACCGTCCGGCACGAAAAGTCCCACGCTCTGCCAACCGGTCGCCGAGGTCGTTTTCTTCGAAGCATCAACTCTGCAAAAGGATGGCAACGGGATGTGAGAGTAGGAAAAGGGAACTCCAGCAAAAGGGAACTTGGGTTACTTACGCGCCACGTGTGAAGTATGTCTTGCGCATCGGATGTGTCTTTCCCTTTCCTAGTCCATTCGGACAGATCACGCTGCTAAAATTGCTGAATGCGTTCCCTGTGCTGGTCGACGAGCCTGTTCGTGGCTCTTTGCACAGTGCGTTACCCATCTGGAAGTGGAGAGGAAAGACAATTGAACAAGACCTCCAAGTCGAATTAACCCGAAAAGGTGGCCCTTCTCGAGGCAAAGCACAGATTGTTTAAATTTAATGACACAATCAGCACGGTTGGCAGCATGGAGGGCGCTCTCGGAAGCTGCGATGAGACCATCACGTTCGGGTGCTTTGCGAACGGAACTCACCTTTTACGGAAACTTGTTATTAGTCATTTCCGAATAATGGTTACCGTCGTCGTTTTCGATGACAAGTGGTAGACAGGCAAGAACAACCGCCTATTTTTGAAAGCGCTTACACTGCAGCGATCGTTAGCGATCTTGTTTTGTGTGCAAACACTGAAAACGTTTGCGAATAGTAGTGGCTCCGTAAAAGGTGAGCTACTGCTAGGGTGAACGTCAATCTAAGTTTCAGTTGAAAAAGGTGTCTTTTTCTGGAAAATCGTTATATTGAAATGAATCGCTTTATTGTGTGCGTATGGGACAGAGTAGATGATCTCATTCCCGATCTCTCGCGCACCGTGTTTCCAATTCGATACATTGAAATATGTAAAACCACCCTTTTCAAAAACGTGGATCTGTTTGCAACATTTGTGCATACAGAGACAGATAAATTCCTTATCACCCATCTCGTCTGCTAATGGCCAACGTTTAGTTGCATCCCCTGCCCTGTTTACATCTCACATTTGCGCCTCCGATCGCGACTTGGATACGATTGAAACTGTGCTAATTGTCCACACCGCTGCCGGGAGGGTACCCTTTCCCCTGACGAAAAGTCCAGCCGATTCGAACCAATTAGCCCCCTGGTTGTGTGTTCAGTGTGCGGTAACAAACGTCAGGGACACCACAATCGATTGAAGATCGCCACCAAAAGAGAAAGAGTTGTACCGTACCTGGGCAGCATAGCAGCCAAAAGCTGTCCACACAAGCGATCAATTATGATGCAAAATTTGCATGCAAACGATAATTGAATGTGGTGTGTATGATTTTGGTGAAGGTTCTAAAGGTTTATCTTGTGATTCTCTGCCATCAACTTGAATGTCTACGGGTTTGAAAGTGATCGTCGCCTGGAGCTTACGTCAAAACGATCATGCAAGCTCCAGTCAGATGCTTTTGGGAAGATCTCGTCTTTTAGAATAGTTGCGAAAAAAGGGAAGAAACCCGAGAGAGGGAGAGCGATATTGAAGAAGACGATCAACGTCCAACTCGTGATGCAACGTGGAAATCACCAATGTACACCAACGTTCAGCGGTCGTGTTACGGGACAAAACACGACACTACGATAAACGACTATAAAACAGCTGTAATGAGCTAGGCACTGGTACCTATTTTCCCCATTCATGTCACGTACGTAACATTAGCGAGAGGGAAACCGGTAAGTACATTTTACACGCCCGTCAACACAATCGCTAACAATCGCGGTATCAGAGGAAACTTCCAATGATGGCAGCTTGATCGACCGACGGTTCCAGCTCAACCTTGTTAGAGTTGATGGGGCCTTCCGAATATGTGATCGGATGTAGTGCGATGCCGGCAACTGAGCTCTCTGTTTCACCTTGTGACGATGACAATCGTTGTTTAGCTATCGGTTCTGGGGGTCAAAACCTCATGCCCATAAACGGTTACTGTTAAGCGAGGGGAGGGGATGCGAGGTGGCGATTCCCGCGTACTCCAGCCCTTCTTAATAAGCTGCCGTTCTTACTATTAGCCCGATCTTCGAGGCGTGAAACGTGATTACGTGATCGGTCACATGATACGACGATATTCCCGGCCGGAATAGTTTTGCACCTGAACGTCGGGTCGGGTCCGGGCAAAGCTTTAGCCAATGCGAATTCTTTTCTCTCTTTTGCTGAGAGGCGTTTGTTGGGAACTGGAGCACCGTTTTGTACAAGCCATTTGTTTACAGGGCGATTGAGGTAAACAGTTCGTTTGCAAAACACCCTGCTCGATGACTTGTGGATTATGAAGCATTCGTCACCATTCCAGTGATGACTGCTGTGCAGCACGGCTGGAGGTCATCCGAGACACACTGTACCGTGCATAAAAAGCCCACACAGTGTGATGTGCACCAACGCACACAAACACACAGGCCCACGAACTCTGGCGGCTTATTCAAAAAACATGATGTCATCTCGTACCACACAGGTTCCACCGGGCCGGGCGGGGAGAACGACTCATCACGCGCGCGTCTTGCGAGTTGAACTGCGTATCATTAGGCATGTTGGTTAATTGCGCGACAAGCGCTCCCCACCCCACAGCACCCCACCGGGGGTGACAATCGGTAATGAGCGATCTAATTGTGACGTTGAGTACGATACTTAGAGCGGTAAATGCACTTTTCGAAGCGGACAGACAGATCGTGATCGTACATCGAAAGGGTCGCTTTTAATTGGAATAATTGAATTACGAAAACTTTTCACACGAAACACTCATTTTTTGCTTTATGAAAACTTAAAATGCAACCGTTTTTACCACCAAAACTCTTCTCGCCACGATTGAGCGAAGGTTTTTGCTAACGCATTTGTTTTGGTTACGATAACAGCGACAACGCCTTTGCTAATCAACCGTCTTGTCTCCACACCACTTCCTTGCCTCGGGTCAATTATACACGCTGGGGGGTAGTCTCACCCCCCTCACTAACTAGAACGGAACGGGTTTATACACCCTCTCCCATCCCCTGTCGGGGGTTTCACCTTGTACCGCGGCTCACCTTTCCAGACAGACAGGTTAAACACTGATATTTTGCGTTGTAGCGCTCTCCAGCGACGGCTCAGACACGGCTATGGCGCTTAGTTTCCCGTGAGCGAGTAAGGGCGGAGAACCTTCACTCGTGCGCGCGTGTGTCCGCACGGTGTGATCACGATCGGTACCGGGAGAAGACTGAACGCATACGGGCAATATTTTATCGTGCTCCGGTACCGACTGCCGGTTCGCTCCAAAAACAACCCTTCTACGAGCACGATCGTGAACGGGCAAGGGGGTGAATAATGGAGATAAAGGGAGGCGTGCAGGCAAACATTCTATTGTTTGTGCAAACACTTTACACGGGGTGGTGGTGTATTATCCGATCCCTACCCATTGAAAAAAAGAGCTTCTACGGGGAGGCTGCTTCGGAGAATTTCTCGCGGTGAGCTTGGGATTTTTCTCTCTCTCTCTCTCTCTTCCCTTGTTTTTGTTTTTTTAAGGCTGATCTGCAGCTAAAATGATCGAAACCATTAATCGGTTCAACGTTTCGATATGCAAAAAGGTAGAAGGCACCCTTCGGAATCGGGTGCAACCGGTTATTCGTCGTTGAATCGCGTGACGTCACGCGATGCGGCATTTACGCACACACACACACACACAGGTGGACACTAACAGGCGTGCTGAGTAAGAGCTCGTTTAACGCTTAACGTTGGAATGCGTCTACGTATGCATCGAGAGATAAACACTGACTTGGTGGCCCACGGTGTGTAGCTCCTCCTCGTCCAGAACGCTCCACGTGACTCCCACATGGTTCGACCGGTTTAACTGTAGCGCGTGTTTACTGACATCGGCCCCATCAGTGGGTCAAAGTTGAAGATGACCCAAGTACACCCAGTTCGATCGATTGCTCGCACAGTTCAAGGCACTGCAAGGACGCCCGGCTGTACTAATGTCACATTTTATGAGTCATAGATCGGCTAAGCCATTAAAATATTTACAGCCACACACGGTTCCGGCTTGCGGTACGGGCGAGTGCATTGTCCGAATGATGGTGGGATTTGTATTTTATTTAAATTCAGGTACGATGCCAGCACGGATTTTTTTTTCGTCAGGACCACCGATACGGGCTCGCTGGGATTATGCATTCGTGTAAATATATTGGGAGGCCTCACGAATGGCAATGGGGTATTCGACGGTATGCGATGGTCACGGTAATTCGATGCTCTTCGTGATCCTGCGTTGGCATGCCATCCTCCGTTGCATGACCGGGCTGGGTGTTTTATCGTAGCGATGACCAAACACACGTGTGAGCAAAGGTGTGAAGCTAGTGGTTGGAGCTTTTTTGTTAAATTCTCTATTGTTTTATGCTGTTGACCCTTCGTTGGAGGTTTGAGAATGTTAGCCTATGGTTGTAAAATGCAGGATTAGATGATATAGTTCTTAGTTGTATAATGATATTTTGGATCTCTTGGGGGAAACTTAGAGGAACTCAAAACGTATCCTTAAGATAATTATTTGGCTCTTCATTTAGAATAAGGCGGTTCGCTGATAGGGGCGACAGTGACGCCGGTTGTTCGAGTAAATATCCAACTACGTGATTACGACTACAACAATCCCAGAAAGTCAGAAATGGCCAGCATTACCTGGTTAATGAGATCGTTACACTAAGCAGTAAAGGACTTAAAATACTGAATGTTAAATTCACTATACTAACAAAGAACCTTTTTGGGGTCGACAATGTTGGGGTTGAACCCCAGTTGTTTAAATATCTAAATCAGGTCATATCACTAATATAAGGCTTAATGATGAGGAACTCATCATATCAGGTGTACAAAGGTTTTTATAGAATGTATATGCATAGCCTTAAGGTAGTCCAATGAAAGGTGATATCATATTTATATTCTTATATTCATACCAGTTGGATATGGCATCTTAAGGCCTCTTCAAAATATTTTGTGTCTGTTACTCCTTTGTCAATCAGCGCGGTTCAATTCCCATTCCCGAAGTCCATTAGTGGCTTAAGGATTATCGGCCTTGAACACTAGCTCACTAGCTGTTGTTCCAGTGCAAGAACAATAACAATCTATTCTCAATGCCAATTCCAAAAACTTAGACCTACCTCAAATTTCTTGCAACTGTCTCTGTTTCAGCTAACAGCTGTTTGTTCCAACTAAACGGTCGCCTTCATAGTACCCAAAAACAAAAGCAAAATACAACATTAAACAAACCTTTTCGCGATAGGATCAACACATTCTCCCTCACACAGCTAGATACACATACACCCGCCATTCAAATTCACCCTTCTGCCATTCTGGACTGCGTGAACGACGCGACGCCGACTTCAGGCCGCACGTGTGTGAGTGTGTGTGCGCGCGCCTTTTCATTTGCGTATAAAAACATTGCACCGCTTTTCAGCTTTTCCTCATTTTCCGTCCAACCGTCGACGGAAGCACACAACGGCGTCGAGTGTTTGGTGGTTCGCTCCCTGTAGCGAGCGTGGGATCTATCAGTTGGTGTACATCTCGCTTCTTCTCTCACTCCCTTAGAGGAAGGGGGGGGGGAGGGAGAGGGAACGAAGGGTGGTGTTGGTGGTTCAACTTTCAACTGAACGGTTTCGAATTTTCCACCCCCGCGGTGCCCCTGACAGGCGAAGTGCAAAGTGTGTCAAAATGAAGGAAAGGAAGGAATAAAAAAGCATCATCCAAAAAACAGTCTATCAAAGCAGGCGATAGTAGGCAGCGACCGCACCGTAGTGAGGTAGTCGTTCCTGCCGGTGTCCAAAAACTCGTCAACGGGAAAGGGCGCCCGGTGTCTGGCGCTGATTTTGAGGTGAATGTTTTTGAGGGGAGAGGAACCCTCAGCTTGACACCCGTCAGTGTCACGGAAGTGAAGAAAGAATCGGAGGACCGCCTGCTGTTGCTTGGGAAGAATGAAACCAGAGCAAAGCGCACGAAAAAAGGTAGTTGAACCGCGGGTTGTGGCAGCCAGCTTGGTTGATGGATCGTCCTGTGCGTTTGAGTAGTGCTGTGCAGTGAATGAAAGCAATGATTACTTGATTTAGAAGAGCCTGCGAGTTTAAAGGTGAAAAAGGCTCAAAAACCAGCAACTGTAACTGTGCTTTGTGGTGTGTCCTTCGATATCAGTGCTTTTAAGGAGATTTTGAAGGATTATCATAGCATTCAACACACACATTTGGAACTATGCTGAAGTAGCAGAGCGCGTTTTGTTCGAATATCTCGCAGCTTGAATTTAAAGAGAACCGTTTAAAAGCAAGGTAAAATCTTTTGTCTATTAGTTAAATGTTTCACCCATCTCTCATGCAAATAATGAACCACTTCCCCGTTCGCTGATCGCTCCGTTTTTCCAACCTTCGCGCACTTACTTGCAACTAAGTGTCAAGGTTATTATTAGCCGGACAACCTTCAGCCGACGAGGGCGACCGTTTTTGGCATAAAAATAAACGCATCTTCCCCATCTTCACGTTCACCATTCATCCTCCAACGTGACCTATAGGAAAAGCGGAAAAGGTTAATTCATAGCTCATTAGGTCCGTTCGACCAGACTACTGATGGGAGCGAGCGTTGGCGGGTAGAAGCTGTACAAAGTTAAAGTGTATGTAGAAACATTTTCGGCGGTCTGATCGAGCGCATGATAGCATCCTCATACGCGTTGTTTTTTTACGCGTCGGAGGATGCTGGGATAAGAAGGGGGGGGGGGGGTGGTAAGCATGTTTTGGGACGCGTCCGAGCACTGGACGCAGGTGTGGGGATGTTTCGAACGTGGGTGAAGATATTGGTACGAAAATAGATCAATCTTCTTCACTGTTTTTCAACGCTACTGCTAGTGGCATTAGGATAAGTTTCAATGGGTTGGATCAGTTTTGAGGAAAGGGGGAGGGGGTGTTAAGGGATGCTATTTGACCTCGTTCAAAAGTAAACATGGTCAGTGAAGGGAAAATTTACCTTCAAAAGTGCGTAAGCCGCGTTTGGCCAGGTAATGGAGCTTCCGATCAAAGTCATGCAAACACTTTGTGGTTATTAGAATATCGTCTAAACTGTTTTGTAGTAATCTTTTTGTAGTATTTAATTAATTTAATTTAAAAACAGTCTTGTTAATTTTTTCATAATTGTGTTACTTAATTTTCGTATATATCGTTATGCGAAAACAAATATAAAGCACATAAGCGATATAATAAAGGTGATTCTGTTAGAAACAGAGTTAGTTAAAATTTTCAAAATTATTTTATTTACCCCCTCATATTCTCATAGAGATAAGATCAAATGATCCCTTTCTCGAGAGACTTGTTCAACAGGTTCATAAAATTATAATAATCATTCGTAATGTATTTTCTCCTCTTTCTTACAAAACAACAAGACAACTGACCGGCAGTTGACCACAACAGCAAAAAACGTACATGAAAACAAACAATACCACCATGCTTGCAGTTCAAAGATACAAATAAACTTCGTACGTAGTCCCCAACGAACGAATTGGCCGATTTGTTTTGCCCGTCTTTTAATGGGTCATGTGTGCGAAAATGCTTCACCGTGGGTGCATGGGGCGGGTGCGTTTCTGTAAAACCGAAGCTGGTAGGAAAGCCATTGCGAAAATAGATTGGATTTTGCTATTTCTGTGTATTTACTGCGGGTCGTTTGTTTCTCTGGTCCGTGTTTGTCCGCGTGTCCGTCACTTTCAATTTTCACGCTGCAAAACGTGTTCTTTTTTATCGCTGGGTACGTCGCGCTAGCGATTTGATGGGGAGAAAAGTGCTTTCCACCAAAGTGCAACGGGAAAATCGATTAAATAGGTGGAAAACCGGCTAAGCTGTACATGTGCAACGATGCAGGGGAAGCAAAGCGGTCACTTCCAGGACCCACTTTGCAAGCTGTTTGTTTGCGAAGGTCACGTGGCTCACTGGGGTACGGTGCGTTTAAAGGCGGGGAGCTCACACTGCATAAGGGGCGTAATGGGGTGAGGTTTTCCAAGTGCATTAAATCTGGAACATATTTCACGTGACCCACACGGAAGTCGTTCTCCACTCAAGACGACACCTTGGAATTGGAAAGCACAGCATTAGAATAATCATGCCAAACTCCTACCTTCAGTGTGTGACCTGGTTTATGTGGTCCGTCCGGGCTTTCAAATCAAACTTCCCCCGGTAGGCAGTAACGAACCAACCATTACCTACTCCAACAGTGAGCGAGCAAACACACGCGATGCTCGCTTGGCACATAAATTGCCCCCCCCCCCCCCCCCCCCAGGTGTATTAATTCCTTCGTGTCAGCGGCCATTCTTTCGGCGTGTAATGGGATACGACAAACGCGTGTCTATTTAGGCGAGGAGCGTACGACAAACAGGGCTGCGACAGCACGTAACTAACGGCCACGAACGCACAAAAGACACACTCAAGAAGACACTAATAATGGGCAACATGACCCTTTAGCGCTTCGGCTAGTCATTTGTTCGAGCGGAAAACTCCAATGCTGAATATTGCAGCGTCATAAACCCAGCGTTCTCGCTCCTTGTTATGAAGCCACTTTTTCCACCCGAAGAGCGTGTGAAAACTCGTACCCAAGGGCTGGCGTGAAGCTACAAACAGCTTGCAAAACTATTCCATCCCGGCGGTGGTGAAAACCCTCGGCACGTCTGCAGAGGCGCCCTGAACAGAACGGTTCGCATATAAAGCTGTGGATAATGTGAGCAAAGTGTAGCGAATTCGATTACAACTACAGCGCACGGTCACGCCATCGCGATGGGACGGGCCACCAAAGGTACTATCCTCCCGCCAATCGTAGTGAAGAGGAACCTTCAAAGTGTTACTTTTTCCTCTGCCTTTGGTTCCCTTCCTTCCGTCTATTACGACCCGGGTTCACCTTGAACGCCTGCTGGCAGCTGTGTGGCGTGTGCTTTACAGTGGCATAAAAGCAGTCGTTGATTGATTAGCTTTTTACAATAGTATTACGAGCGAGAGAGCTAAAGGATAACTGAAGCAGAATGGTATCAATTTAGGTACAAACTCGCTGGCAAATGGACAAAGGAGGGATGCAGGTCTGCTCTAGTGCTAGGAATGGTATTCAAAGCATAAAATACATTACCTTGATAAGTTTTCATGAGAACACAAAGTGCTTCAAAGCATAGAATTTGCTACAGAATTGCCAATAATTAAACATCGAAACCGATTTGAATTAATTTTAATGAATTATAATATTTTATCCAAACTCAAAAACATATTTTAATAGTATATTTGGCGATTAATCTAAAGTGATAAAAATGTTTTAAACAAGTATTCATTTTTCATCCATTTATTTTGTGTATTTTGTACCAGAAATGAGACGTTTATCTTTAAACACGCTTTATTAGTTGAGAAAAACGCAATGGAGGCGCCTGGTGGCAAGTAAAGAAAAATCGTTTCACGTGTATACTATTGCTCAATTATCGCTTCAAAATTATAGTTTTTCATTCAACTTTAATCGATTGTTCATAGTTCAATGACTCCAGCAAACAATTATCTTCATTATAGCGTGCTCACTACCCATTCCAGTTTTCGCGACACACGAAAAAAGCGGGTTGCACCGAAAACGTGAATTCTTTCTTTCTGGAATACACAGCGCGTGTCTCCCTCTGGCGTTGCAAACTGCCAAACGGCAAGAGGGAATAAAACAAGCGTTAGTTTGAAGCACCGACAACAAAAGGCAATCAATAATCAACGCTTCCCGATAGAGTATGTCTAGCCCCAAGAATGGGAAGCAAAAAATGGAGTGCTATGGCAGGAAGCGAGCAGCAAAATCAAGCCACACACCTCGCTAGCACTTGCTTCGATGGAAAATTACCATCCCCCACCGGGTTGTGTTTTTGTTCCGCCCGTTTTTCGGCAATTCACGCTCTTCCTCGCCTCCTCCAAACCGACTGCAGGGAAGGGATGGACAGGAAAAAACACGAAACGGATCTTCGCATACCATCGCACCGAACTGGAAAACAAATCACCGGGATCCACGAAAGGTGACTGGAGCAACAAAAATCGCGAGCGAAGATTAAACCGGATCCCGTGCATTTCGGGTATGCGCAAGTGTTTCGATCGAGCGCGCTGCTTTATCCTTCGCTAGTGGCATACATGCGTCATTCCCCGTGCTTGGCGTACGTCATTCGAGCTTCACGGGGAATGGGAAAATTCACAATCTCTCGATCTGAGCTGCTCGATCTACTTTTTGAGGGAAAAGCGATGAAATCTGGGGGCGAAAACATTCCTGCGCCGAGGCACGATTGCATGCACGATACTGCTTTGCTGTTTGATTGCGGGAAAAGTGTTTGAGGGAAAATGGTAAACGAAAGGAACGTGTCACCGCGTTGTGAGATTTACCGATACGTGCTTTTCACCCAAATTGACACTCCGTCTAACCTGCTTTACATATGTCTATCGGATTGGCGTTTTTTATCTGCTAGCGGGAAACCATGTCGTTGACAAGTAGGATGATGGTTTGTTGTTCCACATTTGTTTGGTTTATAATACGAAATGAATGGAAATTCAGTTTAAGGGAAGCTCCAATGTACCATGTGCTTTCAACACTAGCAAAACATTTATTGCTTTTCCCATCAAGCATCCCAATAATGCCAAATAAAAGCGTTCAGTTTATGAGGTGGTGACAATGAAATTTACTGATGTTAAACATCTAATTATGAGTCACAAGGGGTGATATAAACCAGGGTGATTTTACGGTCAATACATGTTTATCACACATTGGTGATAAGTATAACAGATTGTGTGAAAGTAAACACAATTTTTCATGTGCTTTTTTACAAGACTTTGATGATGTCTTTATTTATATTTACTCCGTTTAAATGTGATTTTAATTTAACGGATTAAATGATGATTTCATTGATTTAAAATTAATGAATGTGAAACCTTTTAAACAATTTACTAAAATAAATAACGATTGTCCTTGATCCCACCCTAATACTAATCAGCTAGCCACCCAGAGAACAGAATACAGATGCTACGTTCATTCGTATCTCTTCTGTTTTTATTTAAAAAGAATGGGGCGAAAAAGCGAGTTGAACTCAACTGCAATCGTGGTAAATCAGGGCCCATCTGGGTATTGTTATGATTTCCCTCTGCAGCCACACTTTTCTGGTTAGATTTGATTTACGATCCGTTTTTTTTCTGGCCCGCTTGGGTTATACACGGTGCGAGACGAACTGCACGTGTGGTGTTAAAGAATGTATAAAAACAAGCCAACAACCATAAACCGTAGTACGTGACAGATGTTACCAAAACAGAGCACGTTGGGGGAGATGTTCATTCCCCCCTATGGCCAAACAGTAATAAAGTCTCGCTTTGATTATTTGCTTGTGCTGTTATTTGCAGTTCGTTCGACGGTTGGAAAATAAATAAAAACATTAAATCCTTTATCGTTATCCCCCGATGCTCGTTTCAGCACGACAATGGATGGATCACCGCCGAAGACAAACCGGAAGGTGCGGTTCTCCCTGCCGGAACCTGCCGTACCGGCCGTCCCCTCGACGACTCCCGTCCAGAAGCAGCGAATGTCACACGGCACGGTGCAGTACGTTAACGGAACGCTCATCAGCCAGTCGCAACAGACTGGCCCTTCCGCAGCTCAAACTCGCTCCCACCAGTCGCTCCAGATTACGCCAACTCCCACGACCGCCACTTCCACACTGCACGGTAGCTCGGCCGGCTTCAAACCGAAGGAACTGAACAACAAGATCGTGCTGCATCTGCGTCCCTCGGTAAGCTCCCTCGACAGTGGCAGTGAGCTATCCTCGCCGAAAGGCTCGCCGGGCAACTCGAACGATAGCAAAACGGCGCGTCAGAAGGCGTACGCCCAGAAGGGTGGCCCCGGAAATGGTTCCTCCTCGATGTCGGGAGGCAGCGGAGCGGGAAGATCACTCAAATCATTACCATCGATCAATCAAAAGTTCCCCAGCTCGGAGGACGTGAACAACAACGTGGGGGGCGGGAATCGGCAACGATCGAGCGAGGATCTCGGCACGATTGCCGGCGGCATGTGGAACCATCCGACGAAGAAGCCCACCATTATGCTGCGTACAATCTCTAGCAGCGGAACGCAGACACACCCATCGAAAGCAGGGCCCCTCACGGCAAGGACGCGCACGAAATCGGTCGGCAAGCTGCCCGGAGGGGTGGTGGGACCTGGTGGACGACATTCGAAGTCTCTCATCTCTCCGCACCTGGCGCCTATGGACGGGGTGGTGGTAAGGTCGCAAGAAAACTCGACCAATAGCAGGTCGGGTGAGGTGAATGCAGGGGGCGAGTCGAAGGATCGACGCATCGAGGAGATTAACGTGTCTAGTATTATCCGTCAGTCGGGCCAGTCAGGCCACCGGTCGATGTACGGGAAGAGTGGACAGTTTCTGGCGGTTCCGGAGTACACCGATCGGTACGAGGGCATGGAGACGGCCGTATCGGCCACGCTGAACGACGACGAGGAGGATGAGTTTGAGGACAGTGAGCAGGATGGCAGTGGTGGCAGCGGAACGGGCAATGGTGACGACCGGATTGGGACGGCCGGTGATCAGACGGTGAATGGGAGCGATTTACTGAAGGGTGGTATGATTGACGATGGCAAGTTTCGATGCGCACGGGACACGAACCTGGGCCGGGATCGTAACACGGCACAGTTTTGGGATTTTGTCGAAAGATGGCGCACGAATCGGGCGCTCAAGAAGCTGGAAAGTGCCAACCATGAGCCGAGCGCACCGGTTAGTACCACCGTACCGATGGGGTCGGAGCGAAGCAAATCGGACACGAAAAGGTAAGAATAATTTTTAGGAGGTCTTGAGGAGGTTTTTAGGTTTCGAAAATTCCCAAAAGGGAGAATATAATAAGGTCCTTAGAGCTAATGGACATAAACAGCTCACACACTACAATAATCGATTACTGAGTAGACAGATGTACTAACTATTGTTTACAGCCACTAAGCTACTCAACTTGATTGAACAGCTTTCCTAAAACCGGTAAAAATGACATATGAGACATGAGCATCCCATATTAATATCATATAAGTTATCATAAAATCCGATGTAGAAGACATGATAATGATTACAAGCAATCTAAACTATATGCACCAGGTTTGAGTATACTAAACTTACTATGACTAGCTCACAACTTACTAACTCTAATAAACTTACTCACTAGCGCTTCCCATACGCAGAATTGACTCTGTCCTGCTATGGTGACACTTAATCACAGCCCCCCATACGCAGTATTAACAATCTTGATATGGATGGGTACACTCAGTCACAGAAAGAGCCAAAACACAATGGTGTTCTGGTTAGGCATTGACCCTACTGGGTTGTTGTGCCACCGAAGAAGAAGAATAAGAAGAAGAAGAAGAATAAGAAGAAGAGAATTTAGAATTTTTAAAATTCCCAAAAGGGAGAATATAATAAGGTCCTAAGAGCTTATGAATGGAAACAGCACACATACTTCAATTAAACTTTACTGATTAGAGAGATATTTAAACAAATATTTTTATAGCTACTAAGCTACTAAACTTAATAGATAAAGCTTGAAAACTTTCCTCAAACCGGTAGACGCTTTCTACATCTCATATTTGGATCATAAAAGTTATCATATGAAGATGTTTTGATAATGGTTACAAGTACTTTAATGTATTAGGACCAGCTTTTAGTATACTAAACTTACTATAAAGTGTCATTTTATTTGCCTAGTTCTTAATGTTATCTTACATATTAATCTTACTGAAACCATACAGAGATTGTAAAACATTTTAGCGTTTAAGTAATTCCTCCAAACCCTGCGACTGGAATTACTCAAAGCTTGAAATGATTCCCATCGTCGAAATATTGCAAGCTCGCGCACTAGCAGCTCGCGTGAAATGTTTCACCACGCATTCAACCGGCTACCGTAAACGCGTCTCGAACGTCCTATTCCGGCCCGGCGCTTTTAAAACGACCAGCCGTGCCGGGCTGCTCATTTACCATCCAATAGGTCGCGGTGTACGGTCGCACGGTTCGCAGTACTGTTTCGATTCCGTCGCGGGTACGTGTGTGAATTTAGCTAGTGTCGGTTATTGTTTTCCCGTTTCACTTTTTGCACAATTTATACAGTGGCTAATAATAATCACTCGAGCTGAACGCGTTCGTTTGCGAATAGTGTAGTTCACAAAAAACGATAAATAATACAACCAATCCTACCGACACACAACAAAAAAAAACCTACTCTGTCGGTACAGAGCACAGTGTTAGTGGTTGCCGATCGTTGCTGCCTTTCTCCAGGTCGAGCTGAAACACGTGCGTCACGGTGCCGGAGGCGCAGGCGAAGAGCACACGGAAAACAACGGCGCTATAAATCGTGAGTTATATTTATTTCAAACTTGCGATGCTATTTCGCGCCACCGCCCTGATATACCGCGCGTACAAGGGTTGCATTAATTTGATGGTGAATTTTGAGTGAAATGTTCCCGGCCATACGCACCGTCTATGCGGGCGTGATCAACGCTGACGTTGATTCGAATGAATAAGATTAACGATTCCGATGTTTTTTTTTTTTATAATGACTTGCTCTCCTAAAAGGAATTGTAGGAAGGAATAATTTAAAAATGTGGGTTTATGTCGTCATTGATTAAGGATCAATCGATGAATTGATCTTCAATGCCAAATCCCCATTTTAATTCGTTGTCCATTTTAATTGCATACAGTTCGTGATGGCTTAACACTTTTCGCCGTTTGATGTGCACTTTGCATTTAATCCGATTCCGATTGCAAGGCTATCACTTATGCAGGCAACTCAATTTGCCCGATATCACAACACACGCGTGCCGTTAATAAGGCCCATTTTTCTACCTCTTTCCTCCCCTCTTCCAAGCCCCGAAATTCTCCTGCGCTTAATCATTCACCTTGCCACTGCGTAGGCCAAACAGAACCGAGCTCAATTTTGGAAACGCGAAATCCGGGTGCAAATGTTCGGTTGGTTTTTCCATTTTTCTCCCTCGTTCCTTGCACCTTTGCGAAACTCTTTAGCGCCTCGGGAAAAGCCAACACCAGCCAAGAGAGAAAGCGAGGACCAACAGCATCAACAGCGAAAAAAAAAAAACAGCACATAAATATAATTAAACGCCACTTATTGGGCCGCGGAAATGAATAGGTAAACAAACATGGACTGCACGCTGTCCGTTAAAAATATCAATCCAGCCATCGATTCCACGGCGTCTGGACCGGGGGTTTTTATTTCGGGGTTGCGGGGTCGTGTTTAAAAAGGTGGAAATAAAATAAAAAAGATGAAACTTCACCACCATCCTTGCACCCTCTGCCACACGGTGTGTGTGTGTGTGTGTTACCCAATAGAGGACGTTGTTGGGAGCACGGAACGGTAGACAGCCGAGAGACAGTGTGGCGTTTGACATTAACGATCGTGCTGGCGAAAAACGCAACCTCACCGAAAAAAAAAACGATTTTCCACCGATCCCTTTAGGCAGTCCTTTGAAAACGCGGGGCGAAAAATTGGAGCAAACACGGTCGGCTTGGTCGGCGGTGGGTGATTTTCATTTTGGCGCAGCGCCCTTCCCCCAGCTTTCTCTCTTTCCCAGGGGAAGGAAGGAATCAACGGCGCGGAAAAACTGTCATCACACGAGTTTTGAAATAATGAGGCGGAACATCGGCACCTTTATAAAACAAAAACAGCCCCCTGCATAGCTGCGATGTGTTAACAGCTTCGGCAACCGCGGGCTGGCATATAGAATCGATTTCGATACGCGATTATGAAGCAAGTGCCAGTGCCAGTGTGTCCGATATTATTTACGGCGGGGTTTTCTGTCTCTGTGTGCGTTTGAAGGCAATTAAAGGCAAAAAAATGAACAACCACAGAGCGATGCGAGTATCGTGATGATCATCCGGTAGAGAACGGAGCGAACATGGTCACAGCAACGATTGCAAAAAACCTTGCAAAACGGTGCTAAATAACAATTGAAATAAATCAAAGAGGCTTCCGGAACTGCACTTGCTGGTCTGTTGTTTCGTTCTCTTCATTTTGCTGTCTCTACACCGGTTGCATCGTAAAAATCCGATCATGTGATGGCGATTGCATACTTTAAGGCGTTCACGAGACGTTTTCGCAAATCAACTCCGGAAGCAGAAACCCAACAAGATGCCCCGGAAGAAAGTATTTATCGCAAGCGGAAAATGATGCTTTATAAATATTGCTAGCTGATCGTTTCACGCTCTCGCGATGGAGATATGTTCGCTGTGCTGCAACAAATGGTGGCTTGAGACAGTGGTGAAGACACAATAATTAGCTCCGACACTCGACGCTGCCCGCTGACGGGCATAAATAATGGGCCAGATCGGTATCTAAATTAACACGGCAAAAGCTCACCAGCGGTAATTGACGGACGATAATAAGCTCGGGAAGATGCAGCAGCACCGTAAATCAAAATCGCGGTACCTTTTCGGGCGGAGCACAATTTGCAAACAAACAGATTCGTTTTTTTTTTTTCGGTGTACGTTTCGAACATTTCAAGCGATCGATTACAAACCCGCCCAACCTCTTATCGCACCTCATTGCCCGGAACTGTATACGCAGCGGGATGTATTTATTTTGAGCGCCACAGTTAACCGCCGTAGATGGATTTTTACTACAAATGGATACTAGCGCACGCAAACTGAAGCATTTTTTGGAACTCCTGCGGGGATCCGCCGGGATGCAGTCAGGAGAAGAGTGAAGTCGTAACATTTCGTACATCCCGCGTACGAAAATAAACAAACAACCTTCCCGACTTAACCGCTCCACGACAGCTTTACGTGCGAACTTTATCTACAAGATTTCTTGGTAGAAGGGTTCGCGAATTGGGAGGTGGAGGACTTTATCACTAGCTGCATCGCTCGCTAAGTGATCTTCAAAGGCGTACACACCTTCAAGGGGCTGATTTATGGCACTACCGTATCGATCCTCCGCCATCCCATTTCGTGTGCTGCGTTATTAATATCCGTTGCAAGGAGTCCACCGCGCCGTAGTAACGCGGAAGCACGGTGGACGCCCATTAGAGTGGTTCGCCGGGCAGTCGGCATAAGTGAATCAGTGCACGAGACTGACCCGCGATCGTGCACACTACCGGCAATTGTGCCACCACAAGGTACAATCAATCACTGCGGCCCGGGTTTGTCGTACAAATTGAATTCAATCAATTGACCTGCGAGAATCAACCCGAGCGTCGGTTTGGATGGGTTCTGAGCGATCTACAAAGTACGTCACATCGACCACCGTACGCTCGCCTGATTTCCTGGATGGATGATCTCCTACAGGACCACTGCTACGAGGAAAAATTAGCAATTTCCCCCTGCCACATGAGTGTGTCAGTGTGAGAACGAAAAAAAGGGACGGTTGTAGGATAAATATTTATCCACCAAAGAGATGAATGTATCGCACACCGCCTCACTGTGTCTTCGGCCCAGCCACCGTCTCCAGATCGAGGCAGTGATCAAGCACCGTGCTGACGTGTTTCGCTCAACGAGGCGTTTTCTGCTGGGGCAGTTTTCCCGGCAGTCACGGTGTGCGTGTGTGTATTTGTACAGGACTGGAACTTTCCAGAGGAGAAGGAGAAGGAGGGGGGAGGGCATTGAAGATGAAAAATGGACACGCTTCAACGCTATGCAAACTTGGCGCAGTCTCTTCTCCAATCCGCAGGGAGGAAGATACGTTAGGAAAGCGTTGCCAGCAAAGGACGTTTATGTTGTGATAATTTATCATACCGTATTTTAACTGCAGTGGTGCTCCAAAGTGTGTTGAGGGGCTTTTGTTTGGGGGTTGGGAACGGATTTACACAGCCAATAGTAAACTGACGAGCCCGTGCCCGTGTCCAGGAAAGCTAATTAAACATCCCTTCGCTGCTACAGGTTTGCATATGCACATTCATCACTCGCTTCGTGTGAAGAGTTTTGCCTCACCGCAACAACCCTATCTCGCAGGCACATCTTCTGCACACTCACACTGCTTCTATTAGTTAATCGTTCGTTTTCGTTAGTGACATTGACGGAAAAAAGTTTGATAACGTTCGCCGCACCGAGGTCGTTATCAACCGCAACCGACCCCGAGGGGTCGTACCGCGTAACTTTCACTATCGTAACAGAATCATCGCAGGAAGCAGAAAAAGGGCGGGAGATTGGAGTGAAAATAAACAAAAAAAAAAATGCCTCCCAATGCCACAAACGTAAACAGTTGGTGTCGGTTGGCCAAGAGGGAGGTTTGGAGCGGTTACGAAATCTCTGCACAAAACCAGTTGATTTGGGATTTTTTTTTCGGAGGTCGATTTGCTTTTTGGCACTTTTTTGACCTTTTTTCTCTGCAAATGTTGATAGCGCATTAAGACGCAATATGTGCGGCCACTCTTGGAGGATAGAATTGTTCAGATGGAAGTCAGCAAGAAAAAAAAAACACGTGATCATATTGACAGACACGTTTCTTTTGGTGTGTGGAAAACTCGGACTCGCATGAACCAAATTGAACGACGCCATCCTGCAACACTTGAGCTGGGCGCGGGTTCAACAAAGTTTCAAACCTTCCCATTGAATGATCTGCATCTTTAAAAAGTTCAGACAAACTGTATCAATCATCCACGGGCGAAGGAAGGGCTAGCCATCTGGTCGGATGATCGATGCATCGATACTTGATCCAGCCCGATCGACGATTGATCTGTCGGTACGTGCTCCAATCAAACGGAGCAGCTGGAATGGAATGGAATTTCTGACCCAAACAATTCTTTCTTCAAAACTTTCTTTTCTCACCTCCAAAGCAGTAACGCCATACGGTTTCGCTAGCGTTACGATCAAAGCCGTCAGTACCTGCCCTTGCAACTGATCGACCTACCGTATTGTCGTTTTCTTCCCCGGGACGGTCCTTAATGCCATCTGTGGCGGTGCGTAGCCGGATCGTGTTCGCGTAAGGTGTTTAAAAATAATATTCCCAAAGAGCCATGTTTGCAGCTCCCGAAACGGATTCCACTTTCGGATACTACGCATCTACACGCAGCCGACGACGAGGTCACAACGAGCGAGAACGTGGGGATTAGCGGGGCGAGGTGTTTTTGTAGCACTTCAAAGCGGCGTGAAGGATTAAACAGGGATTTTGTGGCGGGTTGTGCCAAACATCTGTTTCAATTCAAAGTCCGCGTAAACAGCTTTTACACTTGTAACGCGTTGCACACTGTAATGGGGAACAAAACAATAGTGTTTTAATGCAATAAAAATAATGATACTGATCATCCAAGCTTTGCGTTAATCGATTAGTATTACAATCATCTTCCGCTCGCTCGCTCAGTCCTTCAAGGCGTACGTGGTGCCCGGGTTTGGACGACACAAACGCCTCACCGTTTAGCCTTCCAACCGGGCGCTCATTAGTATGTACTTGCCCGCGTGTCCGACCTCAGCCTAAGCGACTTGCGTTTACGCCGCGTAATGCGCGCTTTTGTGGCTTGTTAGTACACACACCGGCCGCAGTTGTGTGCGTCTGTCTCCGATTAATGAGCCTATTAAAATACAAATCACTCATCATCACAACGGGCCCCCTCACCGCGCGCCGGGGAGAGTTTCTGGAAAAAGTTGTGGAAGTAAGTAAGTGCTTGGCTACCGGTCGTCGTGGCTGCCGGAAGTGTAGTACACTTCCACGAAATGGGGAGGCCCGCTGGCTTGCCCTGGTAGAATTACGTCAGCAATGCAGTGTGTATGGTGACATGCACCCCGTGATGTTCAGGCCGTGATTTGGTATGAGAAGCGTCCTACGAACACACACACCCTGTGGCTTGCACTCTGCAGGGTGTCTGACGCTCTGCGTCTCATGAAATGCTACTCTATTTATATCGATTGATCGAGGGCAAGAAACTGGCGTACCGACGCATTCCCGTGCGTACCACGGGAATGCTGTGGGAAAACTGCTTAACGGAGGGGAAGGCCCCATGTGGGAAATGTTGTACTACTTTACTGCCATTCCCAACCCAGCATAAACACCCCCGTGGTGGGGCTGGGGTGTGTCTTGCTTTTCGTCGCATCTTTTGCTCGCTGGTGGAAGATGTTGGGCCGGTCAACGGCACTCGGTGTGAAAACTCTGCCCCCAACGAATTGTGCAATGGTGTGTTCTGTGGGTGTGTGTGTGGTGCAAGGAAAAAGCATTGAGCCATCCCGTGCATCATGCTTGGAGAATGTTTTACTAAATCCTCCCGCGGGTTTGGCGAGAGACATGGGCCATTTGGAAATGGTGCCATACGCAACATGGGAGCGGAGATTTGAGAAGGAAAGTCGTATCTGTTGCAATCAAAACTAAAGCTAAACCTGTCGTCATTAATTTAAAACAACTCGGGGACATTCCCTCATTTCTTTCTTTCCTGTTCATTATCTCCGTGTAGTAGTAGTAACACACCTCTATCTTTCTTTGGTTTCTTTTTGCCTTCCAGTCCAACGCTCAGCTCGCGTATACGCGCCCTCAGGATGAGTCTCGAACAGGTACCGACGGTGACGACGCTGCTGCGCGCCTCGCGCGACGCCAACGAGTATCTGCTGAAGGAGGTGTTCCGAGACATACTGGAGAATGGCATCTCGAAGGAGAATCTCAACTCTACCGATCGCAGCGGAAGGGTATGTATATCTAAGATAAATATCTAAGTCTAAATCAATGGTACAAAAACCCCTAAAGAAATTGATTCTCCTACTCCAAACTCGCTAAAAGAAACGCAGCACTACAACCCATCCAAGCGTAATGAAAATGTAACATTTCCTACCATCGGCATCAGATGTTTGTGCCACAATGTGCAACTAACTGGTTAAGTCATTTCCATCATATTTTTACACACCCACCAGCCTTTATGCTACCCTTTTCTTCCCATCTCCGGGAGGACTTGCAGTGAGTAGCTCCCGGCAGCGATTCAGAATGATTGAAAACCTTCTGTAATGAGAGAATAGGAGAAATTAATTGGAGCGTGTCATCAGGCCTGACAGGTTCGGTTGTGGGATGGATGCACTAGTCCGACATACAAAGGATAGTTTGGATTGAACCGTAGCCCATTGGCCTATTGTCAGGGCTGTGTTTATGTAAATGGAGTTGAATACGCAGTTGTTACGTTACTTAAAAAATTCTTGCTGCAATTCCAACTCAATTTGAATACAATTTTCTCGGGGCTAGCACCAAAAATCTCGCCGCAAAAGTTCTGTCGAATTTCTTTCGAGTGAAAGCGGTTTTCCGCTCCCGGATTAATTAACCTTTCACAACGCGTGCCGGGTTCTGGGTTGATCTATTTGCAAGATTGACGTGATCATCGCCCGCTGCCAAACGCGCAAATCTCGGTCTCAATTGGATCGCTTTAATCACCTTCCAGACGGCATTGTGTCGGTTAAACACAATTTAAACACCGACACAGACCATACCAGACCGGTGAATCATCCTCGCCGGGGCGTTTGTTTTGGCTCTTTTCGTCTTCCCTCTAAAGCATCCATTTTCCCCATCCGGCATTGGATGGATAAACAATTGATGACCATTTTGGTGCATCCTGTTGCATGAGTTTTCTTGTTGCTCGGTAGTAAATAATTTCCAACCCTAGTGAAGCTGCCGTTTCTGCCGTTGAATGTTTCAAAAAAACACGTGCCTCATCCCTTAACCACACACACACATACCCTGGTTGGTTACAACCGTTTTCCGGGAAATTTGTCCCGGGACTATTAAAACCGGTACCATAAAATCTACGCGTGTAGCAGCAGCAGCAACAAAGCAACAAAGCAAGGGAACAATCGGCCAACGGTTTACACTATCCGCTAGCGTTGGTTGAGTTTGAATTTCCCGTCTGTTTGACTCTCAGAGCGGTGATTTGTAAACTATTTACGTTGGTAGAAGATCGTACAGCAAGAGGCAGAAAGTGTGTCGATGACGAGCAAAAATTCTGCGTAGTTTTATTTAAACTTTGTCCTTAGAATCTCTCTCTTTGTAGGCTCTGTTGGACACAATTAAAAATGCTTGAAAGTGCCCTTTCTGAGACAAAACCCAAAGACAAATTTATTCATTGCACGCGAACAAAAATCGAACAAGCAGACCGACCGCTGTTCCCTCTACCCAAAGCAGAGAAAATGGTCCACCGCCCCAATACGGACGGCGCAATTTGTTTACGCTGTCATCGGGTTTTGCTGCCGCCGGGTGTCGTCACCGTCACCCCCTATCTCTTCCGCCTTTCCCTAATGGATGCCCAGAACCAATAATTGTAATCCAACCATCCATCCATTCCCGTGTCCGACAGATGACGAAAGGTTTCGCGAATGTGGCGCGAATGCATGTGGGTGGCATTTTGTTTTGGTAAATTATTAGCTAGTTCGGGGTGCGCATAATTGCCCCGGAATGCATTGAATGGGGGTTTGATTCGTTTGCTTTCCCAACCAGCACCATGGTTCGTGCTGTTCGTGCATTTTCCTGCTCGTTGTGTTGGGTAGAAAAAAGGGCGCTGTTGTTTTTTTTTTAATATTTTGGCAAACAATTGCACGTGCCTGTGGAAATTTGTAAAAATATGATTTGAACAGTGACCTGCAATCAATATCATGGTAATTATTGCGCTTTTTGTGGGAATCTCTTCGGAAAAGGTCTACGAACGTTTCATGGTGCTATTTGGTAACATTTTAAACAAACGACCTCTAATTGAAGACGAATACCTCGAATCGCTTTATTTCTATCCCGAAAGACCTTCACCGAATCCTCACACTTTGAAAACAAATTTTCCTTTAAAACTAGTTTGGCCTCTTTGGTGCTTATCAAACTGGTTTATTATTAGTAAAGGTCAACTCTTCAATGGAACATAAATTCGATTATCAGACAAATGCTGAAGGTATTGGCAATGAAAACTAATTCGGCGCAAAATTTAGGTCCGATCGCACCAATTAGTATGTTGATCGTCACATAGAACAAAGTTACTTAACCTTCCGCGTGTCGGGACGTGACAGCTGGGTCACTTCCTATTTCGTTTCAACTTCCGAGTAATCCCATTCACTTCATGTACGAATGTGCCCCGAAAAAACCCCTCCCAGCCGTTCGTTTGTTTGGCGTTAATCGTAAAAATAATAAATTCTCCACATGCATCCGCACCGTGTACGTGACGCGACGTAACCACGATGTCTGCTTCCCCTTTCCAGACGGCCATCTCGTACATCTGCTCGACGAATTTAACCAACTTTTTGGAGCTGTTTCTACAACTGCCCGGCATCGATGTCAACAAACCGGACAACGAGGGCAACACGCCGCTGCATTTTGCGGCCCAGGCCGGTAAGTAACCGTGGCACGGCCGGTGGTGATGGTTTATTGGTATGCAGCATGGTTCAGGTCCAGGGTGCAGGGTCGTGTTAATAACCGACGCAGAAGGTGTTAGTTTAATAATGCATCAAGTGCGTGTCGTCCTTCCTGGAGGTGTTTGAACCGAGGATTTTGGGACATTCCATGAGATCTCAATGTCTGTGGTCTAAAGAAGTCTGAAGAACTCTAGAACCTTCACCGAACCTTTTAGACATCGAATCCCTAAATGTCTCTTTTCTCTCGACCCCTAGGCCTGTCGGATGTGGTGAACATGCTGATCACCAAGTGTCGCAGCCTGATCATCGACCCGAAGAACAACCTCGGCTTCACGCCCCTGATGAAGGCGGCCCTTCAGGGCAGGACGCGCTGTGCCAAGCTGCTGCTCTTTGCTGGTAAGTGTCCGGGCTGGTGTTCCGTGCCGGCAGTATTCCGGTGAAGATATTTTCCATTTACCTTTCTCCCATCTGCCACGCCGTGGTGTCCGCGCATACTCGTGCGTTTCGTCATTCGTGTTTGTTTCCCTCCCTCGGACAGGGGCATCGCCAGTCGAAACCGATACCGGACGAGGCTTTAGGGCGGAACAGTGGGCACGCTTTTGCGGCAGGTAGGTACCGTCCGTAACCGGACGGACCGCTGCATTAGAATTTTAGTCATTCTGAGTCGTAACCTTTCTTTACATCATCATCATCATCAGACACACCTGTGCAGAAACGATAGAACAGTGCGCCCGGGCACGACTGCTGGACAAATCAACGCCCTGCGGTAGATGGTCGCACGACATCAACCTACCGGTGGACAAGAATGCGCTCAAGGCACGCAGCTGCAGCATTACGCCACAACCAACGCAAAATGGTAAAGCACGTGTTTCGGTGCCGCTCTCTGCCTGCCTTCCTGATCCGCGGGGGGTGTGTTTCGTTCGCAGGTTTTCGCTCCAAGTTCCGCAAAGTATTTCCGTTCAACTTCAACTCCTCGAAGGATGCGAAAGCGGCCGGCAAGGAGGGCGAGGAAAACTACACCAAGGATCTGGTCAACTACCTGAAGTCGGCTACACTGTGCGTGAGCGGCCCAGCGCTGTCCGCCAATCGGAAGATCATACAGAGCCTGATCCGACCGTTGGAAGTGCCAAAGTAAGCGCTGCGGGACAACAAAACGCGGTGTGGCTTTTTGTGGTAACCACTAACAAACACCAATCTCTGCAACTCATCCAATTGCCAAGCTAACCCTTGAATTGACTTACTCGTCCTGTTGTGTTTCATCAAGGCGCCCTAAGGGAAGGGCCAGATGTGATACCTGCATGTCCAAAATTTTCGCTTTTTCTAACCCGCTAAACTCATCCAACAAAGCATAGCTCATGTACGGAAGAAGAAAGGAATGCAAATAACGCGCTTTGCATGTATTTCGGGTGCGTGTTGGACGAATTTAGTTTGATCCTCTTTTATTCCTGCTTCATCGTAGACTTGAGGTGACGTATGCGAACAATAATGCACTCATCAAAAAGTATGAATCGTCGATGGACTCGAACGGCACAGCAGCGGGCACGGTGCGGCGCAATTCCGTCGATGGCAACACCACCGAGATCCGGAATGGAACACCATCACACTCACCGGTACCGGTCAGGGCAAAGGTACGGAACTAGGCGAGCTCGTCTGAGATGCGTATGGGACTTGGTGAAGTGTACAGTGGATCGTAACACACCTAGAAATATGTAACTCGCGCAATGTAGTAGATGCTCTCTCGCTATTCATCAACAGTACTTTACTATAACCCATACCAAATGGCCACCGTTTTCTCCTCAATGGACTCATTCTAGCGACAAAGTAGTTTGTAGCGGGATAGCAGTTAAAAGATCAATGGATTCGCTTGCGAAGTAAATGTTTGATTGTAATACTCTAGCATTTAAGCACTCTGTCCACATGCAAGCAGGATCATTAGTGTAAGAAATTGTCTAATAAACATAGCCAAGTAAGTTGTATGAAATAAATTACAGACTGTGAGGAGATGCGCTCTTCAGCAGTGCTTAAGAATAAGATGTATTAGCAAAATGCACGTAACAGTGAAGTAATAAAGTAATATATTTTCAACGATACAATGAATGGTAACAGTAAGATAAAAGAATGTGTTATGGTGTTTGAATAATTTGTTTCTTGTGTTATGGTCTATTTTTTATGTGAATGGTTGTTTTTATTCATAAAAATTTACATCATGTCGTGCTGTGAATAAAACTACAGTTTCAAAATGTGCAACTGTCATTTTAAGTAGACTTTTAGACGGTCATCCACGCGACCTTTTCGAAATAAACCATCCCAAGGTTAGTAGATAAGGTTGGAAAGACTCATTTGAAGAGCTTGAGATTTTTCATTACAACGATTATTGTCTATCAAAAATATTAATTAAATGTACATAACAATCAATTTGTTTAAGCAAGGAATTAGATAGGGAGAAATGAGTATATTTTAACTAAAAGCTATTTAAAAAATAAAGCTTTATACCGATCAGTTTGAAAGTTATTTTGAATTGGAAATATTTCATCGCCTCAACGTCAACTGTGCCTGCTTCTCTTACTATATCAACCTTGGCACAAGTAAACGAAACCATCTCTTGCAATAGTGTGCGTGAGCTCGTCGCTTTGTCAGAACGGGGTAAAATTAAAAACAAAAAAAATCCAAATGCAAACCCAGCGTCACAGTGCAGGCAGGCAGACAGGTTTTGCGTTGTCGGGACGGGAAAATTAAAGGAAAAGCTCGTTCGAAGTTTTATGCTTCGGTTAATGCGGCTGGCCGGGATGCTGAACACGATGGAGTTGCCGGAAATGTAGTGGCGTGCAGTGGTCGGCAGCGGGAAGCAATCAGTCGGTCGGTGGTGTTTGGTGCTAGTGCAATTGATTAGACGCTTCCGTTTTTTTTTGTGTGGCTCTTGAGGCGGTGCTGTGGTGGGGGTGGTTTGTTGTGTTGCGTACGGCCAAAGGGACAAAATCTGAGCCTGGCAGCTAGGTAAAACGGTGTGTGCGAAGTATGATTTAGAGTAAGGTGCAATATGTGTTTGTTTCTTGCCTCTGTGTGTGCCATCCTAGTCGGCGGGCGGTAGGTTTTGCTTTGTAGAAAACATCTCCCCTATGTGCGTACTTGTGTGTGCGAACGTAGCCGCGTGTATGTGTGTGTGAGTGTGCGGAGGGGTGGTAGTTGCAAAAAAGGCATGTGTTGATGTAGAAATTGTGCAAAGATGATAAACAACAAGTCGAAAACGGGGTGAGAACAAGCGCGGGAAACACGCGTATCAGTACTCTGGTGGAACGAAGCACTGTGCCTGAAGTGTGCCTAAAGCTGTGGCACACTTTGATTGGTGAAGAAAATTCAGAAGGACATACACGACGTCCAGGCATACCAGAGCGAGCAATGACGGAGTACAAGAAGGTAAACTTTTCCGAACTGTGTCGCCTGTGCGCGAGCAGCAATGGTTCGCGGTTGGGCATCTACTCGGAGGAGGGACGCCGGAAGAAAATACACCACAAGATTACCGAATCGTTACGCATCAGTGTAAGTATGGGAGGAGTTTGATGTGCCACAAATGATTTCATCCCATTTTTTGCATCATTTTAGATAAGCGAATCCGATCGTTTGCCCAAATCAGTATGCAACGTGTGCTTGAAGCACGTGGAAATGTTTGAGGAGTTTCGCGAAGCGGCCGTACAGGCGCAGGGCATGCTGGAAAGTTGTCTCAATTCGCGAAGCGTAGAAAACGGTGGCCAGGTTTACATACGGGATGTAAAGCCGAGGGAACCGCCACCGACGGTTGCCCGTCCGCAGACAAGCGTCGTACATATTTCACCCTCGGTGTCGGTCAACAGAACCACGACACAAGCAAAGCAACAGCAACAACAACAGCAGCAGCAGCAGCGACAACAGCAGCGACAACAACAGCAAATCAGTACCGCTACACCGATACTGATCAACTCGAGTGTGCCGAAAAGCGTTGTCCACACCGTCAACGGCAGTACGGTAAACACGGTGCTTAGCAATGGTGGTACAGGGCCGACCGTTTCCTTTACGGCTGTACCGGCACCACCTGCCCTGAGAGCAAACAACGGCGGAGATTTGATAGGCACGATCATACAGGCAGTTGGCATCAAAAACGAAGGGGATAGCTCGAATCGTACGGTTCAGGCGACGGTACAGCAGCAGCCCCAGCAGCAGCAGCTAAACCAACCACAAAAACTGACCATCCAGAATCAGCAGCAACCAAGCCAACAGTACACGATCACGCTAGATGGGCAAACGACGCTAAAGACTAACAACAACGTGTACTACAAGATGGAGAATGGCACATTCGTGCCGGTCACACCAAAACCGGCCGAAGCACAACCACAGACGTAAGTCGGATCTTGTGGGATGGTTCCAATCAATCAGGCAAGGACATTATAATCTGCACGGTCGATCCACAGCACGTTATTAATCCCATATGACTGTTATTTTACAAATTGGTTACAAAATCCCCACAGGATGTATGCTCTTCAAAATTCAAACACATGCTACGGTTCCTAGGGTTTTGCATAAATTCGCTTGGTGCTTTGACCTGTACATTATTATGCCTTGCCTTACGGTAGCAACTGCTACTGTAAGAACAATATCATCTAATAAGGGGTTTTCTTTTTGTTATAGTACGTTTACACAAGTGGGTGAGTTTATCAAAACCAAAGCTAGTCCTCAAAAACCGGTTAAACGAGAGTCTACGCAAATCATAAAGGTAAGTGATAAGAAGCTTTTCTCAAATGACACCTGTTAATTTTTTGCTTCCCCCTTCCTTCCCAGACCGATGCTGGTGACGCAAAGCGAAAACGGATCATACAGATCGTGAAACATCAGCCAACGGCCCAATCATCACCGCCCAAGGCAACTAACGTCAGCAGCTTTACGATAGAGGCACCCACCATGACATCACCAGTGGCCGCCAGTCCCGCCTCTTCGTCCTCCAGCATGATCGTGTCCAGCAACACGGGCACGGGTACGATCTATACCAGCACGCCACAGAAAACGTACACGCTACCGGAGCTGAAGGTTGTGCAGGGCAACAACCGCTGCCTTGTACCGATCGTGGTAAAGAACGAAAGCTCAACGGTCGATGGTGGTGGTGGCGGCGGTGTGACCAATGCGCCCAACATAACAGTCACGGGACAGCAGGTAGTAAACACTGCCCCTATGCTGAAGATTGAGGCCGGTCCCGATGGTGTCCTTCGCTTGGCACCGGTACAGCATCCACCGCTAGCGATGCAGCAAACGGCAATACAGCAGTACGGTATGGCAACGATTGCCGCCACCGGGCAGACGGTAACCGCCATGCCTCCGATGACGATTTTGGGACAGAGCCAGCCACAGGTCGGGGCCGGCAATTATCTGACGTTCGTTGGAAAAACCTCATCGCAGCAAACGCAGACAATCACCGACAGTAATGGGCAACAGGCGAACGTTGTCATGACGACACAGATTCCGCAAGCGACTCTACAGCCAATACAGCAGCATCAGCAACAACAGATACAGCAACAGGTACAACAACAGGTACAACAACATGTACAGCCACAACAGCAACAGCAACAGCAGCAACATCAACAGCAACAGCAGCAACTGCAACAAAAGCAGCAAACACAAACGCAGATAGTTAAGAAAACGCAACAATCGCCCACCACACAACTTAACCAGCAGCGCACCATAATTTCCCTTTCGACTGGCAGTGGTGTTACCGTACATAAGCCGGCAGATCAGCGGACGGTCACTACGTCACGAAAAGCCGTTCCACCTCGTCAGCCTACGACAAGCCCGCCGAAGCTAGCGCACACATCTACCACCGCAAAACCCACCCCAACGGTAGTGAATGGACAGGGAGCGGCGAGCAATCACAAAACAGTAACCATTAGCAGTAACAACAGCTCCACCACGGCCGGCGAGAAAAGCTCCACAAACAAGCACACCAACTCGTCGCTGAACAACAGTGCCTCCAGCGATCACGATAGCAGTGGCAACGAGAATGCAGAAACGGATGCAAACCGGACCGCCCAGTCGCTAGTAGCCTCGCAGCAGATGAGTGCCATATCGGCGATGTCGAGCAAGCAGGACGCGATAACGGCCGATCAGCAATCCAAAGCGTCCGGTGGAGGTGATCGTGGTGGTTGTGGTGGAGGCGCCGGTGGCCGTACAGCGGGAGAAGTGAGCATAACGAAGTGTGATGTCTGCGGGAAAACGTTTGGCCGGAAGGAACACTTGGTCCAGCATCTGAAATCGCACATCGGGTTGCGTCCGTTCAAGTGTGAAACGGCGGGTTGCAATAAGAGCTTCAGCCGGAAGGAGCATCTCCTTCGGCACACGGTTTCCCACACCGGGCAGAAGATGTTTGACTGTGACAAGTGCCATAAGCATTTTTCGCGCAAAGATAATCTCAACAAGCACAGAAAGTGAGTATCACAAGGATGTCAAATTGTATGAGTTATTTAAAAACGTTGCATTTCCTTTCAGGACACATCAAGAGCAGGGAAATTCGGCGGCTTACAGCTGCAATGTGTGTAATAAGGATTTCACTTCGAAGAGCCTGTTTTTGAAGCATCGCGATACGGATGGTTGTTACGAGGAGGAGGTGGACACACAAAAGGTGAGTTAAGGACTGTTAAAAGTTGTAGAAAACTGTACTACAGCTTCTTTCTATTGTAGCGAACGCAGAAAAAACAAACGATCAAGACGGAACAGAAGGAAGAACGCCAGAACACGATCACCATCCTTGAGACGGCGCCAGCGGTTGTGTCGAAACCTTCGCAACCACCTCCCCTAGCCCACACAGCTACTGTTTCAAATGTGAACGTTTCCTCCGATACGGTTGTACAATCCGTTCCCTTGACCATATCAAGCGTACCGACCTCCACCACGACTATCCAGTTGCCTATGCCTCCGCAAGTTCATCAGATCATTCAGCAACAGCAGCACCAGCAGCAACATCATCAAAACGGGACGACCACACAGCAGCAAATCTATACCATCCCGGCCCAAATTCCTACCGCCAATGGGAAGCCGATCATACACCATCTACAGATAGCAGTACCCAACAATATGACCGGCCAAACAACGCTGGCAACGTCCGGCACGAATGCAGGCAATGTGCAGACGATAACGAGCGCTCAGGGTGCGACACTAGCCAGTTTGGGTGCGGGACGGGCGACAATAATCAACTCAGTGGATGGTAACACGGTGTACACGCTACCACCGAACTTTATCTTCGACACGTCACAAATTATTACCACCAGCAGGCAGTCGTAAGTCAGTGCTTCTTCTTTGGTACAAAGTCAACAGTAACATGGAAAATGGATTCGAACAAGTTATGGGGTCTTCTGAAAGGCCCTTACGCCTTTACCGCTAATTCAATTTTCGACTTACTATACTTATTAAATACCACGTGGTAGGATCGTGAGAATGATCCGGGTGGGATTTGAATCGTAAGTCGCAAGTCAACTTTTATATGGCCTAAATGGCCACAGAGACAGTTTACAGTCTCCTTGAATCTCCTGTAAGCGGACACGCCGTTCTCTTCTCTGCTATGTCGTTTACATGTTATGGCAACTGATAGACCCCGTTGGATTGTATCTTCACAGTAATTAATGTATGATCTGTAGGCTGGCAACAATTTGCACGGTTTTTAAGAGATTTCAGACACCTGAAGCCCTATTTAGGACGTAAGCAGAGCGTCTTTTTGTAAGATAAATGACTGCAGGTCGGTATATGATATGCTTTGCTGCACCAAAAATCCATCCTTTGAACAAGAAACAAAAGTGAAGCACGATAATTCACAGCATTTAATTAAAAATCCTTGATTTTTTGCCATCCTGTCCCGTACAAAAAAGAGTGTGGATTTGTTGTAGATGTGCATACACTATAAGTACTTGCTCTTGATCAATGTTTGATCCTTCAAAGCTTGTGCAATGCCTGTTCCATGTATGTGTGTTTTATGTGTTTGTATGTATAATGTACAGTATGCAAGGAGGACATAAGACAAAAGTGTGTGTGTGCGCAGAAAAGGCATTTAAAGTATGGTTTTAACAAACATGCCCAGTTTTATTTTAATACAGCATTAACAGTGTGGTTCATGTCGTTTAGGGATAAGACTTAAGGTAGATCAACAGGTAGAACATAGTTTAAGGATGAGAAGAAGGAGCAGCTTTTGACAAATCACGGATATCGTACCCCGTGTGTGTGTTTTTAAAAGGGCTGGCAGCCCATCCTATGTGTACACAACATTACCAAGACGATTTTAAATAGTTGGAACATTAGTTGAAACAAGTGTTTGGGACCCTGCCCCTTATCCTTGGCTGTATATATATATATATGTGTGTGTCCGCTTTGTTTTTGTCCCATTTGAGCAGTCCCGTGCGCTGAGCGTATTTATTCAAGGCACTCATTTCTTTTATCCTTATTGTCTATAGCCGTCGATCGACAAACACAGGTGGGCAGCGGTAAAGTGTGTAAAGCTAATCGTTTATTGTGTAGAATAATTTATTATCAGACATACGTTTAGGATAAGTAAGAAGTGAGAAGCCTGTTAAATTGCCCGGAAGAGTGGTGTAACATACCTTCATCTTTGCATTCAATTCCTTTCGTCCTCTCCTCCTTGTCCAGATTAAACCAAGGAGTGTATGTGGTTCACCATGTGCGTTAAAAGAAAGGAATGAATATTAGTTTGTAAGTGAAACCAAATATATGTACTATAACACTGTGCACAGTTTTTTTGTGTTGCCGCGCTTCGACAGGACAGGTCTGAGCATCCGAAACGCTTGCGGGAGGCATCAAAACGCGTCCGAATGAACCAGAAAGTGAGGACACTCGTTCAGCGTACGTGCTAGCTGCTTGCATGCTTTTGTGGCCTTATAATATTGGGAGGGGCATTTCTGAGAAGGAAAATAAAAAGTAAAAAAAAAGGGTTTGGCGACTTGATAAGGGAAAAAAGGGACGCTACCCTATAAATTATGGCGAAGATGCAATCGAAAAAGAGCCGTGACGCCTGTGAACAAGAGTCGGTTGAAACGGTGGCCGGTAAAAACTGTAACTAATACGTAGAATGCAAATTTAAGCTGTATTAGTAGTAGTAGTAGTAGTAGTATAAATTAGTGGTAGAAAGCGTCTTACAAAAAATTGTTGGTCACACTGGCCGACAGCGTATTGAATACGCTCCGTTAGCGCACTATCCTCGCCGGTAAAGTTGGTAAGCTGTCGGATTGCTGTTTCGTACTGAAACTGTCCATCCACCAGTATGCCGGTACGGTTAAGAACACATTCTGCGCGACACTATCCCCCATACAAAGTTGCTCTTTAGACTGAGACCTTATAAAGGGCTTACCTTATAATTGTCTAAACTACTTACATTTTCACCTTCCAGTACTATCGGGGAGCGAGGAATGTGAAGACACGATTCTACCAAGCCCTCTGGTAGAAGGTGCGGCACGCTGCAGCAGCTTCGCGGATCGGTTTGGTTAAATATTTCACTGCAGGACATCAACAGCTGCCACAAAACGGAATGGAAATGTACGTGAAAAGGATTTGGAATGTACGTAGCATAAGACCTTACCTTCTGGAGTCTTGGAATCGGCGGTATTTGTTCCATTTCCATCACATGCTCCCCACCGATAAAGCTGTTATGGAGGGAAATCCAGAACCAGATAGAGATGGCGAGTTGCATGTTGAGAGTGTTTTCGCAAATAAGCTTGCATGGTTATTTATATGACATCAGTGGCATCAATCCCGCAAATGATATTTTAACGAGGGTTTATTGTGTTGTGAGGCATTGCATTCTGTCAATTTTATCGGAATTATCGGTTCATCAGAAACAGTTAGTTAGCTGGTGCAGAGATATTGTTTTTTTATTTATTGGCTTGTTCTGTTAAAAGGAAGTACGCCTTATGCCCTCCTAATGAAGAGTGATCAGATTTCCCACATATGCTTGAACAGGTATAGGCAGTTGTTCAATGCCACAACAAACTCTCTACATAGTTCGTTTCCAATATCCCAGTAGGCATCGGGGCAATCCTGCTGGCGGTGGAAAATGTTAACTCCTCTGATACTAAGAAAGTAATTAGATACAAACCCTGTAAGCGATCGAGAATGTACACACGAGAAACCGGTATGAGGACGGTATACATTCCGGTGAGATGGAATTTTCGGCCACTTGTTGCAGATAGAACGTGTCGACCTGTAAAGCACGAATGAAGCAAAATTAAAAAAAAAAAACTGAAAAAACGCTGGTTTGTTTCCCTCATTTTTACCACTTGCAAAATGTAGCACTTTCTGGCAGCTACCTCGACAGCATGCATCCATGTGAGCGTCCCGTTCGGAACCCGTGCCGACAGAACCTTGATCGCCTGCTCAACGTGGAAGCGATGGTTCACTAGAATGCGCGTTTCGTTCAGCACACACTCTCCTATGCACTGCCGTGTTGAAAAAAGTTGCAAAGAAAGTAAATCTTTTTTATTTCTCATCCCTCATCCCTTCTCTACTATCTCACGTGATGAGGCAGTGGTTCGGTTATGCCCGGCGGTACGGTGGGTAGTGGACGTGTTCGGCAGCTTTGCAGCACTTCATCCGGTATTAGACGGGGCATTTTGCAACACTCTCGGTAGTTTGTCGCATTCAGTACCTGTAGACAGTAACTTTCGGTATACTGGTCGGGTATAAAGAGTGGAAAATTGGTACACTGATTTATCTAGGAGAGAAGCTGCATTACATCGTACCTGGCCAAGCACAACAGGCGGCAGGGCGGACGAAGCTACTAGAAAAACAACTAGTACGCTGTAACGTATCATACTTGCTGCTTTGACGGTTTGTTGAAGACTACAGTGCGATGACCCTTTTTTTCGGACCGAAAAGAAGAATCTCAGAAGCATCATTAATTTCGAATTAACTTGTGCCGGGGGTCCATTACCCACTGCAGTGCTTTATTATCGAGCATTTCAGCTACTCACAGAGCGTACACACGCACGTAATCCACCGTTAACTCCGGTTCGGTCCACGTGCGGTACCACGTGTTGCGGTTCTGGTAGAAAAAGTATTCCGCCTTCGGGCTGGTATTGTTCCACGGTTTGGGCGTTTTCGAAGGCCCCGTTACGGACTGGTCAGGAAAGTCCTTCACACCACCGACTCCCACACCGAGCGACACGTAAAACTGACAATGAAGGAAGCATTTTATTGATCGGTGGATGTGAAACAGAGGGCAGAATGTCTTACCTCACGGTCAAACGGTGCTAGCGGTGCCTCGGCATTCCACAGGTTGGCCTGCGTCAGATTGTGCTGTTGTGCATGCTGGCGGAAGTTCGAGCGCAACGCCCCGTACTGGAACCCATCGACGGTGAGCAAAATTTGGTCCGGTGTCCACACCAACCCGTACACGTGAAACTCATTGCCAAAGTGATCATCCTTGAGGTTGGAGCGCAAAAAGTGTGACCGTGCCGGTCCACTGTTGCTGATAAGCACACCGCCCCGCAACCGATGGCCATCGATCTGTTTGCCATCACCGCCGGTAAGCATCTGGTTGGCGAGGATGTATGCGATCCACATCTGGCCGGATGCGTAGTCCGCATAGCCGTAGTAGTTTTCGTACGGCTGTAGGAACAGTTCTGAAAGAGAGATACGAGGGGATATTTATTATAGGATTTGTAATGAGTTTCACCAACAACAACAGGTCCATCCTTACGTGGAAAAATCCAATCTCCCTTGGGCAGCTTCGCACGGATCTCGATCCGCCCGTACCGGAAGCGGAAATAATGCTGCGTGTTCAATTTAGCGGACACCACGGGCGGTAGAATCGTCGAACGGGCGGCTTTTCGCTGGCACTCGTACGGATTGTTGGTGGGTGAGGTGCAGCTGCGGGGAAAGCATTCGATGGAAACGATATATGAAAAATTAATGTTTTGTAATGAAATTAACCTACTTTCTCTTTGAAGTACGATTAAAGGCATGGTAGATTCTTAGAAATTTGACATTTCAGTGCAACCTTGATTAGCGTTTTTAATAAAAACAAAACCGTAAGGAGTCGTGCGCTTGATCAGGTTCGATCAAGCAAGTTTGTTTTTCAGCAAGCCAAGTCTCGCTGGAACTACGGTTTTAAACGTTAATTTATGTTTTTTTCGGGCAGTTTCTAAAATAGAAAAACAACAACTACCAAGTGCCATTACATCTGGATTACAAAACACGATCCAGCTCCGAGTGATAAGAACGTTGGTCGTTTGAGAAGGCGAAAGCAATACACGCTGTACGCTCTTACCCGACGAGATTGAGCTCTCCCGTCCGGATGCGCTCATCGTTATAGCCCGCTTCCTGCGTAACAAGCGTCGGCACGATGACGAGACGTCCCGCCGCGATGTAGCTGTTCCCCGGTAAGCTCTGGTATGACACAAATTCCGCCGACTGAAACGAGGTATGAAACTGTGTTTTAGGTACTGGTCGCTGTACTGCACGCCCTCCCGGCATTGCATTACATCCGTGTCCAGTGGAATGCGCACTTCGTGCTGCCATTTCGGTGCGAAGCTGCCCTGCTCGAACGTATCCTCGAAGATTAGCTTCCCGGCGCAGGTCGATTGTCCCCCGTTGTACGTGGTAAGTGTGGGGAGACAGGGGGGAGCCGTCGTTGTAGTAGGCTTTGGGGTGGTCGTGGTGGTAGTTCGCGGAGCGACACTAGCTCTCGAACGGATTACGGTGTGCTTTTTGTCCGTCAGCCAGTAACCTTCGTTGGCGAACTGCACGTACACCCAGTAGTAAATGATGGTACCGTTCGGGAGGGCGGGTCTGTTGGTGTCGTACGTCCAGCGCCCCTCGGCATCCGGCTCCGTAACATCCTCCGTGTAATCGCCCTCCTCGAACCGCTCAAAGGGTTTGTTGAGACGCGCGTGGAATGCAAACATCTGCAGCCCGGGTGTGTCTGGGGAAGTGGGGGAGTTGGGGCTTGATTACAAGAATTCATCCAGAGTGGGAGAACTTGCTCCGAGCGTACATACCGGGTATGCTGGCACGGAATCCACGCATTGTGGGATACTCAAAGCTCACCGTAGGAATGGTGTAGGCCACAGTTTGACCAAGGAAAAGAAATAACAAACCACATGGCCACTTCATTTCTGTCGCAAGGAAATTGACAACCGGACTTCCAAGTCGTTCTAATCACTTCTACACGCGCACAGTGTCTCCAACAGACTGTTGGTGATGCCACATGCTCTCGCTGAAACTGGTTTCTCGCGATCGTGGCATTGATTTCTCGATCGTCTTTTTACGCTCTCTACTCTGATCTTCTCGTTCGGAGTTACTTCCTCAAAATGCATCTCCAAGATTGCTCTGACACTCTCGCACGTCGATGAGGTACTCTCCGGTTTCCGGCTGCTGTTATGCCTTTGAATCTGACACGATTGTGCTGAGAATGGTGTCGTTCCCTCTCGTATGCAAAGCAAGATGCTCTTTGGCATTGTCTTATGGCCTATGAAGGGATCCCCATTTTCGGCAAAATAACTGGATCGTACTTCAGGTACTGAAGACTTGTGCGATGGACTGAGCTGTATGGAACCCTTAAGACGAACGATTACATTGAGTAAATTTTTATCGTTTTGATTATTAACCCTATTTTGGCCTATTTGAGAGCAATCCCAGAAATCATCCTGTAGCGGGGATCCCATCAGCAGGTACTTGTTTAGTCCTGGCAACTCTGTATTGAATGTACTCAATATGAGGGCAGTATATGGTCTTGGAATAGGAAGTGGTTACGAGTAAACCACCCCCCATCGTTTGATATTCCCTAGAAATGGCCAAGGAGTAACTTCGGTGAAGATTTAAAGAATCTGACATCATGTTAAATAAAAAGTTACTCATTCACTCGTGGTAACATTCAATACCCAAGCAATACGGCGTGGCCGATAGTACGATAAGCTTATCAGGGAAGACATACTTCATGCGTGTATGATATGTTTAGTCGTAGAAGGGTAGAGCCGGAAGTGGAAATGGGTGGACAAAATGATGACTAAAATGGGCGGACCGATGCAAGAAATTGGGTCTTATCGCACTCGGGTAAGGGGACGTCGATACTTGAAGGAATGCAAGCAAAGATTGGCTTTCTGCCAGATTCGATATCTTCATAATCAATTGCTATCCTATTATGACCCATGATTTGCCTGTTCAGTTAATGCTTTATGATAACATTTTAGGCATTATCTATATCTAATGGTTTTAATGGGAGTGGTATTGGTTTTGTGTAACGGTTTCAATTTCTTTGGCTAATACTACACACAGCAAACATTCGGCTACAAAGTTTCCTGATGTTTTGTCTGATGTATGGCATCATAATTCGTCTTAAACACAATTAAATGTTTAGTTGGCATATTAACACGCAATATTCTGCCAGTACTTTAACAGATACGCACCATGGATTTTATTGCATAAAGCCTGACTTAACAACAGTTGACTGTTTCCAAACAACTGAGGACATTAAGCAGCCCACTCAAACAGCTATTCAAAAAGTTTTCGAGTATACTTAAACGAAACTTGAATCGATGCTTTGTTTAAGCTGAAATTATCATTCAACTTTGCCGGAAAAGTTATACTATTGTCCACCAGAGAGCTTTCCTCTCCTGATTGTGTTCGTAATCGATCTGTTGCAATTTAGCACACCGACAGAACCGCAACGCCCTGATGGTCTTCACCGCCAGCTTCAACCGCATAGTTCAGATTGAACACTCCATTTAATTAATTAAAACAAATGCTATGGCGCTTCTTCTGGGGTGGAGGGGGGGGGGGGGGGGTGCAGAAGAGAAGCGCCCGCACGAGAAGGGAAAACCTTTCATAACGCAATTATTCGCGAGCCCATTCATTTTGCCCGTGATAAGTTAATCGAAAAAAGAGCGAAAGCCACCACAAACACACACACACACACACACACAGACACACAGACACACAAGTGTAAAAAAGCATACTAATGGAGTAGAAATGTGTGTGGCTCGGAGTTCTGTAAACACTGGTTCACTCGCCATGGCGATGGCATAATTTATTAATGCGCTACCATAGCAGCAGCAGCAGCAGCTCGAATGCATCCCAACGTCGAAGAATTAAGCCATAAATTCATTACCCAGCAAGGGAAAAGATAGACAGACGAAAAAGTGGCGAAGCGCGCCAAGGCTTCAGCAAACATTCGAAGCTGAAAAGTCGGATTCTGCAGCCATTTTCTGACCCTCGGTTTGCTGTACAAGGGATGGGAAGGTTGTTTTTTCCATACTTCTGCATCATTTGAGGTTTGGTTTTGCGAGCGATCAAAGGAGGCAACACAGAGAAACGAGTTGCCCGGAGGCAACACACGTGCGCAGCGGTTCAGCAAAAGAGGGAAGGTGGGGGGGGGGGGGGTCGCAACAGAAAACGCGCCATATCACGAACGGTAAAATAAAGTGAATGTATGATAAGAAACACAAAAACACATACACCCCCTCCCCCCACCAGAGAACCAAACAAACCAAAGTAAACAAAATGGCCAAACGGTTGGAACCGGTGCCGTTGGCAGTAATCCTGAAATACAGCCATCCTTTCCGCCTGCCGAGTTCGCCTCCGTGTGTCAAAATGGACGGTTTGGATGGCTCACCGCACGGCGGCTGCGTTGAGTAAACAAGATGTTAATTAGTCGACAGAGGAGTCATCCTCATCGCGGTCGTCGTAGTCCGTCTGCTGGCCACGATGATGGTCTTCTAACTTCCGGCCCGGTGGTTTGGTCGTGGGGCAGAACTGTTTTCCGGAAATGAGAAGCGTGCCCTTTCCCCCCTGTGCGTACGTGCGCATTCTGAGGTGCGTGTCCGGGGACTAATTCTAAACCGACCGAAGCACGAGGAAGAGCAGTGTGTTGAAAGTTTATTATGCCCAAGCTTTTTGTTCGGTGCGGGACGATTCTGTTTGCGAAGCCGTTTTTTTCTTTGCGTGTAAACACAAATGGCCAGCACAAGTGCGTGTTGGTTTTTCACGGTTGGGCTGGTTGAGGGTGCCCTGAAGGGCCAATGAATAATGGACGGAAATGAGGCAGAACGTGTTTAGCAAGTTTTTAGTCGTTTAAATGGAAAATTTAGAGGAGAGTATGAGAGCTATCGAATTCTTTTGATTGTCATTTTGGGATCATACCGTGTGTCAGACAGAATCAGAAAGTTTTGTAATCCTCCTCACGTTCTCGCTTGAAATTTACGTTCCACGTGTTGCACGACCATATGTTACCCGACCTTTGCATCGCTTCCTCCTCACATTGTCTTTTAATGTCTTTAAAATTTCATATCACCTTCTCCGTGCTGTGTCCTCACACGCAACCGATGGTCGATATTTGAAAAACGGCTGTTGGTGTGATTATCTACGGGTCAGGCCATACTGTCATCGATTTCGTGCCCGTCCCTAGCCCAGACGGCTAAGGCGTGTTATAATTTTCTTCCATTCAAACGCCACCTCTCCCGCTATCACCGCTTCCCACACATCTCCCCACACGCTCTCCACTCAAGGAGTCCTACCCATCCTTCCGATTTCGGCAATAGTTGGGTACGCGCGCGTATCTAGCTCCGTGGTGCGGAGCGTATGGTGTGCTGGTGGCGAAGGTCAAAGGACAATGCTTCCGGCATTTCACCAGCTCCTTTCGATGGCAATTTCGACGCTTCACGCCAATCCGCGCAACCCATCGCCGTTTGCTGCCACAGCTTCCATAGAAATGCTAATTTCTCTGCCATTGAAAGCAAAACTTCACTATCGCCAGCGCGCCCGAATGACGTCATAGACGTCGAATGGGTCCGCGGCTGGTGAGATGGGGGAGACAAGCAAACAAAGCTCTTCCAAGCAATAGGCGCCCACACCCTGCCTCCCTTCCGTCCCTTTCGTTCCACCTCGATGTCCATCCGTCCGTCCGTTTCTGTTGAGCGAAAACGCGGGTGTGGAAAAATCGATAACTCCAACCACCAACCGCTTGGGTTGTGTGGCAATTCGCTGTTGAAGTCCGGGGCGGCGAGCGGGCTGGTGGATGGAGGATGGGAGGTGTGGGTAGATTTACTTTTTAGTAGGAGGTGTCGCTGGAGTGTGCTACCTAAGGACCCGGTGCGGGCAGGGCGGACGTACCCGTGACGGCAGGATAATAAAGAAATCCTAGTCATTAGGCAGATGCCAAACAACTTATTATCTGCCGCGAGGCACTTCATGAAATCATTTCAGTTCCGATTCGGTGATTGAAGGGTCTCGATCCGCGGGGGGGGGCTTAGTGTTCCGTTGGTGTCAGGTTAGATATTTTACAGTCACCCAAGCAACGGACAAGCTTTCGCGGTATGATGGATAGAACGTGCCCAACCGCCTGGATGGATGGTTAGCTGACGCTGATTGCTACACACTGTTGGGTCCCGTTGTATTGGGAGGGTTATTGGTAATGACCCACGCGCCTATAGCCACGTCTCCGCGATCTGTCATCGTTGCTGTCGGGGCTCAGGGTCCAAGGGTAGAGGATTCGTGATTGGAGTACATTCACACGCAGGGGCGCGTGCTGTGCTGGACAATAGGACATCCCCAACTCCACCAGCTTTTCAACAACTTGTGGCAGTAATTATGTTTGCTTACTTTGCTGTAAATTATTCACCCGGTCAGGCTGCGGGTTAACTCTCTTCAGAAGGCGCTGTCACCACTACTGGGAACCATGGAGCGGAAGTACGGGTTGATCTTGACAAAGTTTTAGAAAGTTTCGGTTTTTTAAACAACTTTTTTGCTTTTCGAATATAATGGGAAGCTGTGCGACTTCCTGCCTACGGAAGTTTGCTTTAGTTTTCAGTCATTTGAGTTTTGAAGTACTGTTTAATTAAATTTAACAGTTTCTTTTAGGCTTAAACTTTGAACTCTGGGCCTTTTGTGTTCTGTTTTAATAATTGATTTTAAGTATTATTTTGTAGTTCGACATTAAATTTTATTCATTCTTAGTAGTTACTTAGAATGATTCATGATCCATCGGAAGAAGTGCTCAAGTTTTTGTGATCTCTTTGTGACTACCTTACGATTCTTTCTTTATATCGCGCCTTTTCTCTACTCTTCAGAAAGGATGGCTTTTCCGGTCTTTGCATTCTATCAGAAATTATAAAAAAGGAATGTATTTAAAAAAGGAAAGTATTCAGAAATTATAAAAGGGGGGGGGGGAGGCGACGGTTTGTTATGCCATCCACGTGCACATCATACGTACGCACATTGACGCCAGCAACAGCAGGCAGACGTTACGCTTTCCACCCCGTCCACGGTAGGCACACAGCCGATGGAGGCGCCACGCTTCGAAACAAAACCAAACACAGGCAGGTCCAGTTGATTGTGGCGAAAAGGCAAAACCGGAAGCACCACGTTTATGGGAGGGAAAGTTGTGGGTTGATGGTGTGTATGTGTGTGTGTGTGGGAAGGAAAAGCGTTGGAAGCGAAATTTATTACGCCATCAGTTCCGCGCCTGCCCTGCCACATACACACACACTCCGTGGAAATGACGTGCATAAATGGGAAATGTGAGAACGCGAGGCATAATGTCCTGACGCGGAACTACTACTTCTACTGCTACTACTACTACTACTAGTACTGCTTTCTTCGTCCCAAAAACTCGGGCTTGTGTCGTCGTCGTAGTATTTTAGTGAAGAGTGATAAAATATGACGTGAAAGTTGAGAAGCACGCTCGAATCTTCAGGAACAACAAGGGGGGAAATGGGTGTGAGGATCGTTGTTGAGAAGGACCGTGACGTCATACGGTTTGTGTGGTAATGGGAAGTTGAAGCAGAATAGTTGTTTGAACTTTTTGTTTTCGCTTCTTGATGTTGATTGTCTCGTAAACTTTGGAACCAGTGGGTTGGTTAATGCTGTTCGCTAAAGATGGCGGCCCCTGCGTTGTGCAATCGCGGTTCCATATGGAATTTGACCAATGTTGTTTACATGTTTTTTTTTTCATCATTTTGCTCCTCTTTGCTTTCATTTTATACTTTCATATTTTTAAGCTACTTTTATAAAGTTATGCTAACATAACTATTTTTTTTTCTCTATGAAGAATTGTATGAAGAAAAAATTAGTTATGTTAACATAATTTTTAAAAAGTTGAACTGTTGAATTTTATTTGTGTTGTTTTCTTTTTTTATTGTTTTTCTCCGTTTTTCTTTACTATATTTTCACTTTCTTACTTTTCGTGTTAAGTTATTTTTTTATAGTTATACAACTACCATAACTAATGGTTTTCTCACTTTTTTATTTTAGTAGTTTGAAGGTTACATTGTTGGTATTCGTATGCAGCCCTTTTCCTTTTTTAATTTAATTTTATAACTTATCCACAATTCCAAAGCGCCAAAACAATTCAGAATGCTTAGAAACCGAATAATCCCACATAATCCAACCCAATAGTTTGAAGACGTTAAATAACCTTCAGGCCCTGCCCAAAACCGATCAATATTTATCATCCAATTCCGGCACAGCTCATTGTTGACCGACGATTAATCCATCCCCCATAATATTAGTCTTTTTCGTACCGTTTGCAGCCGTAAGTGGACAATGGTTGCCTCCGCGGCGATGTTTACCGTCAAGCCAGCGTTCGGTCTGTTTGAGCAGCCCCAGCGGGCCGTCCCTTTGCTAAACCTCCCATCCTACCCGCAGTTGTAACAACTTTGCATATCTCCTCTTACAACCGAATAGGAACTCCCCGCTTCCGATAGGAAGGGGATAGGAAGGGGGTTGCATTAAGAGAGTAACAATACCATATCACTGATAAGCAAGGGGTAACCCCAGTGGTCTATTGGTTTCGTTGGTGGTAGAAGAATCTGACTCTCCCTCCTTGGCCTCTTCAATCACTGCCACACACTACCGGCACCGGCAGCGCAAGAGTCTGCCAACGTACGTCACGCGTTCGCTGCCTTCATATCAGCGCTGTGTGTAAACAGAGGCGTCGTGGTCTCGCGACAACAAACAGAGAAAACCTGAGGTGAGAGAGAGAAACGAAAGGCTAATGATGTGTGTGTAGCACGTGAAAATGCCGAACCCTGAAAGATCCGTTCTATGCGCGCGCAGCACGCATTTCCGTCGTCGCCGTTCTCTTCCCTTCTAAAAAGGGCCGTTTGTGTTTCGCACAGCAAAACAAAACAGACGCCATTCTAGTATCCTGTCGCTTGGGGAAGAAAGCTTCCGTCACGAGTTAGTTACCGGGTTTGTGTATGTTTTTTTTTATCCATACTCACACACACACTCTTTTGGTCGTCCTTTGTAGGGGAATCCTTCGAACTCGGTGCGAGGAACGAAAACTAGAGAGAAGGAGAGAGAGAGAGAGAGCGCTCTCGGGCAAGTGTGCGGTTCTCACGCACTTTCTGCCTTCAGGGGAAAACGTGTTCGAGCAGTTGTGTGCTCCATTCGAGCAGTTAAAGGAACGGCCGCTCTAGTAATCTAGCAAGCCGTGGTCGTATGCGACGCTCTCGCTCTTCCAGTTTACTACGGATGGTTGCCGCGATCGGTTGTGCGCTTCTTGGCTTTGGCGGTGCTGGCTGCTGACGGTATCTACTACCGGTGTGTGTATGTGACGGTGTGCTTCGGAATCGGTTTCGATTATAGGGCAAGTTTTTCGGTTAGTCAAATAATGGTACATGGCATCGCTGTTTACCTTCGCGCGCACACCCGGTTCATCAGTCAACCGCCGAGGTGTGTGGACCGAAGCGGGAAGGGTGGCGTTACAAACACGTTCCCTGTCCTGTCGCACGATCAAAGACACTTTTATTACGATCCGATGGTACTGGTGTACTGTGCAAAATGGTGTTTTTGGCAATCGTGTGCCGTCCGCCGCACGGAATTGAACGTGTTTGTGGCAAAAAGTGTTGCATTGCCCTTTTTTGTTGTGCTGCAAGAACGTGTTTGAACGTGTCAAAATCGGAAAACTAGAAAAATCAAATCCCTATTACACGGTTGCATCGGTTCGTTTATCTTCATCGCCCGTCGGAACTGTTCCCTATTCCCATTCGGCTGTCCGACACGCTCTTCTGTGTGTGTGTGTGTGTGTGTGTGTGTATCTATCTTTTTTTCTTTACTTCCCCTGGTGTCATCTATTTGTATTTCCCGCCTGCCGGACGGACGGTGCGAAACGGCCAGAACATCTGCAACCGATTTTGCCTGCTCGAATTTCAGATCAAAGTAGCAGTGGCGCGACGGGTGCACGCGCGGGGTGTGTGCGTGTGTTGAACGTGTACAACCGCCACGAGCGCGTGTATCGCAGTGTGCAGGGACGGCTACCATATGGAGTCTCGATTCGTTTGGTGCGCGTATTGGTGCTGTCGGACAACACCCGTCCGACGGCCGGGGAGTCCGAACGCGATCGAGAGTTTAAGTTCGGTGCGTCCGGCCGGGTTTCTTTTTATTCTCCATCTCTTCCCGCCGCGCGTATGTGTACTTGGATGGAAATGTGTGCAATCCATCTTAGTAACCCGTCACCATCAGCTCTCGAAAGTACATCGCTCGCAGCTCGTAGGTCAGGTGTTCCATTTCAATTGCCCCATTCGCACCCCCGGGGTCGCTCTTGCCCACAGCATCCTCCACCCCGCTCCCCTCTGTGCCTCGGTGTGATCTTGGTGTGATCTTAAGGAAAATGCGCACACCAAGTAGCATCCAAGCGCGCTCTTGGAAGCACTGGTGCTGGTAGCATCATAAACAAGCAAGCAACCTCACAAGTGGCCAAACGCTCACCGACTGTGAGAGGGAGAGAGAGGATACGGTTGTGCTGTTGCCGTCATGGCTACCGAAATCAAACAGCGAACATCAAACGGACGATGTTTTTGAGCGGGAAGGAAGCGTGGATACGGCCGGAGGTTGACCATCACAAACCCTTTACCTTCCTTCGTGCATGGTTCTAGAGTAGAGAAACTGCCTTTTTTTTCTCTTCTACACACCGGTGTGTGTAACCCGTCCCAGTGTGTTTACATCAGCATCCAGTTTCTGTTTTTACTCTCTCGCTTGTTTTTTTTCCTCCATAACCTCCAAAATCACTCGCATACCCCTTCGCGCACCGCTAAAGCCGGCTTGACCTCGAGAATGGCGACGTCACAGGTTTCGAGGTAGTTATCTCACTCTTCCACGTCATTTTCGCCCCCTCCACACCCTACGATCGGGAAAACGAATCCTTGCGCGTCATTTAAGTGGTTCTGTTAAAAGCGAAAAGGCGTTTTTTTTGCTTCCTGCTTGAAATACTCTCACCACACCCGGTACAAAATAAACGGTGTCCAGTTTCGGGACACCAGACTTAGCGCAAACAAATCACCATGTGAAAAACAATCGCCCCAACAAAGATCAGCTCCTGTTACGACGTTCGTGATGCTGTGTTAAGTGCTTTCGACTTGCAGAAAAAAGCATGGAATGCTGGATGATTTTTATCGCTCAACATTGGGATTGGAATGAAAACGGAAGCGAAAGTATCACGATAACACAGCGCGGGTGTGAGACTGGCCTTCCGTAGATGGATGATGATTCGGTTTACACTTTGATGCCTGATTGTCTCTCACGTCTCGTTTCGGGGGGAGTGACTGTAATGTTTCACCGCTCTCGTCCCTTTCATCTAAACCCATCGTTTCGCTTTATTCCGGAGTGTAGTTTTTTCTAGAGGTGTCTTTAATACGGCCGCAAGCTACAGCATTAAAGTAAACAGTTTGAGATAAAGCCTGTGCAGTGCAAAAGCGCGTGTGAAAACCGTGTGAAGAGGTCGATTTTCGGTGGCTTTAACAGCACGTGGAACGGGAAGGGTTTTTTTGTGTGCTAACGCCTTCCTGTAATACGGTGAAAGAGTGTTTGTGACTTCACGCGGGCCCTTTAGAAGGTTGCGGCAGCACGCGGGCTACGTGGAATCTGGTAAAGTGTTCCAGGGCAAGGGTGTGAAGCAAAAGTCATGCATGCCGGCCGTACCGTTCGCATGCAAAAGTGTGCAAGAGGTCGTGCAAATCTGGAAAAGCTTTAACTCTCTGGATGAGAGGTGTGAAGGAGAACGAATAGTACACCGAGATCCAGTCACAACGATCCTACAGGAGAACGAAGCAGCAAGATACCCAAGAGGAAAGGGTGAGAGCGGCAACCGCCTTCCTCGAGCAAGCAAATAAAAGGTAAGGGCGCGAAATACTCAACAACAACAAAACCTGTCGTAAAATCACCCACACTTTTTTATTTTGTAGACGGGAGCGTACAAATTTTTGTATCCCATCTTGACGAATGCCATCAAGATAAGGGACGGATTGGAGTTAATATAAAAAAGACCAAACGCACAGTCGGATGGGAACAAGTCGTACCGTTTTTACTACACTGCAGACGGTGTTTATTGTTTACCGACACTTTTGTACGAGCTGATAACTTGCCAGGTCACCTCAGCCAGTTCCATCGTTGGGAAACGGGGATGCGGTGCGAAGGTAGAAGCGCAAGATAAAGTTTAGGCTTATCACAATCGCACACGCAACCGGATACGGTGCGGGTGGGCCGCACTGCCTCCAGCATGCGAGCACTTAAGACACTTCAAGTTGACTGTCGAACTGTCTTCCAGTGAACGTTCGCAACGAGAGTGAATCTTTTTTGCTCCCTATATGGTTCCCCGCTCTTCTTCACTAATTTCTAAAGCATACATGGTCGGATGGGCATGCCAGTGCAGTTTAAACAAATCCGAATGCTGGGAAGCATGTCAGACACCGGATTGTGTGTTATGTTGGCAGCAGCAACGGGCAGGGAGAAAGAATTCATGTTACACATTCCAATGTTATTACATTTTTCACGACCCCTCAACCCCTGAACCTCTCCCTTAACCAATCATTTCATTCCACCTACCATATCGAGAAGGAAATTGACCGGCGAATTTGTGCGTTTCATGAAGCTTTCGCAAAAAGAAGGTACAGCAGAGAACGATGCGATGCAGCAAATGGTGCAAAAGCTTGATTCGATGACGAATCAGTAGTGCTGCCGGGGAGAGATTTGAAATCGAACGACTTTTTCGTTACCAATTTCTACGGAAATGTGTTTCTTACATTGCTGTTTTTCCTTGCTTTTTACGGGAAATGGAATCGATCCATAGTGGACCATCGCCAATCGTGTGCGCGCTATATCAAGAAGCAGTGTGGAAAGATCTTTCAAAACGCGTCGGCAACTCTGGCCATCTTCGCCGGCCTTTCTAAGGATGCCCGTATTTTCGCCATCCAACACAATCGAACAATCAATTCGCTTCTCTAAAGTAAAGCGATTGCTTCTTTTCTGCTCCTTTTTTATTTTATTTGGCACACAGGAAAACCCATCTTCCCTTGGCTTGTTTGTTGCCACCCGACAGCCGACAGTGAATGAGATTCGCATTTGCTTGTCGCAATTTTTGCCACCGGGCCTCACCGAGCAGCAGCACCACTCGTCGCCCTCCCCCGCTGGTGGGTGAAAAGTTCAATAGCAAAATAATTGCATTAGGGCGTGCCGTTTCGGCATTTATTGGCGTTTTTTTCTTTTACTTCAAATGAGTGGCAGGAAGGAAGGGTGAGGGTTGGTGGAGAGGGGGGGTGAGGGGGGTTGTAGGTTAGTTGCTGTTGTGGGGTTTATCCGCAGCGTCAATTTTGGAATGCAATTAATTTTCAACTAATTGAGCTTAAAAGCATGACCGCCGCGCGCGGATATTGCGGAGGATAATTATTTCTCATAACAGAGCACTGTACTTGCAAAGCAAAAAGTTGTGGGGAAAATGTGTGTTTTGATTCGCGAATGAAATGAATGAGCCTATGAGTTTGGGATCGATGTCAATGTACGATAAAGTAAGCAAAATATTTGAATTGGTAGGAGGAATATAAATTAAGGATAAATTGAGAAAACATTTAAATCAATAATTGGTACAGTTCAAATAACGGAGAGCTATGTTGATGATGCTGTGTTAGCGTATGTTGTTGATAGAAATTTAATTGAGATTGAAAAATAAGCGATACGATCCCCTAAAGGGCAATCAGGCAACTCACACATAATGTGTTCTAGAGAATAAAATTCATTTCAGGAATGAATGAGAGTGGCTGACATATTGTCTATCTACTTATCTAATATGTAAAGAGAAAATCGATGAATGATTCAACTCACTCTCTCACTGTCAGGATTTTGTTAAAAATAATATTTTATATTTAATAATAATAATATTTTATATTTTAATATTTATGGATTTTCGGAACTCATTAATGTAGAGTTCTCTAGGCCCGAAAAAGCACATAGCATTTTATTGCAACCTGTCAAGCTAGTATGATATTTTATAAAAAAAATATTCCATTTATAGTAAAAAAAATGTTATGCACCACACAACGCAAGTGTAGAAAAACAGTGATGGTTTAATAATCGAATCTGCACTTGTCCCGTATCGGAATCGATTCCTCCTTTATCCCACGCTACTTCACTCTGTTGCTGTGTAATGGTTTTCGCAGTGGTTGTATGGTGTATGGCGCCTTCTTTTCCGTCATCGCCAGGGCAAGCCCTCCACCGATTTTGCCACTGCATCGGATGTTTGCGATTGAACTTCATTTGCAATCATTGTTGTTTCTCATCGAAAGTATGCTAATGTTGTTGCACCAGATACAGATATGTATACACACAGGAGAAAGAGAGAGAGAGAGAGAGAGAGAGAGAGACAGAGAGTGAGAGAGAGAGAGAGAAATATAAAGGGTAGGTTGTGGCGAGGGAGTTTTGCAAGCCGCTGCTCACGTCCGGAACAAACGATTTACCTTCCAGGGTGGGTGGGTGGTGACAGGGCGCATATCGGTAAATGTAAATGAAACAATGAATAAAGAAGTAAGAGCACAACCCCTGAACAGCCCCCAATCCGCTTGGGCCGGTAGAATCGTGCCCACTCGTCGTGGTCGTGGTGTTTGCACAAGTTTCTGATTGCATCGTATTATTTGTTTTCATCTTTAGTCCTCTTTTTTTTGTTGCTGAATGTACATTTTGTCGCTGTAAAAATGGTGCCACGTATGAGAAGCAAACCCAACGTAAAAAAAAGAGTTTTTGTATGATAAACGTTGCAGGCAGGCAGTTCGGTGGTACTGCAGCAAACGTGTGCAAAAGCCGCGGGAGTAGGGAAAAGGATAAAGGTAGACCAAAGACGACAACTGTCACAAGGTTGGAAGGCGATTAGTTCATCCATGCCAGGAAGTTATGTGTCTGTTTTCGGTGTTGTTTTCTGCCGCTGGAAGGTTTACAGATTTGTTGGATAAAGTTTTCCTTTTCGAGTTTGTTTTGCCACACGGCCATATTGGGCAGGGGAGGATAAGGACAAAAAGACAGCAAGCCTGAACGGAAATTCCAAGGAAGCTGACTAAGTGCGATAGAGTTGTATGTTGCCGAAAAGTTTCCTTCATTAAAAATGAGCTTGCTCGTGTGGAGCTTGTTACGGAAAGCTTGTGCAGCGTGTTGATCTTCTTATTGATGTTGTATATGAACTTGAAAACAGAAAAGTTGTAGCCAAAGTCACCGATTTCAACACGAACGCCGGCAGTGGCGGAGGCTTTTCCGTGACGTTTGACCTACTTCCTTGGGTGTGCCGGCCCTCACATACAATAAATCTTTCAGGCAGCCGGTTCTCTCCACAGTTCGGCTCATGCCTTCTGTTGTGAAAACTTTTTAATTAGTACAAACCACTGAGGGAGCATGTGATTATTTTTGTAATATAAATAAAAATCGACTCATCCGTTAAAGCGGAACCTCTAGTTGGATGTTGCTTGAAGCACCTGCTAATCACATCCTTAGGGGTAATGATAGGAAAACATACTCAAGACGTGTGTTTCAATCGTAACAAACCATCGGGTGGAACCAAGTGACACAGTTGAGCGAGAGCTGCATCTTCTCACCAGTCGATGTTTCTGTCCATTCCATTGGCGTTCAGTGTACGAGATCGCTTCTTGTTGCATCAAAACACGTTATTGCCACTCTCGGCCACCATCCCTGTCGCGTTAAATCGTGCTCGCTTTTCGCTACCTTCCACATCGAGCTCCGGAACGTCCGGTCGGAAGCTGTTAGGACTTTTTGAGAAGCTTGTGAGAAGCATTCTTGGTAGCTTGGGTAAAGTTCATCTCCCTCCCTATTTTCGCTCCCCGAAGAAGAATGTAAGAAAACGAGAAAGATAAAATGCATCTTCACTCAGTTCTACACTCTTCTACACTCACGACTCATCCGCCGGTCGAGGGTTCGGTTGCCAATTTACGTCAAATGGTTCTTTTCGTTTTCCCCGCCCGAAAAGCACTCGAACAGCACTGGCCTCTTGGCGTAGCCTCTCTTCGACTGGAAACGGTGGAGGTGTCTGTGTGCGGCTTAGTAGTGTTTTTTGAAAACGAAAACTCGTTCGGCCATCTCATCGATGGCTCGAGAAAACTCCCATAAACGTCAACGGCCAAGAATGCGAAGAGTTTCTTGAAGAGAACGGAGGGCCGGCTGGCTGATTGGAGGAGACAATAATCGCTTCAGAATTGATGTGTGTAAGTTCTGTTCGCCTTTGGAGTCGTGAAGGCAGTAGCTTTCCTCACTGTTCCATACCGTTTCGGTACGATACGAACCGACCATGTGTCTGGTAGGTCGCCTCTGTAATGAACGTTGAACGAGCGAACAGCGACCATTCCATTCGCTTCTATTTCGCACGGCAGCGCCTCTCAACCAACAAGGATGGGTTTTTACCCCATTTCCCGACATTTTATTTTATCAAAAAAGAATGCCTCGGTGCCGGCGGGAGTTGTAAAATTCTAGCGGAACGAGTTTGTGGCGTACAGCAAAACCAGGACGTTTGGAGACCCGCCAGCGAAATGTGTGTGCTAGCTGGCGAATGCTGGCTGCCCGACGACGGCTGCCCGGAGGCGCCCTGACATTGGACTTTGGTTGGCTTGCCGCACGTTCTAGGGCAACACACTGAACCTAACTTTGCGAGTGCGCCATGTGCCTGGACAGAACCGGGGAGAGATACAAAGCAGTACCAAATGATTGCAGCCTGCAGGAAACCAAACCGCAGCCGCCCGCTTTTGCAGCGAAAGTGAATGCATTGCATTATGCTCGGGGGCTCTGGCGTAGTCTGGGCAGTGCGGTCCATTGTATCATTATTTTGTGGCACTGATTTTGTTACTGGCGGCAGCTTGGCAGCTTTTAACACGCCTTTTTTTTTGTCTCGATCTTTTGTTGATTTTATTGGACTTTTCGTCCTGCTGGCAGCTAATGCTACGCTCATAAACGGTGGGCGCTTATTAAACGTTACTTCGTGCTTGGCTGACTCGCAGGAGTGTTTCCATTTGAGTGGTAGCAAAACATCTGCATTGGACCCATTTTATAAACTTATAAACTATAAACTTTAAAGTAGAAATAAAATGAGAAGAGCAGTTTATTTAAAAGCACCATCAAATTTTGACAAATGAGTGTGAAAAAAGTTTTTATTTTTAAGGGAAATGCCGATTTGAGGATCAAATTATGGTCTCCATCTGTGAACTGAACTTGAAACAATAATTCAATAAATTTTACTATCGGTGAATTCAAATGGCACAAATTTCTACCAACAAATGAGGAAGTTTGTTAATGACCAATTCAGTCATTCTCGCTAGGTGGTACTGAAAATCTTACTACACAGCAGGATCTTCTTCAAAAACTTGTTTGAACTTGTCTCTGTAACTAGACGCATAATTTTGTTAAAGAAGTGACGACATTTAAGATGCAATCTGTACTGGTACTTGTACGCATCCTCACGCGTTAAGATGTCTGTAAGGAAAGGTCGATTTTAATTGAAGTCGATATTATCTCACCACATAAATCGATTACCAGTCACGTCGCAGCGGGCTCTGACAACTTTGATTAACTTCATGCAGATCGTTGACTGCGGCGTGTGTTCCTTTCATCCGTCCCATCCCAGCTTCACGCGTGAGTGCCCTTTACTGCCGTGGTGATTAGTCGAACCTTGAGATGATATTACATAAATTAAAACCATGGCGATCCCACAGCGTCATCGTTTATGTTCACTTGGAACTTCGCATGTCTTGCGAGCTCGGGCGCCGTCGTCAAGGTGGGAAGATGTGCGTGCGAGTGTGCGTGTAACTAATCAAATAAACATTACCCCCACCGGCAGGAGATGAGGTGCGAGATGTGTGTGCGAATCATTGAGTGATGCGAGCGGCACGCGCGCGCACGGTTTTCGGGTGTGATGAGCAGTAAAATTTTGCCCTCATCAAACACCTGGCGAAACATTAGCACGCGCACCGGGCATGTTGTTGGGTTAGGGGTGGTGGGGCCCTCGAAACGGGGTGGCAATAAATTCACATTGCCTCGCTGTCCCCGGGATGTGAACGAGAGCTGAAACGGTGCGGGTTAGGGGAAGCATTTATTTGCATTACAGCTTGTGCTTGCTTGCTTACGGATTGGAAGGATTGCCGGGTAGCAGGAGCAACATTCGGTTGAGGCTGATAATTATTACAGCCGCAGTTTAGCAGGGAGAGAGTGTGCCATAAAGCATGAGCGATGCACATTGCTCCCTTGGGCATCATATTTGCCGTCGGGCCATGGCTTAATTTGAGCCTGCTCGCCACGTTGCTGAAATGAAAATTGATGTACCAGGCCTTAAGGATTTAATTAACAACGGTCTCTCTATTGTTTTATCTCGTTTTTATATTTGCTTTTTATGCATAGAGTAATGTACTTGATGTAATTAGGAAAGAAACTTTTTGTAAAATAATTACAAATAAAGAATGCTTATTGGAGGTCGATTGGAAATTAAAATGAGAACACTCGGTAGCATATCCTTTCTCCAATGGATACGACACACGAGACTGATTGTACATGATCCAGATAGGCACGGGACGGGATTCGTTAATGCGATCAAATATTCGTGCGACTGATTTTCTCCAGACTATGGAAACACATTCAGCGTACCGAGAAATCCAACCTTCGATGCCTGGTTCGTGATGTGAAACAAAACTAAAGCACCGGAAAAGGAAGAACCGGGAAAGTGATCTCTCCGATTGCAAACGAGAAAAATTGGCCACCGTCATCTTGTCGTCAGCGTGTGCCGGAGTGTGCTCGACGTCCCGTTTGTTGCGGTTTCCCCGTCTATCCGCACTGTCCCGTGACATACGGATGATAAATTATATTTCATCCTCGTTGTCTGCTTTCTGCATTTTCCCCCTTTGAACCTTCGCTTTTTGCGGGCACGGGAGGGACACAAAAAGTAAGGGCCCCGTGGCGTGTCCTTGGGTTTCCGTTTCGGGTTTCGAGAGTTCCTTAACCACGGAAAGGATTATGTGATATTAGCAGTGGCTAGCCTTCGCTGGTTCCTGCCGACACGCAATGGATACCTCCGGGTGGCAACGCGCACATACACACACACCGGGCCTCCCTCTGTCTGACGCAGATTATTCAGCAGAAAACGTGAATTTTGTTGCTGCCGGTCGTGCAGGGTGACGATGAAGGTCGCCGATGGTAAGGATGGCGATGAAGCATCAGGATCCTTGATTCCGCCGTCGTTTGTGAGGGGTATGGTGGCGGGAAAGCTCATCGGAAGGTCGTGTGTGTGTACGTGTGTATGGATATCTCGCGGTTTGTATCACAACCCTGATTCGCTGTCGCTGATTGCTGTGTAATCATTTTCCCTTTTCCACAGGGAGCGACCCGTGCACACTGCATGAACCGAATTGATGTAATGTTTTTTTTTTCTAAAGTCTGGGTAAACTTTGATTTCTGTGCTGTTTGTTGGAGTCAGAACATGGCGTTGGACGGTGGGGCGTGTGTTGATTACTAATTACAAGAACCATGGATTTGTTAAATAAATGGGCGACTAAATGTCTATGAAATAAGAATTTGCCATGAACAATTCTTATGAACATTAAAATTATAAATTAAAGCAAAAGACAAGCTCACCTCAAAGACTATTGATTTTGTATAATTCAGTACATTAACAGAGTTCATGATCATCCTTTCTTTCGCGGATAATCGTTCTAAGGATTTAAACAGTGGTTAAACAATTACAAGTGATTAATTGTTAGCTCAATAATTTTGCTCATTATCTTCCTGCGAAAGTAAGATAACCCCTTACACCACCGTCCCCCCCCCCCCCCCCATCCCACCACGCTTCGTAAAATCATCTTAATGGATCAGGAAAGTCGTTACACGGCTCAGTAAACACCAATGCCCAAGGCGACGTTTAATCTTGCATTTTCGGAATTAACTAACCTAAAACCGGCCCGGCGGCCGGCGGTAGTAGTGGAATGGCCACGGCGTTTAACCCCATATTGCTACCATCTGCACCGTCCATAATGATGCCCCAGCCGCTGGCTTCATGAAATATGAAAACGCATTAACCACCGCTATGGGGTCGAATTTACGAAAATATCTTTACGGCCCTCTTTCGCGCCGGAGCATCGGCTTAATCGCGGGGGTTTTCTTTCGCTTTTAAGGGGGGCTTTAAGCGCTTGTAACAAATGCACACATTTCGCGTGCTGTTGTACTCGCTCAAGTGGCTGTCCAGTTTTTAATGTTTTCCAACAACTTCAAAATGGATTCTGGCGGGTTGTTTGGCTGTTGCATTCATTGCACGGAAGCAGTGCAGAGCGTCGATACGCGCTACGCCTCCCGAGAGAAAAGAAATGATAATGTTATTAGAAAAAAGGTAAAACAGGCCGTGAAATTAAAGTACATAATTTACGAAACGTCAAACCTCCATCACTCCGAACGCTCCCACCACGGGACCGGGTTTGTCGAGCAGAAATTAGTTACGTTGTCGTAACTGCGGGAAGGCATCAGGTCGCGCACATTGTGTGTGTCGCACAGCACCAGGCCGGTCGACTGACGTACGGGACGTTACAGGCTCGGGAGAAACATTGCGAATTAACCCAATTAATTATTTTATACTTTGTTTATTTTCCCTCCGTTCCCGGGGATGGGCTGGACGGGTGGTCTTCAGTTCGTACTCGCAATCGTATGGTCGTCTCTCGGCAGTCACGTCGCGGAGGTTGGATTGATGTGTAGGCAGGCTAGGGAGCGAGAGGGAGCGATGACGATCATTGGTAGTACACCTTCATGCCACGGGAAAAAATTATGCTTGTGGCTGTAAGCGCCACAGAGAAAGGGGCCGTTGGTTTAGGTAATGATGTTGAGAAAGTACATTTTATTCTGTACCGAGCTCTGCATCATGGTGCTTTGGTGTCTTATGAAGCCAGCTTCATCTAGATTGGTGAAGACCTGAATCGCTTGATTGCATTGATAAGTTCTCTGGTTACTTTTAGACTATAAAAGAGACATTAATCATTACATATTTTTATTGTTATCTCACATCTTTTAGTAAACTTCTGACGGGACATGGTTAACAACATGATGCTAGCCCTTAGTAATGGCAAGGTAGCGGCGTAGGCCTGTGTTATACGATCAGGCCCGACGTTGCATCGATTCCCATTGGGATCGATGTCACCTTCCCCCCCCCCCTCCTCCCCCCTTACGCAGGATTCACTATCTTGTTATGGGTATACTAAGTCACAGCCCCCCATATGCTCAATAACAATCTTGCTATGGAAGGATACACCAGGTCAACAGAAGAAGCCAAAGCACATTTGTACTCTGGTAGGCCCTAGAAGGGTTGTTTTGTCACTCTATAAAGTATGTACATTCTGTTTTGGTCAAGAAGTATTTATCACCTTAAGCTTTAGGAACTTTTTTAATTATTTACTTATTAACCAACCATTAACCATTAATCACAAAATCTTTATATTTTTATTTACAGTATAATTACTGAATTTTCACAACATCCCTTGATCTGCACAGAGGCTGCATAAAAACTAAAAAAAATGTTTGTCCCTCCCCCAGTTCCGATTTTCCCTACAACTCTTTTCCCACATTCCGCATCAACGACTCGCTTATAAAGTTGTTTACTGCTCCGGTTGTTTGCATGTATTCGTTACACCCGCAACCCGTTTGACGTCATTAACCGGCTGTAGAAATTGTGTGTGTACGGTTGTTTTTTCTCTCTCTCCCTTTTTTCGCACCGTTTTCCACCCCTTCCCACCACGTTCGTTAATTTTCTCGCCCAACATCCTTAACACTACTACCGCTACCCACCACGCGGTGTAGGATTAACGTGTGTCCTACCGGGTGCTTCCTCCCCCTTTCCTTTTTCGCCCCCTATTCTTAGCCCTCAAGACCGCAATCGTGCTGCCTTCGGTGCGGTGTTGGCATGGCCGCTTCTCGTCTTGGTTTTCCATTTTCCCTCCACATTCCTCGCGCGCTTTGCGGTGGCCACCGGCGGAACACCCCGACCTGGATGCAACGGCAAGCAGGACTGGCCCTGGTGTGGTGTGTTTGATGTTTTGCAATAATTTTGCTTGTTATTACTGTTGATGAAGGTTGGCGAGTTTGGTGGGTGGGATTGGGGCCAGTTGGTGTGGGGGCGGTAAAGTTTTCTGTTTTCATTTTTCCGACCGCTTTGTTTGTGCACCTCTTACCTTCGCCGAGCAGCGAATCGGTTTTCTTATGCTTAACTCATTAATCTTCACCCGTTATGCCCGGTGCACAGATCTGCCGACTCGGGGCTGTTTGCTGCTGTTGTGATGGTTTCATTAGTGAGTCCTCCTGTACACACACACACACGTACACAGTTTTTTCCCATTTTTCTTGGTCCGTCTTGGTGTTAGGTGGTGATCGATTTGGCGGAAGTGCAGAGTAAAATTCGATTTCTACCAACTCCGCTCAGCACTACCCATCCATCAAAGGTGGAAAGGTGGTGCACGCGTTTCGCAGAGGTAAACCAGTTAGATCGGCATCCACTCAACCCCCCTTTACCCACCCCATGCCACCAAAAACCTTAGAAAAAGAAACAAACGGGCGTATCGGTTTGTTGCACCGAAAATTACACGTACACACATTTATAATTACCCACTGTTTGTGCGCGCTGTTTCGTTACAAAACTTTTGCCGACCATAAAGTTTGCATTCTTGGCTGATCCCAACTCCCCTCGTGGTGGGCTGGGGTGGAATGTGTGCCGAGCGCAGCAGATAGGGCATACGAACGCGTCGCAATAAATTGAGCCTTGGCCTAAATCGAACTGCGATCGGATGAAAATGGTGTGCCGCTTTGATCTTAGATTTGCTTCGATTTTTGCCTTTCTCTACACACCGCAAACATGAGTGATGCTCGATAAATTCGCACCGTGCAATAAACATCGGTACAATACTGTGGCTGTGCTGAAGGTTACCAGGAGAGAGGGAAAGGGGGGGGGGAGAAATGGCGAATAAATATCTCTGGGGGGGAGGGTTGGGGGGGGGAATGCATTACTTCGAATCTGGTAAGAGATCAGAGAGCAAAAATCTAAAATCAAAATTTAAATTCAAAATCGCATTTGGTGAAGTCGAATTTGTTTTTTTTTTATTGAACATGTTTGAACACGATTTAAATAAAATAGACTTCTTTAAAAAATGGAAACGCTCCACCTTTTTCAAAGGAAGGAAGAATAGAGTAATTTTTTAATAATTATTTAAATTTTTTCTTTATTTATTCTATTGAAAATCCCTCAAAGCAATTAACACAAATTAACAAAAGATTAGTCATTCTGCAAAAGTGCAGCATTTTAATGCTTTTCCCCCTCAAATTCCTACGAAAATTGCGGGTGAAAGAGGTTATATACCTATGAATTGCACTATTTTCATTACGATCCAGCTGAACGAAATGATGCAAAATTCATGGACAGGAAGCATTCACGCTTGGAATTAGGTAACGCCGCAAAACATACATATTTTTCGATAATTTATGCACCAGCTGAAGCACAAGCGCCCGACGAGCCTCGACCTGTCGCAACGAGATGCCTTTAGGCATCTCATGAACCATTTATCCCGGGGTGTGCGACAAGTTTAACTTGTCAAAAACTTCAGCAAAACATGCCCCATCCCCTCCTCTTGGGAGCTGTTTTCATCCCGAACATGGTCCGTGTCGTGGTGTAGTACATGTGCCCTTTTCACGAACTGTGCACGGATGCGCCGGATATGAGAGATGCTACTTAGGAAAAGGCCAAAAACCAGCAATAGAGGGATGATACCAGAGCGTAGAAATAGTCCCGGGGTTTTAACTCACGTTTCGATTCGGCAGCGTGTTTGCGATGCTTGCGTACAGCGAAGTACACCGAACGTCGAGTGTGCATTCGAGAACGTGCTTGTATTGGGAGCTGTGTGTATTTTTTATTGCTTTTGCTTTTACGATGCACCGCACCAAGGAAGGGTTGTTAACAAAACGCTGCTTCCGCCGGTTGCAGCTTGACTTTTGTGCAGACCTCCTGGCGCAAGTCCATCAACAATAAAGCATCTCCGCACGTCGCAAGGGTGGTCCCCGGGCGAATCATTCCACCCGCTGTCGATGATTGCCAGTTCGAAATATTGATGTACGTTCTTTCTGGGTGATGGTATCAGCTCTGCTCGAACAGTGCCGTGAAACGAAAAAAAACGTATTATTCGTCTTAAAATAATGGGATACATAAAGCGCACTTATGGATGCCCTGATGGTGCAGAGCCCAGTTAAAAATAAATAAAAAAGTACATTTTATAATGAAGGGTAGGAAAATTTTATGCAAACGAGAAAAGAACACAATACGAGTCAAGCTAATAGTGGTCTGGCTTATCTGTAGTTCCGCATAGTACTACATGTTCAATTCGCTCGCTCGTCCCTATCACACACCCCAAAGCGCAGGACAAAGAATTGCAAACAGAGCAAGAACAACAAGAGTGGAACATATAAAACAGGAATGATACATACTTTTAACTGCAGGACGCCACACATGCGAAAGGGCTGGAAATGCAATGCAAAGCGCTGCGGGCGCCTCCGCATGGTGACTTCTTTGCTACGATGCGTTGCATTATTGTGATTGCCCTGGATACCGTCCTTCTGTGTCCTTGTTTGATTCGTTCGGTGCATCCAATGTATGTGGAATGGTGTCCTTCCATGCGTGAGAATGCTCTCGACCCTCACGTTAGGTACGCAAAGGTTTTGTATTTTTATATGAATATGAGTTTTATTTTTATTCATCGTGTGTTTTGTGTTGAAACTTCTGAAGGGATCCTATAGCGGATACTCAACGGAAAAGCAACGCGCTAAAGGGAAGCAAAAACAATTTCAGGAAAATGCTATTTTGCCCGCAGTCATTTTTCATAATCCATTAATTGGTTAGCAACCAGCAAATCGATGTAGGCTATGCTGTTAGATATGCTTGTTCAAATGTGTTGAAACATAACAAAGGTAAAATAATCCGATTCACAAATGATAGAAGTGCGTAAGCTCTTATGCAAGGCACGCATTAAAATCGTGTATTCTTTTGAATTGTGTTAATGATGTGTTGATAAACCGATTATCTAATGCTTTTGAAGGTTCAGAATAATCAGATGTGTATGCCTCATTTCACAACATTCATTTAAATACCATGGAAAAAAACTGTTCAAAAATATTTGTTAGTAACACCTTCAACTAGAACTGCTCCTGAACCCTATAACCACATCAATGATGTTCTTGATTTAGCAAACAACTGTACTCAAAAGTGCTTAAAAGTGTTACTTTAAATCTTAAAAGCTTAAAATATTCCTCCAGTTCCACTCAATCAAACACTTTTGCCACATAAAGCATAAATCAGGGTGCTGGATTTTACACGTCCACAACGCTGCAGGGCGTGCTTTCCCATGCCCAAGGGTGTCTCGTAACCTGTTATCTCGTATAGAGCCAGCATAAAACTGGATATGGTATAAAATAACCTCTTCGCAGCTCACCGAACGCCATTATCCCCTAACCGGGGGGAGGTTGTAAACACGATCAGGTTCACCGAGCATCGCGCGCATCATTATAAAGCACAGCTCATGTATCATCGAAGATTTTCACACCCCCCTCAACGCGATGTGCCATTTATTATTTGTCTCGCGTCTCGTGTGCATTTTGCCGCATTAAAGCTTCTCACATAGCGGGCAACGGCGTGATATGGAATTACCGTAAAATTTTATATTCATTTTCGCCTCCGTGTGTTGGTAAATATGGTGCGTCCAGGGACTGATCTCCTGGCGTGTCCCGTTTGAAGTGGCGATGTTTTGTGGTAGGTGTGAAGGGTGAAAAGAACATGTAATCCCAAATTTTCGGGCCTTTTTAATTGTAAATGTTGCACTTTTTAATTCACTCTAATTAATAGGTCTTCTTTATTGTTAATCACGATGACACGGCTTAGACATTACCCAAGAAATCTTTTGTTAATTTTCTTCTAAGGAGTTCGTTGACAACACCTACAGTAACTCAGTGTGTAAAAGTCATACTGTAAGCAGCTTTCCTTTCGGACACAGACATAAACCTAAAACTTGCTTCGGCTGTAGATCTCGCCAGAAAACAAGAGTTCGCATCGAATTCGCTAATAATACCACCATGAAGGATGGCCCAACTGGTCCCGCATGGGGAAACCTATCCACAAAATAAAAACAAGAAGCAATCAGTAATCGATAGAAATGGGCCCATAAATATTGTATGGTGTGTGCACCACATGATGCCGTCTCGAGCGGAACGCTCAACCGCTAAATTACACAATTTGTACGACGTTAAACGATGCGCGATGCATAAATGTATACATTTTTAAACACGGCTAATTACATTCGGAATACTAAAGAACCGAACCGCGAACTTGCCGCGACTTATGCCGCTTTTGTGCCACTTTGTCAACTACCCCATCAGTGGCAGCCAAGCCAACACACATTCTTCTCTGCCCGCAATGGCACAAAAAGAAGGGATAAAACGCCTTTTCCTTTCATTGCCAGCGGGAAAGGAAAATGCACTCACTCTAGCACATTCCGCACTGCTCTAATTTGATAACAATAGAACGCGCGAAAGGCTATCGTTGTCTGCATGGTTCCTCGGTCGTTTTGTGTGTTTGTATTTCCATCAACCGTTTGATGGGTAGAAGGGTATGGTTCGCACGAGCGACGAACGAATCACGAAGCTCCCGTGTGCCCACTAGGTTAAAAGTTTTGCGTGTTCATCACCGCCCTCTCTCTCTCTCTCTCTCTCTCTCTCTCTCTCTCTCTGTATGAGTATCTTGCAGTAGATAAAGCCTTCGGGTTCGTCCGGGCCAAACCTAGGGCAGTTACACAGCGAGCTGAAAGATAATCGATTCTTTTGCGAAGGAGAAAATTCTTCTTTTGTTGTTTGTCTATCGTTTCCTTCGGGGTCGTGCGCGTTACTCCCTTTCGCCCTCTTCTACCGTCTTCGTCGATTATGCAACGAGCGCTAACGCAAGCACGTGCCTGTGTGCCCTGACACCGTCCTTCACCACCGCTACTTGTCAATGAAAATGAGTCGCTTTTTGCCGCTGGTCGACGTGCTTTTATGCGCTATTATTTCTGTCGGACCGGTTTGCCTGTTCCGACGCTTCGTTTTGCTCCGTTTTGGGGCGATAATCGTAACGGCGAGAGGAGGGCAATGAAGGAAAGGGAAGTACTTTGAAAAACTTCTTATCACACTCTCCCGATTTCTGGGTCGTATTTTTTTTTTGGAAGGGGAGGGAAGGTGAAGATTGCAGTAGTTGGAACAAAAAAGGCACAGATGCAAAGATGTCGGTCTGTGGAAAATGTATTTCCTTCGCTCTTGTTATTTTTGCTTCGGTTGTTCTCGTCAAAGGATCAAGTGTGTGTACGTATTTTTGTAGCATCGCTTCTTTGAATGATCATCAGCCTGCATTGCCCAACATTCGGTTCCCTTAGAATAAAGGGATACGCTACAGGCAATGCATATTTACCGACCAATCCTAACCAAACCGGACGTTCACTGCTAGTGTAGCGTTCGTTTCGTTTCCGCAGGAATCAACGGGAATGGTTCTCGTCCATTCTCTCCAAGCTGCGCAACCGACATCCGACCCGAAATTTACTACTTCCGTAATATCCGGCCAGGAACGGTGGGCTATCCTCCCACCAAAGGCGATGTGATTAATAGCGGGATGAAAGCAGATAATTATCCTTGAAGCTTAGGGTTCCCTAGAGCTCTCCAGTTAATCTCTTCTTTTGGATCCATATTCGCACACTGATTCCGCGACTTTCCGGCCGAGCTTATTGTTTATTGAACCTTCAGGTTTGACCAGAACCTTCCACAATGCTTGAAGCAAGAACGCGTAGTCGGAGGGGGGCATCTGTAAGGAAGCAGCGGAAAGAATCAAATCTACACCCACCGAACATTTGCACCAAAAATAATCGCATTTTCCTTGAACGCGAGAAAATTGCTTTTTTCCCTCAAATGCGACCCGAAGCCCGAGAACACAAATGCTCAAAGATTCATGGTAGTAATAAAGTTTATTACCATCATCTCATAATCGGCCGGTTGCGCTGGTTGCAACGCTCGGATCCAAAATGCCATAAGTTCGCTGTTTCCTGCCTGTCTGCCTGCCTGGCCTAAGGTACTTCAACTCACAAATGGAACCGGTAACAGGTCATGCGTAATGACCGCGGGTTGGAGGATGAGTTGTGTAGGTAGAGGGGGTGGGTGACGAATAAAATGCGTACATATGTTACTGGTGTCTGGTGATAAATTTTCTTTGCTCCAAATACACGATTTAGATAACTAATTAATTGCATTCATAATTTGGGGTAGCAGGCAGCGCCGGTGCTTATGTTGCTAACGACTTTATCACGGCAAAAACACGGGACAAATTGATGTGCCCATTACTCTTTTGTTTGCCCTCGAGCGAGATTGAAGCACCTTTTTATGACTTTACAACTTGTAAGGCTTGTATGTGTTGTGCATGAAGAGGTACTCATATTAAAATGGTATCTTTGGATATTCATGGAAATGAATGTTTTTTGAAAATAATTATATTTAAAGGTTTCAGTTGTATGATTATTTTTTTATTGACAAAATACATTCAATATACAAAAAAACAACTGTTAGCAAAATAAACCATCAAAGGTATATTAATTCAGTAACAATAATTATGTTTCAATTTTCACACGTTGTCTGTTCACTCAAGTCATGCGTACAAATTAAATGTGTTCCCAAGTGAATTTAACGCACTCATGCACATGGAGTGCATATATGGAGTGCAGGGTATCCCTCAGTTGACAGTTGAGTTAATCAATTTAGCATTGCGGTTTTAATATCATTAACTTGTTCAGCAGTCAGTCCGTCCACCATTTCACATAAACGACCAGTTTGGCAATCGAATTGTCACTAACCTCATTTGCCGGCAGTCTGTCCCCGAGCGTTAATGAGGTGGTTTTACTTCACTCGTCAAACATTAGAACATAATTTCCGTTGACAAATGTACACGCCGGGGTGTACTCGGCTACATAGAGCGCTATGGTTGATTTGTATCGCTACAGGCATTGGATGGTCGAATTGCAGATGTGCAGGAGGAGACAACAAAAAAAAAAAACAGTAGGTTAATTGATAAACAAGCAAGTCCCCGGATGGGTGAGTGTTGCATGATGCCATCAATTCATTGAGTCGTAACGATTTTGTCAAGCAATGTGTTCTCGTGTGATGCATTATGCAGCAGTGATATGATGATGGTGAAATTGATTCTTCCACTCTGTCTCACTGTCTCTCTGTCTCTCTGTGCAGGTCAAACAGTAATGGATTCAGTGTAATAATGTTGACAGCAGCACGTTCCTCCACTTGCACCCAGGGCTGAGAGAGCTTGAAACTGTGCCAAATGCACAGCCTTGCCCCATGCCTGTTTCTTCCTTCGTCCCGTACCCGTGCTGGCGATACACTCAATATTTTGTGCTTACTACAGCATACAGCGGATGCACTGGCTCGGTGTCACTGGGACAGAATTATGCATGCCACCATATCAGGGGTTGGTGGAGGTTTCGGTCTGAAACAATAGCTCTGTGAGCAACTGATATTGATATGACGGTGCGGTTTGCTGCTGGGTGTCAATGATGCTATCAAACCCCTTTCGCCACTTCCATCGATATTGACTTCTTCTCTAGCTACTCGGTTCTGGTAGAATCGATTTTTTTTTGTAATGTCAGTTCAGTTGATGAGCAAATGATCTGGGAGAGGGAACAGATGGCTTGGGCGGGAGGAGGCGAGAGAATGCTTCAACTATCACAGAATATCAGCAGGTTGAAAACGGAATTGCCCCAGATCGTTGGACCTGGAATATTTATTCATAACCCAGAAACCAAACAAAGCCAACGAAGTCTGTTGTGTGTCTGAGTGTGTGATGAGTTTTATTTTATCCAGAAATTTAGATAAAATGTGTTTTATTTTATTTTTTCAGACATTTAAAACAAATAGTTTTATGATGTGAAGTTTATTAAATGTATAGAGAGTAGATATGGAAAAGCTGTCTAGTTATTGCCAAAGTGTTTTATTATTATTTCTTTATTTGTTTGGTTTGTAGATTTATTAAAAAAAATATTATCAAAAGTACGAGTAGCTTAGCGTCTTAAAATACAAAGCAACAGGAGAAGATAAACATCTTATAGTAAGTCAACCCTCATTACATCTTTCGTACTATTAGTCCTAACATTTCTCTTGCTCGTTTTCCCTTCCAACAAGCACATAAGCTTTATGAAAGCAGACGAAAGCAATCATGCATCAACACTGGCTCTTAGCTGTGAATGATTAAAGTGCCACCTGCAGCGACAACAAACTGTCACCACGGCTGCAAAAGCTCATTTTTCCATTGTTTTATGACTCATTTCACCTCCACGCGCTGCTCACCTCATCGCTCTATCTCGCATCCTCCAAGCGAGCTCAAAGGTGCAAAGAGAGGTTTCGGGCGAGGGAAGAATTATATGCAGCAAGGGTGTATTTATGTAACAAAAAACATAATTTAACTTAGTGTTCCCTTCCGTCTGTTTAGCTTGTGCCAGTGCGTGAAAGCACTTCATCTCCATCAGCTCATCTTAAAGTATATTTATTTACACCCCGTCCCAAGAGCCACAGTTCGCCCCACCCTCCTCCACTACCCTCCCGAAACTCGGGAAAACTTGCTGTCCCCATACCCTCATCCCCCCACCCACAATTGGGAAGCCCTGCGGGGGGTGTGATGTCGTTTTCATTCCATCTCATAACGACAGCGCACCATTTCGCCTTCACTGAGCCCTTCAAGTTGACGTGATTTTGTTTAAGGTTTTACACTTCCCTGCACTCCGCACAAAACTTCCGGCAGCGGCAGCAACAGCACTACTACTGCCGGGAGAAGCTTTTTGATGGTTTCGGGCTGCGTTTATGTTTCGTCGCTTACCGTGGCAGTGGTGTGGTGGGGAAGATTGGAGCGGAGGGCCGTTGAAGATGACACTCAGCCCAGCGATCGCCCCCGGGCGTGTGAACACGTAATGGCACTCGTAACTCACTCAACGAGCACCATTGTGCTGATGAACGGCGACGGTGACATGAATGTGGGATGAGCCGGGCAGCGCGTTGGCAGTTAAAAGGGCAGGGGGAGTAAGGTGTTGGAGATATAACGTTCGCCAACTGGACGCTGCTGGACGTGCTGCATTCACATCAGACGCGGAACGGTTTAACTTCCCCGGGACAACATCACGATTGGAGGATAATCTGCGTGACCGGGTTTGGTGTTTCGCTGTTGGTTTATTTTTCATTCTCATCCTATCTCATTCCGTTGGGACGAGCGTAGTTGCATCACGTGACGCTGGCGCGAAATACAAATGGCGAGTTTTTATTGCTCCGAAAGGAATGACGCAAAAAAGGATCGCTTGACCGTTTCGTGAGTCGCTTGGTACTTTGAAGTGATGATCAAAGTGTGCTCTTTATGGGAGGATGGCTGATTGGATGGTGCCGAAAGTGCTTATCACCCAGGGAGCGTGAGAAATAAATTTAATAAAAACTTACCAAAAAGCATCAAGAGGGAGTAGTAGTGAGCGAACGTAAAAGAACATAAAACAATCAACGAAAAAGGGAGAATAAAATTTTCAAAAAAGGAGGTAAATCAACTTCTACAGCATAACCAATCATCGAATTGCAGGTTGCATACATCATTCTCTTAGGTTTGCATAATCGCCTTTACGGTAAAACTACTTCCCTCAGATGTGTGCAGAAACGCTTAATTAGTGGTAAAAGCATAAATGTTTCCTACCATCATCTGTCTACCTAGAATGCTCTCGCTACCTCTCTCCCCCTTTCTCTCTCTCTCTCTCTCTCTCTCTCTCTCTCTCTGAATTTCATGCTCGATTACACCTTTTTAACATCCTTCCAACGTCATTCGGTTGGTGCTCTCTTAACTCGTACCAACTCGTAGCTCGAGTGGATAGGCTCATCAAGTGCCGTGCCGGCCGATCCTTGGAAACTGGAACACATTTAATCTTATCATGCAAGGCTCATCAAACCTTTGCGGCACTTCCGCTTTCCGCCGTCCACCGTCCGCTGCTGTCGATAGGTACATTTCCGAAAGATTAACATCCAGATAACAGGACGCAAATGGTATTATTGTACACGAGCCTACCATGCTAAGTCCCCCACCCGGCTAAACGCACTCCCCGTTTCACCATCGATTTGCTTGTGGAATCGAGATGGAATGAACTGGGATGACGAGCAAGAGGTGCACTCTGTGGGTAAGTGTGTGTGTGTGTGTGCCTCTACTGCTTCCAAGCAACACGGTTGAAATGCGTGCATGAAAGCTTCCTCTTCTTCCCTCCCTCCACGACACCTCACAGAAAGCTCCGAAAGCGGACGGAAGTGTAAAAAAAATTTACACAGCCTAATGGGTAGAGATAGGGCTCCCGTTTGGGTAGTAAATGGTAATCGTCCCGGAATTTGTCTTCCACCGTGATAAACCGTTTTTGCCCCAAAAACCTCAGAACTCTCAGGCTCGATTGTTACTGGGGCCGAGGGATGGTGGTGGCAGAGAACAAAGCAGCACGGAAAAAGGGCTCCTCAGTCCTGTTTTAGATGCTGGTAATTGGATTACACGGAAAGTTGATAGTCCCAGCGGTCCTTATTACCCCGGCAGCAAATGGAACATAAAAAGATGCGTGTCTAACGTGTACGCCTTCCGCTTTCCCGTTTTCAGGCATTTCATCAAATCGTTTCTACAGTTTCGAGACTTTCGAGCGCTGTGAATGGGAAACTCTTATTGCAGATTTCTTGCTGCCTGTATTTGATGTGCTCTGTACTATATGTTCGAGAGACTGCACATCGGCTAGTGATGGGCGCAAAGTTGGTGCACTGCAAGGTGACTCTAGGTGTAGGGAGTTCCTAAGGTTCCTTACACCACCACCACCACCAGCAGTGTTGTTTTATTCGCCTTTGTGTCCACTGAATCGGGCGACTTTTTTGCAGAACGTCCATCTTTTTTTCTGCACTCAACTGTCTCTAATCTAGATCATCCTCGCATAATCCCAACATTGTCATTCATGCACGAATGAACGTTGGAAAATGGCCGGCGGTGGAACGACCAGGAAAAAAAAACGAATCCAACTCCTAGCAAGAAGGTGTGGTGACAAACAAACAAACAGAGCCGCCACAAAAAAAAAACAGTGCTGACGTGTAGGGGAAAAACCTCATCGCCTTTTTGGTGCCTGTGCTTGACACCGAATTGTCGTCACCATTTGCTTCGGTGTCGCTGTCCAGCTGGATGAGGGCATCATCGAGCGGCAGCAGTGTCAGAAAAATACGGGTAATCCAACGCTTTAGAGCAGGCACAAGCAACCAACGTCTGTCTTCCAGCCAAACCGATGCAACCATGAGGGAGAGAGAGATTACCTGTGGTTTATGTTGTTCGTTTCGCAAGCACGATGCTTTTCTGTGCTGAAAAGGCCGATCGCTCGAAGTAATTGCAAACAATGCAGATGAATTGACAATTTCTTTTTAAGGCTTATTGCCATGACGGTACGATATTGCGATTGTGCTTTTACCATTTACTTGTTGAAATGTTTTGCTGTTAACGAAACATCTATGAACAATTTATTCCATGAAAACGGTTATTTGGCGTCAAGATTTATTTAACTTTATCCCGCACTGACAATGAGTGTTCAATCAACCAACTGAATGCACTTCCGCCGATAGCACTCAACTCTCGATCCATCGATAAGAAGGGATACAATCGATTATTTCGCTCAATTTTTGCTCAATTACCCACTACTGGTCAGCATTATAGCAGCTGACAGGGCGCGTGTGTTTGGTCCATTCGGCACGGCAGCCTAATCCTCCGCCACATTGCCCTGCCGTTGGTGGTCTGGAAATGATGACCGGCCTTAGCACGGGCGCCTGCCATTGACGGGCTCGAGTCAATCAAAGCTACCACCACCGGTGTCGCCTCCAACTGTTTGTGCGACTATCCTGCCCCCGGTGTGCAGGCGCCGCAGGTCCGCACCGGGGTGTTACTGTCCGTCACTGGGGAGCCCGCGCTGACGTCAATCGGGGACGCTTCCTGCCGTGGCTCGCTGGCGTCGTAAAAACTTTTATGCTCGTGACCATTTGTTGGGACGCGGTACCAACCAGACCCCCCTCCCTCCCCTCGTGGTGGTACAATCAGTTGGGCAATGTTGTTCGATCTTTACGCGCGCGCGCTTCTTTATTCCGCATGATTTAGCCGCTTTTTCGCAAACCGCGGTTTGTGTGAGAGAAATTACCATGATTTTCAAATTATCAAAAATGTGTCTGACTTATAAGGTGGTCCGTTATATTTCCTTTGGAGCTCCCGAAAGTCCCAAGATGTCATCGGGCATGGTTGCGGGGCACGCATTTGACCGAGACAGCTGATACGGAAAATAAACATCGGAGACGTTAAAGTTGATAAATTGTGCCATAAATTGTTCGCACTGTTCGCTGCCGCTGCTGCTGGTGGGATGGGGACATTTTTCTTGCCGAAATGATTCAGCAGAACAGAAGGTAATGCACACAAATTCGCATCATTTGGATAATGTAGCATTCTTTTGCAATTTAGCGCAATGGAGCCACGGTCCGTCGATACGTTCTTATCTGTTATTGCAGAGCCCATTTTAGGTAGGCAAATTGTAGACATTTGCGTAATAACTCATTCAAATCCGCTGAGCTGAATGGATTCTTGGGACAAACTTGTGTATAATAAGTAGATTTGTATAATAAGTGTTCCAGAGCACGAACCTAATAAAGTAGAGCCTGATCCGTATGAGTGGTTGAATCGATGCTATCTATTTACTTGTGGAAAGATGTGAACAGTAAATATGTAAGAATATCATTACAGTTAGGTGCTTTTTGATTGCTAGACGTATAATTACAAACTTTGGCCATTCCACTCCGTTCTTATCTTACTCGCAAATCACAAAGAAAACTCCATCCTGAAAAAATGGACCAAACAAATAAAAAGTCCTGTTAATAGGTGTTCCATGCTCGCTGCATAAAGTTTACCTCACCGTTTCATGTTTGCAGGTAGCAATTATTTTATCATTTTCAGCACAAAAGCATAATGCAGTCTTTGCATAAAGTTGCACCACCAACCCGCTCTTCCTCCAGTGGCACATAAAGTACGGGAGGGTGGACGGATTTACTGCAACACATAATGAATGAGTCGAGCCCGGCTCACCGTGCAATGGAGTTGCTTTTTATTTAACACATAAAAGTAGCGAGGAGGAGATAATCGCGTGACCCAAGCTTTTCCCTTTACCAACGACTTTCATTTCCTGGCTAGACAATTGATGTGAATAAAAAGAAAGAGCGGGGAAGGGGGGGGGGGGGAGGACCACCCATTCCTAGATGGAACTAGATGGACACGCGATCTGTGCGGGAGGGAAGCGTAGATTCTTATTTGCCGCATTGTTGTAACCTCGTTCTCTAGCCACTGTCTGCCCAGTCATCGGTCATCGCAGTAGCAGCGTTCGTGCCGCTTTTCCTTTTGCGGTCGCTTCCGCATTTTGCACCAGTGCGGCGAGTGCAGCGAAAGGAATGATTTCCGGCAGCTAATGACTTGTTGAATAATATTATCATCAAACAGTTTAGCCCGAGAGGGGTTCATAAATGGGGAAGGAACCAAAGTATAGACGCGGATCATTAGTTGGCCCGGGGACCGTTGAATAAGCGGAGCAAAAAGGGGAATGAATTCACCGTTCCTGTTTGAAGAGGAAGTAAGCTGCTGTTACTTTTCCCGACATCCGGCTTTGGCATTTCTGCCGTACCACTGCTGCGACTGTCCCGTACCGTTCATGTGCGGTAAATTACATGCAAATTAAATGCTGCATGTGAAATGAACTGCAGCGGGCAGTGATTTCGTTGCTTGGATGCTTTTGTTTTGCTCCTCCCGTTCATTTGTGACTGTTTGTGGTTTGCAAAATTTGATAAAGTGAAGTGAGCTGACTTTGTGTTGCTTGGGCTACAAAGTTTTAATGTTTGTTTTTGTGTTGACTTTAAATAAATATTTGCTTAGCGACGGTTAGCAACACTATTGGGGGCTTTTACGATCCTGCAAATAAACTTTTCCTCTCTGACAGTTTTTAGATAAAAAAATCATTCTTTCTTCATAATTTCTTCTATCAATAAATATCTGAGTAACATATCTTACCAACAATATAGAGAAAGTAGAGCATACGGTTAAGTGATTAAAGCGTGTGTCCACTAGTCTGACGCCTCTGTGCGCTTCGTTTAGCAGTTCACACCAAATGTTGGGATCGTGCCGGGGACGCTCTTCACCAAACCCATCCCACATCTGTTCCACTCCATCACTTTTCTTAGCGCGTCGTCGGAAAGCGTTCTGGTCAAGGCACGGAGCCTCCGACATGGGTCTCCCGGCTTCTCGCACTGATGAAGATATATCGTCCAAGAACGGGAGTTAATCTAACGAAGCCGAATGGGCCTTGTGCGGCCCAGTTCCACTTGCTGCATCCACATTCGACCGAAATCGCCCAAATCGTCGCCAAGACGGACGAGACCCGTGCGTAATGAGCAAAGGAAATGTGCGATTCATTAAGAAGTTGGGATAAAAAATGGGCCTCATTGTGGGGAGGACACTGTTCTCTCGGTGGGTGCGATGGACGGTGACAAATTAAAAGTGACCGGAAGGTGGGATTGGGATTAACGGGGTCGAGGGTTTTTTTTTGTTGGTTGTGTTTTATTCCTCGCTTCGTTTTTCCAACAACAAATTCATACTGGGTAAACATGATCAGCCTTGAGAATGGTTCACTCGCCCGGTGAGGACATTTGCAAAGTGATTTCTGTGGATTCAGGATTGTGAATAAAAAATTATGACCGTAGACGGAACGTTAACAAATTTCATGCTTTATTTATTTATATTTTTATTGTGTCGCTTTAAAAGCGGTGGCCTTGGATTACATTCGATGTGTACGAAATTTCTGGTATTCCGATCTTTACACGAGTAGAGAGATTTTTTTTTTGAAACTGGCTGTTCAAGGTGGCTTTGTGTGTTATATATTCATGTCATAAAAATAGCGTATCCCATCTAGTAACTGTATTAAATTCCAAACCCCAGCATCAAGTGGCTCTGTCAGGCCCAAAAAACTCGTCCAAAGCTATCGTTGTGTCGACTCCCTCATACCGGATAACCTATCAGCCTCCTATTACACGACTCGCACCACTAATTTTACCCCCAAAAACGATACGTTTCTGCGTGTTTCCTCTAACCTCTAACCCTAAGGGGCCCACAGGCTTACCTAGCTAAACTCCTGCCAAAACACGGCCAACCCATTACCCAGAAAATATGTCGCCAACGGCAAAGGACCGTTGTTCGGACCAGGGTTACATGTGTCGGACCTCGCCGCCAGTCCTTCGTTAGGTCCAACGTGTGTGTGTGTGTGTGTGTGTTGACGGTGCTGACTCCACCAGTGTTCCCTTACCGAGCGGCTTACGTGATAATTATCATGTATAATTGAACAAAACCCCAGCCTGATCCGGGGATGACACCGCAGCTGGCAATTATGGCACGGATCGGTTGGCCGGCTCCGGTCACATAACTCATGTTCCGTTAATTAATGTTTCATCCCACGATGGATGACGGTGCGCCGTGTTCCGGCGGTGCGCCTGGCGATGCACCACGTCACATTACGGAACCGTAATGATATTATTATTATTAGTATTACTATTATCATTATAACCATCGCAGTGATTATTATTACCAGCGTTTGGTTGAGCTCACTGGTGCCGGCTGCGTACACACGTGTAACGGAGCTGGAAAATTTGCCTGTCCACTACCAGCTGCCGAAAGCAGTCGGTATTCCAGCACGTTGGGCCCAAGCTGCGGTTTGGCATGTGCTCAATAGTGCGGTGGTTGCGGTCGTGGCGGCAACATTCGGATGTACCGAATCGGATGCGGAACTTTGTGTTGCGTGAAGCGTGAGAAATGTGACTCTAATGGTGACAGGAGCTTGCGTACGCCAAATCGTCCAGCATTCCCTAGGGCAACGGTATGATAGGTATGTCACTGGACAGTGTGTGTTTGTTCGTCGATATTTTGAGTACCATTATTACTATTCATGTTTTGCTAATTGGGTTTGTAAATATTGTTACAAAATAATAGCTGGTGTAAGCTTTTGTGAACCACCATGCGCCTCCATTTGGCGGAGGAAAGCTTTTCAACTATAAGGCACTGCTAGTAAGAAAAGAGAAATAAAGTGTCTAACAACAAATTTCTGACATGTTTTTCATTCTTAGTGTTATAAAAATTTGTTTTCTTGATAACGAGTACATAGAAAAATAAAAAAATGCTGCTATGTAGGTCACTTATTGTTCTCAAGCGTTAACTTTCGCAAACATTAATGAAGCAGCGATAATTGAATGAGAAAACAGGATGCAACAGGTCTTGTGTGATACTCCGAATGGTAAGATTTTGCATATACTGGCTCAATGTGTTCCTTCTAAAGCATATTAGCCTTTTTCCTAACCAGCCACTGTTATACCGCGTTCGAATAAAATGATCACCTTATTACATGCAGGCTCCGTCAGCGTGTGGCTGCTTTCATTTCACTCCCACATCAGTTCTCTCTCGCTCTGCCCGTATCCACTTTGTATCAAATGTCAAACATCGAGACGTGGCGAATCCCTCATAATGCCACACGATGCGACAAAAACCGACAAAAGAAGGCAAACCATTGTATGGGGGATCTTTTTTTTTTCCTCTCTCCCTCTCCTGTGAAAAGGATATTATTAGATTTTCTACCTTACCTCACCGAGCGGCTGGAGGAACGGCATGGATAAATAATGCGTGTGTATGCGCAAACGCCACGCCACGGTACCGGCGCATAATGGAGTCCCGGTGGCAGTGGGTAAACTTACGACCCACTTACGCCACCGTACGGAGGAGGCTGCACTCTTTCATGCTCGCTTTCATCCATCGCTATAGTAAAAATCTTTTTATTTTTGTGCAAGTATGTGCGAAACTTTTCGTTGACTTTCTGCACAGTGTTTCGCTGGTTTTCTTCTGGGCTGTGTATGCCTGCGGCAACGGGAGGCTCACGCTACATTCTTCACTTTTTTCGCAACGGTGACGTCAATTAAACAACAATGGTTAATTTCTTAGCAATTGTTCGTCGACCGCGAATCCTGCAGCATGGAAAGAAAGCTTCGTCGTGTGGGTGAAAGAAAAGCGTTACAAGCTACAACCTGGAATACAAGCCTGGTAACATTTCGTTCGTTAGGATGTGGCTTGTTTCGCGTTGCTAAAAATTTGCTTTGGGCATTGATTCAATGTTCAGCATGCTTTCGCTTCTGCTCACGTTATTCAGGGCTGTTATAAATAACATATTTTTTGTGTGTTTATTCTTTCGTTACGAATGCTGTAAAAAGCATTACTTTAAAATTGAAAAAAAAAAGTTTGTGCTCTAAATTCTGGCATTCCAAATAGGTTACACGGTTCCATATTGACACTTACACATTTCGCATCGCAGTCAATAAAATTACTCATTTCCGTTGCTGACGAAATGGAAAGAAAATATTTGCATTTCCATGCGTCAGCCCGAATCGCACCGGAATGGAATGGTTTCTCAGACAGTTTTCACACTTGAAATACGTTCTTTCTGCCGGTAGTTTTGCTGTGACAACTTTCAGTCTCGACCAAACTTTATCTTAGAAGGAAGCTGCGAACGCCACGCCACCCCTTTCTCACCCAGATCGTTTGTTCATAAATATTCAGCAACAGGACAGCACCAATTCGTACAGCTTCTCACCATCTGGCAACGCAGCGCGACAATCGTATCGTGCCGCACAGAAGCGATCTCCGGGGCACTATGCAGCGTATGCAAATTGTGTTACCATCGACACTCTGCCGTAGCCCGTTGATTTACGTGTGCACACGGTTCGTTGAGATGATTTACTTGAGACGAATTGCATTGAGGTGTGCCGGCTGCCGCGCGACGGTAGTTTGTACTACAGTCGTTCATTATTCATCCGCTTCGCCATCTTGTTGAAGGTGCCGCGAGCATGCGGTGTTAAAGGGTCGACACAGCAGTTTTGGCGGTTAAGTGCAAGGTTTCCGTTGGTGGTTTATAATAAATAGTAAAGACAACCTGTTTTCATCTACGTGTTGCGTGCTTTCATTGCTATCGATAGTTTCGCATAGTGTGGATTGACATTTGACAGAGCGACAAAGTTGTTCACTTATTTTCACAGATAGAAATTATTCTTTGGAGATAACACAAACTCTGTCACCGCTTTGAGAAATTTTGCTTTAAAGAGGTTTGAAGTTTGTACAAAATAGATGGTTCGTTGTTATGAATTAGCCTCAACAGATGATCTACATCTATTGTAAGCTTCGTTATAGGAAGAAATGCACGATGTAATAACTCAGTAATTCTATTGGCAACTAATTTGCATAACAAATGACTAGATTTAATTTTGGTTGCATTGTTATTGTTTTTTTTTCGTTAATAGAAAAAAGTCGGTGTAACAATGCTAATGTTTATTTGGTGAACAAATTATACTCAAAGCTTAAACTACTTTTCAGACAAACTATCATTTACCGCTTTTTCTGCTAGCGGTTGGATTGCCCTTGCTTGTGGTTTGCTAAACGAACGATCAATCGGATATTAAAACCAATGGAACCATTGACAGTTTTATAACGTTCAGAGCTGTATCGTGCAGATCAAACCAATCAATTTCATTACCATCGATTAGAACACTGTAAGTGATTCGGTACTCTTTACCCATTTCGGTGTTTTGATATACTCTAGCGATTGAAATTTCACCAACAACGTTGGTATAGGTAAATAAAAGAATTCACTTTCGATCTGTATTCGGCCACCTGGCATTAGCGTTTAGTAACAGAGCACTGAAGATTGACGTAAGCAGACAACTGCAAATGAAGTAGCAACAGGAACGTTCTGAAAATCAGGGACCTCTTACTAAATAACAGCATTTGCACTCTTGCGATCAACGTTTCGACCTTCCCAAATTCGAAAACCCTAATTTAAGCTTAATGTCTATCAAAAGCAACACGAACGAAAACAATCTATTTAACGTAATTGTAATTCGCGCGGCTTTTGTAAGCGATGAACAGTTTCAAATAGCAATACGGCCTGGCCGTTACTACCGAAATAAAAAAAAAACATTTTCGAATGTGATTAACTTGTTTTAATGGTTTGCAATGCTTAAAGAATGTGTTCAGCTGTGCAGCGTATAATTTCTTTCAAAAGAGTCTTATACTTTAAAGTTTGCAATTTTAAATTGCTTTGATTTTTGTTTTAGTGTGCAAAGAGGTAGCACGGTGTGAAGGATGTAAACAATTGATAGTAATATTCCGTTTTGCTGATTATTTGATATTTTTAATACGCCAAATATTGCTGTGCCTATTTTTGCCTGTTTTATGCCTTCCCCGACACAGCTTTCGGCTTATTCATCTGCTCAGGTGGTTTAAATTGCAAGTGCTTCTTTGCATAAGTCATAGTTCGCGGTACAGTTTGCTTCTTGGTATCTTCTTTCCACTGGCGTTGTGAAGGTACAATCGATTGGATTAAAATGCATTTCTAACATTGTAACGTTCGGTGAGGTGCTGTTTAGGTCGAAGCCTTCAATCGCGTTTGCCGATGCGTAAACCTCCAGAGAGTGTGTCGGTATGTAGGAAAGATCCAGTTCCCTGAGGTTATTGTTGCTCAAATCAAGATTTTTTAAATTCCTTGGGAAGTGCTCGCTCGACACCATCGCCGACCTCAGACCGTTGAGCGAAAGGTCGAGTTCTTGTAATTTGTCCATTCCAGCGAGACTTTCTATGGTGAAGTCGAGCAGCTTGTTGGCGGCAACAGAGAGCTGGGTTAGATTTTTCAGGTTTTCCACACAGGCCGGAAGCGTCGTTAGCTGATTTCTTCTCAGCTTTAGAAGCAAAAGACTGGGCACGTCCCAATGGCAAACACTGACAACTACCAACAAATTCACACTGACATCGAGTTTTTCAAGCGTACTGTGATTAAAGCTATCCGGCAACGACGTTATCTTATTCATTCTAAGTGACAGATGTTTTAGCTGCGAAAAAGAACTCAGCATATTGAAATCGAACTTAATTAACGCATTTTTCGATAGCCAGAACACTTCCAGCGAATCGAAGAAAGTGCAACGCCTCGAAGCAGTGTTCACCACGGTGCGGATTGAGTTGTCAAACAAGTTCAACATTGTCAGACTGGAATGATCACAAAAGTCGGCCAGGTCGATCGATTTAAGCTGGCAGGCTGTGATGATCGCTGTGCGGAGGGCCCGCAACCTTGCCAGGGAAGGAGGGACTCGTGTTAATGCTGTTTTATCTATCACAAAAGTAGACAACCAATGGTTTTCCGCGAAACTGATTTGTCTAAGTTTTGTTCTTCTGATTGCAAGCGAAACGAGTGCGACTTTTGGGAGTTTGAGTCTTTTCGGTGTGCCAGAATTTTCAATCGTTACTTCACTAACGAAGTTTGAAATTTGGTGAAAGAATGTTTCATCCACATGTTCAAGCTTTAATTTGCTGTACACTACACATCTCGTGTTGGCGGGGATGTAGCGGTGAACGAAGGAATCCGCGTTCGATCTATATTCACTAATTACACATTCATCAGCAGTGCATTTAAGTTTCACTGTAGCAGCTGCTTGAAGTAGTAATACAATCTTATTAATTTTGTTCCACATCCTTAAATTTTTATTTAATTTGGTTCACGAAATACTTTTGGGGGTAAGCTGAAGTAACATTTGCTGCAGCGTTTACTGGAATATTCACTATTGTCAATCGCATAGCTTTTTATAGGCAACCCACAACTTAAAATGCCATCAACATCATTTACCATTGCACTGGATGCACTTAACAGATCGAAGAAAACAGTATTTCACGTACCCTTGTTTTGTTTTTTAAACCTTTACTGCATGCATTGCTCACTTCCTACCGAACCATGATGTTATGGGCGCAAAACCTGGGACTCCCAGACTTGTAAGCTGTGTAACCAAAGAGAGAATGAAGCGAATGGTTCATTAAGCACGTACCTGATGGAATCTTTCCGTAATTGGTCCAGTCTGGCAGTTGGCAATTCAATTGTTCACGAGCTGCTCGTCATTTTAACAACCGAAATGAACAGAGGGCGCAACAACGATAACGATCATCCACGCACTATACGTTTGATTACAAGTTTGTCCATACAATACGAAGCTTCCAGTGTGACTTTTCCATACAATACGAAGCTTCCAGACTAGTGTGTTTCTCGTATTTGGCAATGGGATCTTTGATTTTTTTTTCTTAGTGCTATTTTATTTCCTTTGCATTCTTTTTTCGATTTAAAACGTAAATATCTAAGCATTGTTTGGATAGTTAAACTACATTGTAAATATGTTAAAGTAATAAATCTGTAGCGCTGTTTACGTACGCAGCAGTTTAACAATAATCACCAAAAATCAAACTTTTAATGTTTGCACGAGAAAACGCAGAAACCCAAATCATGCGGATTGCTGTCTTCGATCGATCAATAAACTGTTCGAATTCATTTACCTTTACTACAAACAACAAAACACAGGAAATAAAACGAATCGTGCCACAATCGATTAGGCGACGATTTTGCGCCGCATCGTCCGTGTGAAGAATCATTGAAAGAAATCAAGATAACCAGTAATTCTCCGAACGGTGAATGGTCCAGATCTGCCCATAAATACATACAACGGCTATTCTCTACGCCAACGTTTCGTAACCGTAAAACCGCACCGAACCTGTGTCGTCCGCGTCCACGAACCTAGCGCGCGGTTTCAACAATCATAATCCTTCTGCAAAAGAGAAACGGAATAGCCCGCACCTTTTGCAAACACCGAAATGCAATGATAATAACCATCTAGCCTCATCGAACCGCTTTCCAGCACTTGTTCCAAACAAAGTCCTTTCCTTTTTTCATGGGTACATGGGTGCAGTAAAGAGAGTGAAATGACACGACTAGCCAAAAGGATTCAACACTAAAACAGACCATCCAGGGACGTCTGGCCTCTAACAATCGTTACAGCGCGAGCACGAGCACAACCTATGGAGACTGTCAATTTACGACTTTATGAAATACGACACAGCTGCGTCCATGTGTCTCTAACTGGCCCACCGGTGGCCTTGGTTTTCTCACAATTGTAGACACTTTTCCCCACTAGAAAGAATGGATGATTGGCAAGCAATAAGTTTTTCGCTCATTTACATTCCAACCACAGAGCGACAACCAATTTACCACGTACGAAACGTGTGTGTGGGGTGAAGACTGCAGCTCGTTGAACGTCCTGAAGAAGGATGCCTTCAGTACTTAGTGCAATCGTTTTTATCTAAATTCGATTTGCTGTGTCCATTCCGTAAATGTGTGGTCTAGTATCTACATTTAAAAGTGTTGTTACAACGCTTAATGCTTGTATATCTCGTTGCAAGGAACTTACATACATTTACTTACTAGTACATTCGAATCGTGTGGTAGAATGAGACAAAAGACTGACCACAGCTTTACCACACGAAAGGTTTTATTGTCTTTGCAGGCAGGTCACGTCTGTTGTTTAGTTTCACTGTCAGTTTACATGCTAGATATTGCAGAGGAATTTGCTTGGTTATGTTTAAGCTCTCTCTTTTATGGTAAATATCATCATCAGCTTTCTACTTTCTGTGCTTTTATTCTGTGTTATTTAGTTTGTGTACAAAATAAACGTTTTTCTTGTACTTATTCATTATAAAAACCCTAATGTGCTCACTTAAAATATTACAAACTTAAGCAATACGGCCGTTACTACTGAATAAAAACAAAATGACAAGCTTATTATATCTTCTCCCCAAGTGCGGTGCGATTCACACCTCCTGCTTGTGGTCTCAATCTCAAACAACCGTCGGCATGCGTACGTCTCACCGTCACTGCGTGCGATTCAATATTTAATCATTTTGAAGATCATTTTTCAACATTTCCAAAGCGTCTTTTCCACCGGAAACCACAGACTTCGGAAACGTCAACGGCAGCAACGGCAATGGTTTCGACGCTTTCGTCAATCTCCGCCGTCATCCGGCACGATTATGTAACATTAATGAAAAATCGGATATTATCGAATCCGAAAGCATCGCAAGCCATGGAGCGCCTTTTTACTTTCTCGTTATATCGCAATGCTGTTTTTTCGGCCTTATACCAACCGATACGGCTCGCTATGTGCACATTCTATACCTACAGCCTCCCGTTTCGTCGACATTCGTCCCAAAATTTCAATTCATTTTCCAGCAAGCCAGCAAAAGAGCAAATAGAATGATTTTTCAACCATCAATAATCAGCTAACGTGACGTTCCTTCGATTCCTTGTGTGTTGGTGTGCTGTGATCCAATCAAGCGGTTTTCCGAGCGCACGGACAGCGCCCAGAGGTATGGAACACAGGCCCCACAGGGTACCGAGAATTGGTTCGGCTCATTTTACAAAATTGAATTATCTTTATCCGAAAACGGGAGAAGAAAATGCAAATCACCCTGAGTCATTGGTTGCTGGATTTTCTCCGCTCCGCTCCGGATGATCTAGGTGTTTTTTTTTACGAGCGATCCCCATGAATGGAAATGGGTTTCCTCTAAAAATAAACGCACGGTAGGATTAGTAAAGTTTTCTACGCTGCGCTAGCGTTTCCTAGCTAGAAGCGATAACGTTTGGCAGATCACCAGCCGACAGTCGTCTTAAGGGTTTGAAGAACGAAACTTTGCCCGAGTGGTACGAGTGACGAGTGGTATAAATAGCATGACTTACAAGAAAGTGAACCTTCCGCACTAGATCCGTCAAATGGCTAATGGGAAAAGGGTTCGTTAGTCATGTTGCTCTTTGGAGGATGGAGGTTTGAATATGTAATATGTTTTTATTACTTTTGTAACCGTATCTTTAATGCCTTCCTGTTGCTTTTGCCGACCAACGTGGTTAAAGGATAACGGTTTCTGTTTTTCTTATTGAATCAATTTCATTTTTTTTGTCGATGAGTATATAAAAATCTAATGAAAGGTTGTAAAGGTTCAGTTGCCGTTGCCTTTCTGTTTACTACAATTTGTGGGGAAACATTTTGAATCCCAGGATCCGTATTTTGTTCTGGGCTCTAGAAATGCATAGCAAGACATTTCGCCAAACATTCCTATTTTGCAGAGTGGTGTGCCTTCTTTCCATCACACACCTGGCTGCGTCAGTGAGAGTACAGTGCACCTAAACACAGCACGTTGTTGAAGAATTTAAATCGAAAGAAGTTTCCTTAATCTCACCTTTCTTTAAAATATCGAAAAAGTGGAGTTCGAAGTTACAGTTAGTGGAAATAATGTGGAAATAGACAATTCCAAAAAACCTGAAGACGTGCAAGCTCGCTTGTTTCCCTGATACCACTGATTATCTTATCATAACACGCTCATGGCTTATTCAAAAATTATTTCGAGTGCAAAATTAACCAGAGTTCCACCAGCTATTAAACAGTTTGGAGCGTCCAGTAAAAAAATAATATATATATATATATATATATATA
>KB671532.1:515730-537454 GCA_000349105.1 Anopheles epiroticus | reverse complement strand
ATAATTTGATTTAATAATTTAATTATTAATTAATTTAATTTAATTTAATAATTTAATAATTAACAAGAGGGCATTGATTGCTTCTTTACGAATTACATTTTAAGAGCCACTCCAATTTGTTTCCAAGCAAGAAAATATAAATATTTATGCAAAGATTGTAATTTGATATTTGACTAAATATAATATACCATAGCTAAACATGTTTAGTCATTCGGATGCGTAGTTCCGATAGTGCATGGTGGTAAAATTTATCGGGCGGAAGTGCACTTCACGTCGTGTCTGCCTCTATCAACTCACATTCACCACTTGCCACCTGCCAATCGCGTTCCATTACAGCCGGGTGAACACTCAATTCTCCAAAGTGTAGCATAGCTTTACATGTTTGCCTTCTTTCCCCTGTGTTGATTTGCACTTGAGCCATTTACACCGCAGCCGAAATCAGATATCAGCAGTCGGTTTCGGTGAAAAATCAACCCCTCCCCCCCCCCCTCTCGAAGCTGGCTTGAAATTTCCCCACCCCTCCAATCAGGAAAATCTAATGTGTACCCATGAGTTGCTTGTGAATTTCATCAGCAAATGTGCTACCACCCTCTTACTCATCCATCTACGGTTCATCCCTCTCAACCGTGCCGTTGTGTAAGCTTTGAGTGAATGGGCTAGCGGGACGACGAGGCTAGGCTAGTAATAAGCATAACGCCAACGTGCAATCAATGCAATGGAAAGATAAATCGATCCGAGTGTGTGAACTACCGCCCGCTTGACCTCGATCGGCTATGTTGTTCACCGTGACGTCGTGGAAATGGAAGAAAAAGGCACTCGCTCGGCACTGCAACTGGGAAGTGCATCCTTGCGGTGTCGGCAGGGAAACACAAAACGTTTCGTTTTTCACTCGAAAGAGAGCAGAGGGGAGAGGGCGGGCATGTGCAGCTACGGGGAGCATTGAAGCGGACGAACCTTTACTTTCGTTCCACTTACCCATCAGTGCCGCTGATGATGTTTGGCCAATGAATTCAAGACGGTAGCAATCTACCATGATTTCGTTGCGGAAATACGCAAATCAGATGAGTTGGCAAATATTTATCTACCGAATCACTTTTTGCTGGAGCGGGTGTGCTGCATCCGCCATGCTGTGCAGTTTTGATGGATTGTAAAATTGAAACGTATCGAGCGTGAACGTTTTTATTGGTCAATGTGCATGCTATAATTAATGTAAACGAAATGCACCGAGAGAGTGCACGCAGCTTGCAGCGCGATAGGGATGCACGTTGCACTCGATTTTTTTATTATTGTGATCGAATTAAGTAAGCAGTAAACGAATTGTAACTTTAATTAGGAGAAACATCTGTCGACAGCGTTTGCTCAATGACATCAGATGCACTCAAGATGCTTTAAATACTTTAAATTCTGGATTAACTCAGTTCGGAGAACTAAAGATTGAGTTGATAGAAGAAACTTTATTGTTTCTTCGTTGCTTCTTGCAATGCGATTTGGGTTCACTAATATGATTAAAAATAAATTACAAATTACTCGTTATCTATAATTCTACATCAAATTCCATCCATTGATTGTTTTTTGTCTTATCCATTTCTTTTATGTTCAGAGATCACCACTGACGACTCCATTGCACCCGAACTCTGTACTCCAGCATCAGCGACCGGAGCGGTGGACATAAATAATGGCTTCCAACATACACAAATGGGAAAAGCTCTCACCAAGTGAATTCCAGCAGCTACAGGATCTAGCGTCATGTGAGTTATCGACGATCCGTCGCTTTCGCTTGGTTCCTTCACTTTACTTTCATGTTTTCTTTTTTCCCCATTCAGACTCGACGAAAAAGCTGCAGAACGTGCTGCAAGAGTTTTGTTCGCCGGCCACACCGTCCGCCTCCCGGTTCCATCCAGATGGGGTGAGTAGGGCCTCCCCTCCCCTGATGGGGGCAGCATTGAAGTAGTTTCTTCCCGAACTCGAGCAGTGCTCCTACGTTTCATCTTCGTCCTGATCCACGGTTCCCACACCATGGGGACGTACCTGTGTTGGCAATTTTATTTCCGGCGTATTTCCTTGCGCCAAGCACTTTTATCGCCTGCTAACGATAGCTACTAAAACCAGGGTGAGAATCGTAATTGAATTGGGCTAAATCAGATGGAAGTTATGGGCCGGCAGCAGCAGCAGCAGTAGCAGCAGGCAGATGGTACCAAGGATCCCGTACCTTACCGATGGATTGTACGGCAAGAAAAATCACAGAGAACCGTACCCTTCCCTGATACCCATCCCGTTTGCTTACCCATTGCTTCATCAGGACGGCAAATTTGGTATTAATATTGATTGGTATTTTTTAGGGGTTCGGGGCAGGGCTGTGTGCGATCGCCTTCGATTATGCCTGGGTGACGCAAATCCACCAAGCAGCACGTGGCAGCGCAAAAGATATCCGCAAGAACAAAGGTGTCGGAGTCTTCTTCTCCTGTCCCGGCCTGTGGGTATCTCCGCCCGCAGTATCTTCGCTTCGCCCAACCACGATGACGAAGGATGGCTCATAAATCTGCCAAGCGGGCCGTGGCTTCCCATGAATCGTACCGCTTAAAGTTTTATCCCCCGTGCATCCGTACCGGGTGTACGGTGTGGATTTAAAGCTCCACACGCCCCGCGCTCTCGCACCGGATAATAATGGCCAATCATCACCCGGCTATAAAATGCATCAAATGGGCGGAAGGGATTAAAAAGGCGACGGTTGGTTGGGAGAAAAGGGGTCGGGAATGAAATTCGGCTCCGGATATCAATATTCGGTTCAACTGTCCACGATAAAACGGATGACGCTCTCTCTCTCTCCTCTCAACACGCCGGTTTTCAGCCAGGGTACGTTTCCCAGTTCGTGTGGTTTGCCAACTTCTAACCACTGACCGAGCGTTACCCAGCGCTTGTCCCACAGCGACTCTCCTAGGATTAGTATCGGGATTATGGGTATGGATTTGCTTTGACCTTTTCAACGATTAGTATCGGGGCTATCCGTGCACCGGCACATACCCTGGGGAGAGTTTTCGAAACCTGCGAAAACCACACGAACCCCAGCGGAGGGGTAATAAATGAGCCCGCCATTAATCTCTGAATAGGCAATCGGTCGAAAATTCATTTAACGTAACGGCCTGTTACATCGTTGGAATGTTTTCCTCTTTTTTCGCTTTGTTGTGCTTTTCGCTTAAACTTGTAAAAAGGGACTTTAAGGATTATTAAATTGTGCATCTTTTTACTTCAAAGGGTTCACCACTGCACTCACGTAAAAGCTTTATTATAACTGCTAATTTTGATTATTTAAATTAAATTGTTTGAAAGGGTTTTGAGTACTTTTACATTTGAACTGAAATATTCATAATAATCAGAAAACCCTGTTTATTAACGAACTGAACGCTGGAGTGAACCCTTTTCAATTAATAAGACAAAAGTTATTCTGGAAGTGATGCTAACATTCAATCCAAACAACATTTGACACACAATCTCACTCCACCCTCACGCCATCCCGACTTGTTAAATCGTTCTGCATTGTAAAATTAGCCTTCCTCTAATTTGACAATATCCGTCAAAAAGTACGGTGCCGTTGAGATTCCCGTCTGCCTTCAAACCGACCGGTGAAACTCTCCGTCTTTGTGTTGTTCCATCCGTCCCGGCGTCGGATGGATTGCAAAAGCACAAAAGAAAGCTAGAGACACAAGCACAAGCGCACAATCTTGTGATTTTGTGCATCGTTGAACGAAATAAACGACGTGTCGAAAGTGGATACCTGCTCGAGCAATATTTGCATCCCCTCCGGGCACTACCACCGGCACGGCAAACGATAGCGAAATCCTGTTTACCTTCTACCGTTCCGGATAGACGCAGAAGCTTTTGGTTCACCGGCAGAGCCCCACAGCTTCATCAATCGTAGGAGAAAAATGATTCAACGCTTCTCTTGTCTTTGGGAGCCAAGCCAAACGGAACAACAGGGGGACGTGAGGTGGCTGACTGGGTGTTGAGACGAGCAGGACGAGAACACCTGGGAGACACGCTACCGCGAAGCAGAATCGCTGTCAGCAGCTGTAGCAGCTCATGTTTGCTCCCCCCGGACGCACTTTTGCGCAACGAAGCGTCTCGCCTTGTCTTCAGCACACAATTTCTTGACAGATTTCATGTCTTATTGTTTATCATCTTCACTCACTTATCATATCGCTAGGAGGAACACTCCGGAGACTGGGCGCCAAGGCAATATGACGTTTTGGGAAAGTGTGGTTTACTTATCAATTTGTTCTTCAATTTTAGACTGTTCCTGTCGGCGGAAGGTCACGACTCGAGCATAATATTGTGCTCCATTTCGGTATCCTGATGCTTGAACGTAATTCAATTTGCGCTACTCTAAATTATGCGCTCGGCAAGGCAAGGAGCAAACAAAGCAACAGAAAACTGAAAACATAAAACAGCATCCCTCTCCTGTGTGCGGTTTCCTAAGTGTACAAAGGTTGAGTGTGTGTTTGTGTGTGTGTGTGTTTTGAGGCCAAATTTATTTCCGGTCGGTCGCCCCCCGAACAGGACATTTATGATGTGCGATAAATCATGCTAAACCCATACACTAAAACGCCCCGAAGCAGGAAATGTTAGAGGTAGTAAAACTATTTTTACTCTACAACCGCACCACCGCTTCTTTCTACTTCCCTAGAAGCGAATGTTTTTTTGGGTGCTCCGAATTGTTTTTTTTTTACTGTCGCATTATTATTGCTCGTAGCGAACAGTGTACGCACAATTATGGAATAATTTATTCCTCTTTGCCTCGCACCGTTTGAAGTCTCATATTTTATTTTTGGGTCGCTGCGTGTGTCGTGCGTAAACTATAAATGTGCGTGAAAAAGGGTCGAACGCGTGGTGGGTCCTTGTGGGCCGAGTAACCCCTCCCGGGCGGGTTTAGAAGAATGAATGATGGCTTGGAGAAGGAAGCCGGAGTGAATCGAGTTGATATATTGCTGTACAATAGAACGATTGCGATCGTATCTTAATTAGACGTTTTATCTAAATGTAGTGCTTTAAATAAAAAAGTTAAAATTATTTATTCTAATCGCTCAGGAAAGCTTTTCTACAAACAAACTGTAAAACGATATTTTAACCATCAATTGAGGATGGGACGGTCAATTCAAGATGTAAAATACCACTATCACGTACTACTGGTGCGATATCGCTTCGCATAACAATCACCCTGCTTAATCCTACCTATTGCTTTCCGTATGCATTGCAGACAGTCGGTCCTGACACAAAAGCTGTGACACTGAAATGGAGCAGAGCGAAGCGAAACAAAACTAAAAAAAAAGAACATTCAACACCCCAGACACAAGGGCAGGCAAATGTTCTTTCTCGATTCTTTCCAAAGATTTTTGCAGACTTTTCACTCCCTCCGGAATGTTTCACCCAAGCGTAACAATCGTCTTACCCGACGGGCTAGTCAAAAGCACAGCGCTGGCTTCACTCATCCCCGCCCCCAAAAGCCAAAGGCCACAGCGGGTGGCTTAACTGTTCGGCAGCTTGACACAGCCCAATGCCCCACGCACGGGACGCGAGGTGCACGGATGTGAAATCGTTAAAGGAGAATGGTTTGTTTTTCGTTTAAGTTAAATAAGATTAAATTGAATTGTAACTAGATGACAGCAGGAACAGATGGGAGGACGGGGGGAAAGGCTGAGGGATTTACATTTGTTTCTACTCTCGAGCGTATTTCGGGCGGCAGCATAAATCTGTCGTTTAGCTTGTTGTGCAGGGCGAAAACGATATCAGATGGTTTTTTCGGTAAGAAAACTTGAAAAAAGAAGAATGTTTGAAAAGTAATAATGTTTCTTTGATATTACTTGTATATTGTTGTTCGGAAGCGCGGGAGCTTCTGCTTCTGTCCGTACTACTTTGCACAAGGTGGATTCTAAGCACGCAAGCAACACCTTAACGCCATAAACAGCAATTAAGCAACGATTTAACAACAGTTATTCAACATCACCAACAACATCTAATTCAATCAGCTGCATGACAAAACCGTCCATAATTTGATTACCCTTCAAGTAGGTAGAATGGCAATTGATGCTAAAATCCGCAGTACAGCGGGAACTGTTTGGAGGAAGCAAAGCCTTGCAAAGCCTTTTATCGTGGCCAGCGGTTTCTGGGGCTGGAAAATCTCGTCCCACATTCAAGACCGGTTACGGTTTATCCAGCTTCCGAGAACCCCGCGCCAATGAATATTGATGAGCGGTATGCGGACGACACCAACTTCCTCCAAAAAAAAAATAAGCTTCTGGATCACTTACAGCTCAGCCAAGCCGCAATTCCCCAAAGGAAAACCACAAGATCTTGTGAAATTCGCAGCAAACATCGTGAACAGGGACGCAACGGCTGTGTAGCGTAGAACCAAACATCGTAACAATATTCTCAAAATCAAAACTCTCCTAACCAACCCGGTGCTATCCCTACCGTTGGAGTGCTTTTGGTTCACTTTTCTTCGACAAATATAATTTTACAGAGGAGCGTTTTCGAATGCACGGCAAGGGCGAAACAGTGAGGCAAACCATAACCGAGGCGTGAAAAACTTCTGCTTCTGCCTTTTTTGCATCGCTGAACTCAACGCTTCATGGTGCGAGTTTTTCGATATTGTGGTAGCTTTCACTTTCTCTCAACTATTGTTGCAAAAAGTTGCCTTGTAGAATGCGGATAGCAGGAAGGTGTTGGAGATGGAAATGAAAAAAAAGCACACCTTGCAACTCGACTACTCACCTGCAGGTGGCGATAAATAGTACGCCCGCCTTTTCCCTTTGTTTCCGCTTTGGTGGAGAGAGAGAGAGTTTCAACCGGTTCTCACTTCCGGTGTCTTGATTTCGATGTGGTTTTCTTTTGCCTCGACTAAAGTTTTCAACTTCGCCTTTTGTTCGACTAAAGTCCCTTCCATTTATCGCGCCTTAAATGGTTCAATTCGTAGGCTGACGTTGGCGCTGGTATTGATAATCAGTTCGTTTCGTTTAAAGCGCCATCGAGTTTGCGAGGAACAAGGTGGAAGTAATAAGTTGCCAGCAGCAGCACAAAGCAAACACTCCCAAGCAGCCAATATGGCCAACATAAGGTTAACAGTTAGAGAGCGATCTCTCCTGTGCGACGTTTGCTGCAGCACACGCTTGCAGACGTCGTGAATATTTTATTCAAATTAGCCAGATCTGATCGCAGACAACTTTGGCCGGCTTTTGCCAAACGTGCGTTTTTCCACGTTGGAAGAATGACGAAAGGGGGGGGGGGTGTTCGCGCACGTAGAGGTACAATATTTTAACACCTAATTATTTGTACACCCATCCGTTTCGGTTCTCTCCTCACCCATCACGCGCGCTGGGAACGTTTGCGGCGAATCTTTCGCTCACAGTCGGGAGGATTAATGAAAGGGGATTAGGCAAACTTTGGCCGCCGTGACGTTGTTTGGACCAGTATTTATGGCGTAGTAAAAAGCGTCAGTTTGCTATGGCCGGGCCGGTGCCTATCTGGGCAGAAAAACTAATTAAATGTTGCTTTTTTCCGGCGATGGTTGTTTATCGTGTCATAGTGTTATTTTACTGAACCGGAGCTAACGAGTATATCGTAGTTTCATTCAGCTACAAAAACACACCGTTACATTTCTCTCGCACCTTATTCAAACTGTCAATCTGAAGATAATGACTACACGGTAAAGTATGCCCTAGGAAAAGTTTGCTTGTTAGTGGGAAGTTAATTTTTGGCGCAAATCTAACTTTGTTGGCACAGCATCGACCAAATAAGAATAAAAAATGCATTTTCTTGCTCTAGTTCCTGTCCTGCATTTTATCATTTCACGCTAAACTAAATAAATCGAATCGGTCGTAACTTGAAAAACTCGTTCGCTTAAAGAAACTAATTTTGTCCTTCATTTCGCCATAACAACGAAGACGCACAACATTAATCCTTTAATATACTGGTACTGAGCTGCAGTGTAGAAACTTCACCTTACAAAGATTTGCTAGGAATGTTTTGGAGAAATTCTTCCCACGCTTCAAGCTCTACAGTAACTAGCATCTTGGTTGTACCCGTCTAAAATTCCAAAGTGAATCCTCCCGGGCTCTGAGTTGCGCATTGAAAGCTTCTGGATCATGGCAGGATGCAATGCGCCTTACAATCCCGTGCCACTAGATACTTTCTGTACCCGTGCACGTAACATACCGACATGCAGAAGCATTTGGCCCAAATTCTTCTCCAATGTTTCCTACCTTCAAACGTTTGTGCACGCCTTTGAAGCAATGGCACCGTGTCGTTGCAACGATTATCTTAAAGCACATGTCACTTGAAAGCAAAGCGTTTCTTTTGCTGGACCAGGTTTTACATCAAACCATTTAAAGTAAAACGCTAACGCTACCAAATGGATGTCCCGTGGAACGTCCGTCGGGGCATTAATCAAATTCGCCAACTTCAAGCGAGCGGGCGAAAGGTTGTTGTGTCTGACCTGAAATTTCCCAGGCGCCAGTTTTCGCGGAATGGCTGCTTAGAATCCAAAACACGGGTGGCAGGGAATTGCGAAAAATGCTTTGCAAAACAATCTAATGAGCTTCCGCTACAAATTCCCGGTGTTTATTTCCCGAAGGAAAAGTTTACGTGCCTGGCCTGGGCCCGGTGGTGCACTCGAGCTGTGGGCGAGAATCACTCTAACCCGGCCCGCGCTGTATGGCGATGAGTTGTTGATATTGGTTTTAATAAAGTTGTCAGCTCGTTACACTGACAGTAGGTGCGTATCTTCGCAGCAGTGGAAATTTGAAACGAGCTGCAAACAATTTCGCTCGAACTGCACGGCAAAGTGTGTTTGTGTTCGTCCTTTGGAAATAATAACATTTTACGTTCGTTAGTGAATAAAAAAGGGTGTATAAAAAGCTACCCTGCGGGCGGTTGATGGTAGCAACTTTACTGTAGATGTTATATTTACTGTATCAAGTTTTAAATTTCATGTCTACGGTACATGCAAATGCAACTGAACAACTTTTAATAAAACAACAAAACATTGAAATAATTATCTTTTAAAACAATCACGTCACTTCGGTATTACATTGCTTTTTGGTTTTGTAATTGGCGGGTTGGTCTCTCCTTGCAAAGCGTTTGATTCAATTTGGAACCGATTTCATCGCATCTGTAACCGAACCTAGTGACGGCCCACCTTTAACCCAATCAGACGAATCACAATTTTTATTACCAACGGTACCGGTGGAAAACCCTTCTTCCCTACCTCATACGCTTATAAGGTGACGACAGCGATGTGTAAAGCAACACGTACACGTGATTGGGCTGGTGCGTACGTGCGCAAGGGAGGCAAAATACGTGCCGCTCACATCCTTACCGATGCGCTATTCCAGGCACGCGTTAACATTCGTACACACTAACAGCATAGAACTGTATTTTTTAGGGCTTAACGATACACGTGCACGAAACTGATTTCGGTTTCGAGCGGTGATACGGTGTCATAGCATGGCAAACGGAATTTTCCGATCTCGCGCGTCGTACCTGTGCTATCAGCAATCGAAAGAGGTTTGAAAATCCGATGTCTGTGATTATTAATGGTTATCGATTTTTGAAGCGAAAATCAGGATAGAATTTTCGAAATGTGTGTGTGTGTTACAGCAAAGCGTTTAAAACAAATACTTTAAAACGTTTCGACGCAATAAACACTTCTCTTTATCATGAGAGTCACGTATCGGGTATCAAACTGCTGTTTGCGATCCTTTTCAACTACTTACAAACAATGCGATTTCGCAAACGTAATTTGCTATCCAGCTTCAAACAGTTTATTGTTAAAAAAATGGTGTTTCATGCTGCTCCAAATTCGGAACAGGAAATAATAATGCATCTGCATAAATTGCACCACAACGTACACAGTGAAATTAGCGTGCTTGTATAACGAACAATATTTTCCACCGAAAATATAGCCTAAAAGCTATGAATGTAAACTCGACTGGTTTGCATGTTTCACTGCTTTCCTGCAGAAAGCTCAACAGTTTGTGGCCTGCACCACTTAAAGCACACTCATAAATAACAAATCGGGTCGGAATTTGAACGTACTTACCCCTTGCTTGCTGCATTGTGTTATTGTTTGATGAGGTAGTTTGTAGCATGAAACAAAGCCAATGCTTTCAGCGTAGCAATGCATCTGGATCCGTTTTGGTAAAAGTGTAGTGCCTGGAGCGTCTGCCGGTTGGAGCGAGCATAACTGAGTAAATGCTTCCGGTTGATCTCGCTTGAAAGAGCAAAGTAAATTATGGATTGTTGGAGCCTTCACAAGTCTATAGGGACGGTCGGTGGAGGAATAGGCAGCGATTTGGAGAGCGCTCAATTCAATGATTCAACTTGTTTTTGTAGCCGGAAGCTTGATAATCAATATTTTGCGTTCTAATCGGTCAGTAAGCTTTCACAAAGAATAACACACAACTGTTTCATGTATCATCGAGACGCAACCGGCTGTAAAATAATCAGAAACATAACAATGTTGCATGATTTGTTACGTCTGGTAAACATAATACCGTATCATTGAAACAAACGAGATGATTACGTTGATTCGCGCGGAAAACCCGCATAAACACAGAAGCGCACGAGGATAATAATATTTTTCCACCCCGTGACATTTCCAGTGGAAATCACAATTCACCGAACCACGGTGGCAGCCGTATGATCACCAACTTTCCCTGGAAAACTGTGTACACCTTTTTGTTCACAGTATCGTTAGCTATCATTTTGCGTAAAACAGAGGGTAGAGCTTGTGTGTGTGTTCACTTCGCCGGACGCTTTCGGAGGGAACACACGGGTATCCATTTTTCCTCGCGTAGCAATCCAAAAACCATACCACAAAACCCCCAAAACCGTCCCCCAGCGAAAGGCGGGCGACCATCAAAGTAGAAAGAAATTTGCGAAATTGTCATGACATTCCACTCGCGGGAATTGGATTATTATTGCTCGGGGAGTTGTGCGTTTTTCGGCACTGGTATTCTGGGCGAGAAAAGGTAGCTTTCCCGACGGGTTTTTTTTCTTTCTCTCAGCAACAACTGCGATACGACATTTTATTTCCGGACCTTACGGACCCGATAGCGTTTTTCCATTTTGATTTCCTCTCTCTCTACCTTTTTTCGATGTAGTGCTGCTGTCCAGCCGGAACGCATACATAGTTGAAAATTAAAAATATTCAAATTTGACCATAATTGTCTGTCAACTGGCGCGGCAGCACGCTCACTCACAGCCGTTCTCTCTACGGCTTCATTAACAAGATTGCTTAAAATGGATTAAATTTTTGCAAAACTCCATTTTCACACCATTTTCAACTGCTGGTCAATCCGAGCAGCAGCACCACCGCCGAAGACGACGACGATGATGATGATGATAACGCACGGAATAAAAACGCCCTTCCTCGCACTGAGGTTCCGCTGGCTAGGCGAAAAACAATTTTCAACTGCTGTCCTTTATTGGCCCCCATAAAAACACAAAACTTTCTCATTCATCCCACTGCACAGGCAGCACTATTGAGAGCGAACGGTGCAACACACCGAAGCGGCATATTGTAGACATGCATTTGCCGTTGGACTGTCGCCAAAAACGATGACGTCAGTGTGGTAAGTGCAGTTTTAATGGTGGTACCAGGCGCATATGACGTCAACGGGCAACGGCGGGTAACCTTTAAAATGGAGACGGAAACCTGCCTGCTAACCATCTGTTGGATAGCAACGTCATCATTGTTCGCAAATTCGTTTTGTTCGGCGGCTTGATTGTTTGCCTTTATTTTGGGGGAAGTGGGGGAAAGAAAGGATTGTTCGCAACAAATTTTAAGGCCGCACACAGATCCAATGTCGTCGTCGTCGTCGCTAGTGTATCGCTGAAAGAGGGAAGACAATGTCTGGGTGAGTGTGTTTTATGGTTTCGAGGTCATTAACGATTTATAGCTGTTCCAGCTTTCCATGCTCTGTCTGCTCTGTAGCTGCACACCCGAAAGGTGCAGAGATGGTCAAGGAATGTTGGGTTCCAGGTTCAAGTGTTTCGGGACTTTGCGCGTGGTGAGAAAAGCGAAAGGTTGCTCCTCGCTTGTCACAGTTTGTGGGAAAATTCATTGTTAATATTATTTTAAAAGGATTCGAAAAAGTTTTCCGGGTTTGAAAATACGCAACTGAACAACATTTGTTTCGATGATAATTGGTTAAAGTATTGCACATCCCTGGTAAAACCGAGTTATTAGGTAAGTAAAGATTTACTGTGGAGTTCTTCCAATTCCAATCCATTATCAAAACACACATTTGAAAACTCATTCCCAAACTCTCCGTACCACAACTTTATTGTCACACTATATACTCTGTCGTCGCTTGTTTCTCTTTGTCAACCCTTCAAAACAAACATCTTGGAGAGTCTTGTTTTGTTTCAGCAAAATCAAATAAATCCTACATTATTGAATCAACATTTGCTTTGGGGAGAGCATCTAATAAATAAATGCTACATTCCGCTAGCAAAATGTTGTCAATCAATCGGCCTTAAACGACGTATCCGCTTCTCCTCCACACCCATATACTGTGTACCATGCAGTAGTAGATACGCGCTAAGGTCGCCTTACCCTTAATGGATCAAGTCCTGGGAATTCTTCCATTTTTTTATTAATCCGCTTGATACATTATGACGATGGTGGTGGGTGGGTGATGGTGGTACACAAATTGTTATGCTGTTGGGCGAAAATAAAACGACCCGCCCGGGTGCCATCTCCAGAATCGGCCGTCAATCCCATTGGCGCTCCTGACAGGCGGGCGCACCCGAGAAAGGTTGCCGTGCTGACTTCAAACGTAACTAACTTCGCTTCCCATTCGCCAGTGTTGGTGCGGCCTGGTACATTCAGCACCACAAACACCAACCTCCAACATGTTTCGTCGTCCGTCCGGGCCCGGAGGGTAGGGTCGAAAAAATTGCAGGATACTTTCTACATCGATGACATACATTGGACCGGCTCGTCGTTCCGTGCTCGCATGGTGGTGCGTAATCGGTTTATCCTCCCTCCCGGCTGCTGCGGAAGACGTCGATTCACCATTTGGGCTCCCCTTCTCCCCTCGCTTCCTGCCAACCGCCTTCCACCTGACGCGCAAAACAATCAAAGTGTCGTGCGTGAGGGAACCGTTTTTGGCACGCTCGCTCGGTGCGTGTATGGTTCGCTTTTATGTTACGACTTCGCACCCGTCATCCCACGTCACACGCCGTCGGTCTGTGCCCATCAAAGTGACATCGAAATCGAAGCGAAGGTCAATAGCCTGCGAAAGTTAGGGAAAGATTTTCCAACGGGCGAAAGTCACACACAAAAAAGCGCTACCACAACAACCAACCCACCAACCCACAAACAGCTGACGATTGAAAGGACGCTCCATTCCAGTAGGCGAGAGAAGGCTTTCAGACCCCACACACGGGGGAGGATGGTGTGTGTGGGGTTGGTTAGCAGCGTGGAAAGCATCAACGCGTTTCGGCCTTTCCAGCGCGCTGACGATGATGAAATTCTTCACGGCGATCAAGTGTGGTGATGAGGTGGATATTTCTGATTTTTCCCGGAACAATATCCTTCCCCCGAACCGTTTGATGATTTATCCCGACTGTTGCCTAACCGACCGCGGGGCAGAAAAGGCGAAGGTTTTATTTCTTCCACTGTCTTCACTCTCCCTCTCTCTCTCACACTCTTCTCTGTATCGCTTTCCACCGGCAGCAAAGTGAACACAGACACTGGAAAAAGTTGCTTCATCTTGCCGGAGAGCAATTTACTCACAATCAAATAGACGATTGTGTGTTGTGAGGAGCAGGCGAAGAAAGGCAGGAAAGCACGGGGACGGATGTATTTTGTTCGTTCGTACAATAATTTTGTGCGTCAAGCGAACACAGCGTGACAGCACGTTGACAAGAAGCTAACGTACGGTGCGCGGTGCCTGCCAGATGATTTTCCTCCGGGCCTGGCGAGGGTCGGGCCAAATTGGAATGGGACAGGATCTTCCGGAATGGATAAAGGTTCGATTTTGCTAGGCCGGCTGAAAGAGGCCCACACACTCAGCTTCCTTAGTGCCCTTCGTCAAATAAAGCAATCAATGCTTCGGCATTATTTGCTGCCACAAAACCCTCCCTTCGTTGGATGTAATTATTGCGCCGTAAACAAATAAACAAAGTCGAAAGTGTTTGCAGTGAGTGCCTGAGGAATTGGGCTGTTTAATCTCTTGTCGGCTTATGAAACACTTCTAAAGTGTTGTTCAAAACTCAATTAAGCAAGTTGGCAAGATAATCGAACAGCAAGGATGTACAACTGCACATAACGTATAACGTCCTACACTGTTCAAATGATTCCTTTTGCGTCACACCCGCTTTGCGTCATAGCATCATTAGTATATTTTAACTGGAAATACAATCCATTACTTTAAAATATATCAAGCGACACTTATGCTCTATATATTACTCGCAAACGCTCTCGAAACACAGACTTTGATGTATTAAAATCGAACAGTTCACGGACATCATTAAACGCAACGCACGTTACATTGATTGGATCACTTCGTCCGAAATTGGTTTTATAGCGTGGAACATGGAATAGCTGTCATGGTCTTAGAACTCTAGTTGGTGCGAATAAATCAGCGAGCTAAGAATGGTGGGAGTATCGATAGCGCTGTTTAATATGTTGGATACAAAAAGGCATTGGGCTATTTTTCGGCGAGTCGATAAAGGCTGGAGACCAAATAGGAGACACCTAGCTTCTTAAGAAGGTCGAGTATCTCCAGTCCTCCAGGGGAGTAGCGTTATCGCATATCTGGTGATCTTCCGTTGGATATCCTCAAGACGTGTCGACAGTGCTCCAGTGTCGAAGAACTCCAAACTACATTAGCGTATTCTACAAATGAACGAACAAGAAAACAGTACAGAACTTTTATGGTCATATGATCGCAAAATTCTCTTGTCATATGTTTAATTAGGCCTACAGTTTGGTCTAGATACCACAGATTCAATCTGGGGTCCAAAGCTGGGACGACTGTCAAGAAGGATGCCCAAATCGCGGATACAATGAGTCCTTGCTAGTGTTTGGTTGTTTAAACTTTACTCAAAGTCTATCAGCATTGCCTGCAAATCCTACAGTCTCTTGTGCTCCAGCTGCTTTATAATTACAACTTGAGACTTATTAACTTTGCCCTTAGAAGTAAGTTAAGAAGGAGCGCCCGTTCAGCCGTCAGTCAGCAGCAAGTCCCGTAGAACTCTGCACAATGCCTGAAAGACGATCCCATCCGGAAGCTACCACGTTTATCGGCAGCCATTTTTCCAATCACTATCCACCGCGAATGTCAATGTCGCACGTACCACACCCCCACAAGGCCGTATCCTTTTTGCGGCCTGTGATTGAATTTCGGTGTGACGCCAAGAGGGGGAGGGAGCTGCGCGAAAAATGATGATGGCAACCAATTTTGCATTCGGCGCTTCCGCTGTGTCGTCGCGATTCGAAGGAAGCCATCACCAGCGCGCCCCGATTGTAAGACGACAACAGTATGCTTCCTCTCTGTCCCGAGCACATGTTGGTAAAGCACAGCATGGTAATAAATTTTGATTATAACCTTAACAAGGAGGCTTAAGCATTCTCTCCGGTTGCTGCTGGCTTTTCCGGAACATCCTCCCGCCAAACGCCGGGGTTTTGCTTCCCATTCTCAATTCCTGCCGCGTTTCCTGTGCCTCATACGGCGTTTGCCTTTTGCTCCCTTTCCCATAACCCCTTCCCGTTTGGAGCTAACCCCTCCGACGCACTGACGTTCGACGAATACTAATCATACGATGAGCAGTAGTGCCGGAGATTATGGCTTAAAAGCGCCCCCTCACCGTTGGATCCACTCCCTGTGTAAATATCGCCCCGTGGCACGTGGTGCCTCGTGATTGATGGCGTCGTCCCGTGTGTGAAAAACGGGTCGGAGAGATATGTCGAGCGGTAGACGAAGAGAGAGCCACCACGTCGTTGGTTTCGGTGATTGTGTGTGCACCGTTCTAATGAGAGACCCGTGTGGTGTGATGTACAGGTTTTTTGGGTACAGAACTACGTGCACGGCAATCCAACGATGGCAAACTCTGGGACACGGCACTGGCACTGATAACCGTCCACAATCCGTGCATGATTATGCCTTTTGGGCAGATTCGCAAAATCGCTGCACAACCACCGTTCTCCTACTGCGTACTGTCAATTGGTACCGGATATGCGAATTTATTGGAACGCAAGCAGATGACGTTTGCCTTATGTCGATAAGCTTCCGTTCCCACGAGAGTGGGCAAAAGTGACGGTTCCCAGGGGCAACTTAAATCTGTTTTATATTACAGTACGAATCCGCTTAGAACGGGTCATGCAATAGTGAAAATTAAACAAGCTGCATATGTTTATGGAGTTGTGTAGCAAGCGTTGGGGAATGGCGTTGGGGAAAGCTCTTCGGTTTTTCGGACAAAGAGATTCGATGCTGCATGTTTGCCAAGAGAAGCAGTGAGTTACACGTTTGATCATTAAATTTTGATCCATTATCTTGCATCCAGTGAAACAGAGTATTTGCGTGTAATTTGAAACAAATTGTCTTTTGAATCCAAGCTTGACAGTTGGACAATAAAACTTCCAAAAATCCTCTCTGTATCATCGTCAGTGCAGTGTAACAAACTGCTTTTTGTTGTTACTGTCGATATCATTAGAAGAGATCCATTCATCTTGCTCTTTATCTTCCTACCACCAGCTTCACCAACCCCGGGTTTTGTCCGGATGTCACTTTGACCGTGTCGCAAACTCGTTAATCTTGTTTTTTTCCAAAGATGACACTCTCGAAGAATGAAAGAAAAAAACATCCAGCTCCAAGAAACAGATCGTAGAGCTGGCAAAAGAGCCACTTAATTGAAATGTGCTGTGAAAGTGAGATGTGACCACGAGTAAAAATCCTTATCGTCTTTGGACGCATTATAAAAACGGAACTGCAAAGAGGAGTAGACGATACGACGGCGCAAAGACTTCTTGCTTCCTTTTTTTTGTGTCTCAAATAAAGTCTTTCGTTGAATTAAGTAAATTGCCTCAAGCGATCAAGATTGGTTCTGTTGACGCGGTCGTCCATATAAATGTTTTACGTCTTGTTTTACTACTTTGGAATTCTTGATCCTTCTACGGACATTTAAGGTGTTTTATATAGTGCGCCAAAAACTTAGACTTAAAACACACTACAATGGATGAACTCGGCATACAATGAAATGACATGCTACTATCAGCAAACTAACTGATACATCCTATCGGAGGAAATTAACACCTTCACCTGTTCTGCCGTTGTGATTTAAAACAACCACTCAGTAACCTTTCTCTTACACGCCTTTCTTTCTCCCTCTCACCCACGGACAGGATATCGACTATGATGGTTTCCGAAAGTTTCTCGACTCGTTTCTGGACTGCGAAACGCCTGAAGACCTGTCAAAGCACCTGTTCATATCATTCCTGCAGCCGGCCCTGTACCAGGCACAGCAGCAACAGCACAGCCACGGGAAGGCCCTCAGCCAGATGGCGGCGATCAGCAGCAATGCAGCGTGCGCCCCGGTAACATCGCACAATCGAGGTAAATACGAGCGCCATCACCTTCTACACACAATTTGATGCACCACTGGCTGGAAATGATGAACATTGCTGTTTTTCTCACCGTTTTTCCTCAGGCTCGATACCGAACCTAAACAGCATAGTGGACATTCCGACCCCGCAGCCATCGCAGGAATCGCAGCGGAACAGCTTCGTCGAACGGATACACGGGCTCACCGACAAGCTGCAGTCGCTCGGACATCTCGGGCTCGATGGCGGCGGGGGCGACAGTAGCAACAAGGGCAAGTGCGGTACGTCCCATCTACGGGCGTGTCAGACCAAGGGGGGTCTAGCATCTGTTAGCGTTGCAAAAGTCTCTAACGCCCTTTTGTTCCTCTCTTCCCTTGTTTGTAGGTACCGTCCATCCGATGCTGACGGTGACGCCTAGCCCGATGGGCTGTACACCACCGATCCTGCAGGCACCGTTTCGCCGTTCGGCCGACTCCAGCCCGTCACACTCGCACTCGCACAGCCACTCGCAGATTTCCCGGAACTCGTCGCGCAAGAGCAACAACTCCGTCAACTGTCGTATCGAAGGTAAATATTGCGCCCGTCCCGGTTGGCCTACTTTTCGCGCGCGAAACCCGTCCCGAGATGAAGAAAACCCGGGCGAGAAAACCCGATCGATCGGGCGGGAACAACTGCAGATGTCCAAACAGTGGATTTGATTGCAAAATCAGTCGCATAGAAAAATGCGAAAACATCTGTCAATCTTCCACCGGAACCGGGAAGGCGATCGGGCTTCGCCATTTTATCTCTGTGAGGGTGTGGGTGTACCGCTACCTGTTGCATGTGTTCCGTTACGGTGTTCATCGGTTCTGTTGCGATGGCTTTTAGCTCCCGCGGTAAGCGTCAGCTTATCCATCAGGTGTAGACCGAGATACCAGTGTACGCTACCGGATCGCCTTCATTGCGTATTACGTTGCGCTCGCAGGACGAAAGCACGTCCGCAAGAACGAATTTAGCGTGTACCCGTGCGAGCTTGGGTAAATTCTCAATTTCCTAGAAACGGTCAACAAGAACGCCGCACGAGCGACGTGATGAAGGGCGACGTCCTGGTAGGGATTTAACTTTTGCACTCTTTTTTTCTGTCTCCCTGCAACCGTCTCGTCCCTGTCACGGCTTTCGGGCGTTGGGCAACAGTTTCTACCATTTCTAATGCCCCGATATTTCCACTTCCACTTGCAGATGTGCGTCTGATTCCTAGAAAGCAATCATTTTTGGATCCGCTCCTGCTGAAGGTACCGCTCAAGGATGTCGTGTGTTATCTATCGCTGCTGGAGGCTGGACGTCCCGAGGATAAGCTCGAGTGTAAGTATACCATGCCTGTGTGTTTCGCCGGTCAGTTGGAGAAGTTTCGAATGAGTTGAACAACGCTAACCAGCCCAAGTGCGTTTGAGTCGCGCCGCAATGCGCCCTATTGTGTTGACCTTAATGATAGCTTGGGTCTGTTGACGCACATTCATATTGAAAGCAATTGTAATCGTAATTAATATTTGCTGAAGGCAGTCAAGGGAACCTTGATTTCAGCTGGAAAATGTAAGCAGTACAGCTTTCCTGGAACTATCCACCGACTGGCACGGTGTACTGATTAACAGTGCGCTCGGATGATCAAACGAAAGCAGAGGGAGTAAACAGGTGTAGTTTGTAATAAGTCAATTAAAATTAAAATTGGATTTTAAGGTCAGCTCTTAGAATTGCTTTGAAATTCGTCAGAAATCATCATACATTCATTCCAAGCCACAGCTCATTTTTTCATTAATTTCCTGTTTACATGTACAGTACCTAAATTAAATCGAAAATGTTTACTATAGTTTACCTTCTGTCAAAGACCGCAAAGAAACTGCAAAGCCGAACAGAAATCCACAGGAAGCCTGACATGAGTTTGGGGGGAAAAACTCATTTTAGCCCTGTCTCTGTCACTTTCATAAACAAAACTTTCCCATAACATATATAACTACTATCATTCAAATGCCAACTTTGACGCACAAAAACCTTCCCCAGCCGAAGCTCTTAAAATAGTGTTAGATAGTATCGCGAAAAGAAAGTTTTGCCTGCAGAATGTGCTCAAACGCTAATTTCACTAGCTTTTCGAGCATTCGCTTTAGCTGGCAGTGAAGTTGTAAAGTTAGTTTGTGTGCGCCATTTCTTCCATTCGGGTGTACGAAACAAAGAAAACGACGAAACTTAAACTTCATTCATGTTGTGTGTGTGTCTGTGTGTACTTGCCATCCTAAAAATAGCAGCTGCAAACTTATAAACTCTCGCTGTAACTCGGTTCTCAAATCACAAAAAAGACAGAAAGCCCGAAAAACAAAACTCCCATTTCGCGTTAAAACAAAGGCACCGAAAGGGCACATCGGAGTCGCAAAGTTCTTTTTCGGGGGCAATCCACTCAGACATTCGTTCGCGCGCGTCCTGGCAGCAGAGGATCATGGGAAAATAAATAGCATCTCCTGGCAGCGGCCCACCAACCGGGTGATACTTCGCGTAATCCTTTGATACGACGATGCTTTAGTGCGAACGCCGGGGCACTTGGGGCTGTAGAGGACTCCATTATCATACAAATGGCAATCATCATCGTGCACCACTTGCCCTTCTTCGCTCGTCCAGGGTCGTGTGAGTGTGTAAGTGTAAACAGTACAACCCGGCGAAGCAGCACACCACAGCTCTGGCCATACAGCAACAAAATTCCTCCACATGGCTTAGAACTGCTTTATTTATGCGTACGCAATGCACTTGATTGTAAAGAGAGGTTGGCCCGGAATGTCCTTTCCCGAGCGTGGTGCAAGTTGTGCTCTCCTGGTCCCATAACGGACGTGTTGCAGCTTCCTTTTAGGAGAAGTTTTACGTCACTTGTTTGTTGAATTTTCTTCTCGAAAGTTGAACTGGACGGTAAGAGCACAGAAAGCGTTTGATTGCGCAGTAAATGACGCTAAGTAAGAGCATGTGTGTTGCGGACCGGGTTGCAAAGGAAACGTTGTTGTGAAGGAAGGCTGTTGTGACTCGACCGGTAGACTAAACTTTGTGCAGATGCGTCCTATCCTGCGGGATAGTTTGCGGTTGTGTCGCAAACTTTTATTGGCATTGTTCCACAAATAATCCATTGCCCTGCTATAATCTCAGGACTTCTTATGGATTTTGCGGAAAACCAATGTTTCCAATTGCTTCTTCGGCTGTGCTGGTACCTATGATAAACAATCAAAGCCACTGACCGTTTGGTATTTTCTTGTCCGATTTTTACATCTCCAGTCGGGTTGTCTGGGCTCGGAAAGGATCAACTTTCCAGCAATGGAATGAATACAGTTCATAGGTGTATCATGTCAAGCAATTAGATCCGCACCGCATGCATGCATAATGTATGGTTGTGCAATTTTCAATTAAAATGTATAGACCAGTAGAAGAAGCAGTCAGGCAGCAAGGAAACCCGTTTGGCTTTTCTTTGAATGTATCTTGTCTTATGGTGCTGGGAGTGGTTGCTCAACCGTATCCGTAATTGCGTCCTGATCCAATAAAGCATGCTAGTTGACGTCGGTCGGAAGTCTACATCTTTTCCCAGGGTTGTCTCTTTATGATGGAAAGCATCAAAGCGTTACCCCGAGGATATATAACGATTAAAACCCGCATTGAGTTGTTTCCCCATCGCCACTTTCCTCGGAACTCTGCAATCAACGATATTTGGACGCTATTTTGCTGTTGTTTCTCTCCTCCTGTCTCCTCCAGAAGCAAACAGAGGAAGCAAAATGACAGTTTTTGTTTTTGTGGCTCTGGATTAATCAGCCAATGTTTCCTTTTTGGAAGACATGGGACGATACGATACGCTTGGTATCAAACAAGAAACGTCAATGCATCTTCCTTCCTTCTTTCCGTTTTTTTTCTTTCCTTTCTTCCTTCCGACCACCGAAAGGACGTCATTATCGTCATCCTTCCAACATCTTTCCGCCCACCAACGAGCTTTTGCCACCAACGACAACGACAACACTAAATTTAGCCGATACGTTTTATGATCGCTTTCGGTTTTATCCCACCCACTGGCTTGGTGGTTTCGTGTGTGTGTGTGTGTGTGTGTGTGTGTGTGTGTGTGTGTGTGTG
>KB671532.1:304006-510062 GCA_000349105.1 Anopheles epiroticus | reverse complement strand
GTGTGTGTGTGTGTGTGTGTGTGTGTGTGTGTGTGTGTGTGTGTGTGTGTGTGTGTGCTTCCAAGTGTATACGTACCAATGCTTCAATCAAGCGAAGGCGAAAGTGCGGAAGCGTACGACGAAGTGCTCCCGTTCCCGTTCCGTCTAGCTCAGCAAGCCGCTCATGGTCGATCAATTTTCCATTTGAACGCTTCTAAGCGCCCAAACGTCCCCCCTACCTGAAGGATAAATGCCATTGACTTACCGATAAAGCGTAACCGATTCCGCGTTACCGCTTCTCGGGCAAAGGTCGTCGGGGTAGATGGGTGGCGGCAAACGCCCGGAACACGTAAGACGATTCCGGTCTTTTGCACTCCTACTAACTACCCGGCACAGGCCTCGCCACGGGCAGGCGAAACCCTTTCACACTTCCGTTTGCTCCTGCTGGATCGCGTCCTTCGTCCGTCCGTTCGGCTAGCCTTTCTCATAATATTTATTTATAGACATATTTCCGATTCATATCAAATGGCGTAACCATCCTGTGTGCCGGCTTGAGAAAAAGACGCACGACGACGAACCTGCCGGGGGCAGTACGGCAACACAACAACTCCTCCGAAGCAGCGGGCAGCCCGGGCTGGACCGGAAACAAAACAAGGCAAAGTATTTTCACCGAGAATTTCACTTTTTTCTCGCTTCCTTCGATTTGCCTCAAGATGCTCCGGTAATCTACCCACCGGTGATGGAACCTCGGACGACTCCACCTTCGACGGGGGCGGAACGGAACGGGTCAACTCTCGGGGTACGATTTGTGCTCCGATTTGCGGACGGCCGAAGAAGGATGCTGTGCTCTCTGTGCCCGCTGTGCTCTTTTGCTGGTCGTGCAAATTGTGTCGGATATGGGGCAATAATAAATGGGCTTTGCCGGCGGGGGATTGGCCAGGAGCGGTTTTCAGAAAAATGACCAGCATTAGGGTAGATAAGTTATTTTCGAAATGGTTTCAATTTTTCAAAACCATCCTCTGCAGAGCCGCCCGACGTGCGCGCCTTGAGACAAAGAAAGTTTTTCACCACAGTAATGATAAGAGGGAAGAGAGTTTTGATTGTTTCCTATTGTTAAGCATTAGATGGAAAACGTTGCTCATTTCCGACAGATAGATTTGCTTTATGATGAGTGGTATCTTTTATCAACCTTTGGTCATGTTAAAAGATAGCGCTGGGCAGATTACTTGTTCATCTATTTGTTTTAATATCTCGTGTCTCGTTTAATATAAAAAAATGCTTGAAGCGTATGATGTTGAGTAGAGCAAATCTAAATAAAAGTAGAGTTTCAACCGAACGAATTTTCAAATTATTCAGCCGTTAAAATTGTCATCTTTACTGTTCGTGTTTCGTCCCATTTTCTCAACACCGCTCGTTTGACCAACGTTCGCTCACGACCGTTGGATCCCTGCACGCCCGCAAACATTTGCATTGCCTGCACTTGCCTAATACTTACCACTGTCTCTTTCTTCTCCCCGTCTTTTTCCTCAGTTATGTTCCGGCTGTACGACACGGACGGTAACGGCGTCCTCGATACGACCGAAACGGATGCAATCGTCAATCAGATGATGTCGGTAGCGGAGTACCTCGGCTGGGACGTGTCCGAACTGCGGCCGGTAAGTAACTGCAAATCGATCCCGGTTGGGCGTCCAGCACGCGCGCACCACGCTCTTCGCCATGTTGACCGTTCGTGGTGCACGTGGCATTTAACCACAATCCATCCGGGCCGAGGCTTCATAACGCTGTTTCATAAATAGAACCGTCACTGTCTTGTTTTCGTTTTCTTTCCACCCAAGTCCTACCACGTACCATTTCCATTTCAGCGATTGATACACTGTTTACTGATTAAATTGTATTTCTATTCCCGCTCTCTCTTGCTCATTTCTATGTACTTCTGCAATGGAACGCTGCACGGATGCTGTCGTTATCTTTTTTCCTCCAACGCCCCGCGAATGAATTCTTCTAACCAACGCACCCAAACACGCCAACAGATTCTCCAGGACATGATGACCGAGATCGACTACGACGGTGACGGGTGCGTTTCGCTGGAGGAATGGCAACGTGGCGGCCTGACAACCATCCCGCTGCTGGTACTGCTCGGTAAGCCGGGTCAGGGGCTATATCATGCACTTCCCAGAACACTTCACAAAAGCAAGACTTTTCCTGGAAAAGAAGCACCGGCACAAACTAAAAAGCACATCGCCGCAACGCTGTAGATTGGACCAAGAAGAGGGGAAAGGAGGCAATGGTTGGAGGGGGGGGGGGGGGGGGGGGGGGGGGGGGGGGGGGGGGGGGGGGTAGGTAAAACTGTGGGTGTGTGTAATCAAATATCCTGACGTGCAAACAACCGTTCCGATGGGGGACACGCTTCAGCATCGGTTCCATTCGGCGCACCGCCCCCGCCCCGGAAGGTGGGACGCAGATGGAGATGAGTAAATGGTGTGCAAAGCTAATGCGCAAATCGGGCAGCAAATGAGGCTTGCGAAAGCTTCCCACCCGCCCCCGCTGTTGTCGGAACCGGGTGTCCAATTAAAATTGTTATGCTTTCGCACCGGAGATTATGGTGCACGAGGAGCTTAATGATGGAGGTGCGTCAGACGCGTGTTGTGTCTTGCTTCCTCGTATTTTGTTTCGCTGTGTTTCGATGATGTTTCACTATCTGTTGCGGCTCTTCGCAACGCGTTGTTGCTAACCTGCGTTTAGCTTTCGGGCGAGTGGCATTAAAATCTTAAAAGCCGTCGCCGAGCGTTCTCAGTACAGGTGGAATGCAAAACTATTTCGCAGTGTAAGCTGTTTATGAAGCGCATCACAATTAAGATGATTAGAGCGTACCGCGTTGGAACACTTTCCGGAAAGGGATACTGTTTTGCTAGCTGAAGCGGTGAAGGCGAAATTCCAAAGCAAATGAAATCATTAATTCACGAAGCTTCATTGCACCTTGACGCTTTTTCTTTCAACTTCTCTCCATCCGTCTCACCATCCCCGGGTCCTGTTGGTATGGGAACAGCACGGAAGAGGATGTGTCGATAAGTGATGCATTTATCAGCTACACCTCGGGACCGATCCAATTACCGGCGCTCTGGGCTGATGATAATGTGTGCAAAACGGTGGAAGCATCAACTTTAACGATGCACTTGTAGCCTCAGGCTGCCCGTGAGACGGGGCAAAGCAAATCCGTGTACCCTCCGGTGAGGATAATTCAATCAATTATCCAAACCACCAGACCATCATCCTTCGGTGCACTGCCGCACTGTGGAGCGTGTTGAACGTGTGACCGGACGGATACTAATCTACACTTAACTTAATTGCAACATTCGCACCGAATGCACCGACGGGTTGCACCAGAAGACCGAATCCAAGAGCATTCCCGTGTACGTGCACAAGTGCACAATACGCTGGCAAACAGGAGAGCACTGTCCCCAACGGAGTGATCAGAGGGGGGAGGGGCGAGCCAGTCGGAAGACCTCTGGAGACTAATCCACTACGCAACGGCATCGGACAAGACCCAGCGAGCAACCTTCGCCCACAGGATAACGTCGTTTTTGCTGATAAAAGTCGACGAGTGAAGTGAAGTGGTCGAATGCTTCCCACCCCTCCCCATCCTGCATGAAGACAGGGCAGTTTTTACTCGCAAGGGATCAATTCGTTCAACCGATCTAACCGCTAATGCTCAACCGCACCCACTCGCCACCCGCTGTCTCTTCGGTACGCTTGTAATGCAATCGACAACCGCAAAGCTAACAGTTTCTTCGCCCTCGACCACGGAACGTCATCAATCAGCACGCAAAAAGCAAACACAGTGTCATCTTATCCGCACGCAGGACCACCACAAAACCAAAAGCCCTGCACCGGAGTGTTTTCGGTTCGTCCCTGTCACCTGAAACCATGGTCAGAAGGTGCCGGGGCTTTGCGCCAGAGTGCTCTCTTTCGCCTCTTTTGTACAATGAGCTTTTGAACTCGATTAATACGATTGTGGCATTCCAGTTCTCTTGCACAAAGAGGGTACTGGAGGGGACGGAGAGGTGGGAGTGTGTAAATCGATACGATCAAGCTTAAAAGGATAGTGAAGTGGGTTTGCCGAACGTCGTCTTCGTCGGGGACGCATCCGTAAACATCTCAGCCCGGAAAGAGTAGGAGACAAGTAGTAGCGGCGCGCTGAAAAATCGGATCAATGAACATCTCCACCAAACCCGTGGCTGGCAAGGTGGGTGTGTGTGTGTGTGGGGATAGCTGAAACGCATCCATCATGCGACGAAGTGCTGGCAACTACTACTGCTTCCACTACTAAGCCACCCATCAGGGCGACCACTCGATTGAGCAGTGACAGAGACTGATGTGCATCTATTTTTGTGCCTGTTCGGTACGCTTATCTGAAGCATCCGGACGGGAAGAAGGGACCCGACGATGGGGATGCGGTACTAGCGAAATTAATTTTATACTCATGAGTTATTTTGCTCTGCATTTTTGGGGTAAATCCTGTTTTCATTCCGTCGTTCCATCGTTAATGCCGGTCACGTAAACAAGTGGGATTTCCCCGAGCGTCACACAATTCGTCCGTTCCTGCCGATGGAGACTGATATTTGAATTATGTCGATTGTTATGGATGACATTTATTGGCGACCGTGTACGTCAACAAGATTGATCAGACGCCCGTACAGCACGGCCGTTCGGTGTATTGTGCCAGCAGAAGGAAATGTTAAAGAGCAAACGAAATTATCACGAACCGCATAATAGACCAGTCAATGTTCAAAAGCAGTTGTTGAAGTCGATGTATAAAATGAAGATATACAGGCTTGGGAGTTAAGCTGTTGACTAACTACTTCCAAAGGCTAGAAACTTGATTCACTATCAGAAAAATTAAAGGCCTTTCGGATCAAAGGTACACTGAGTGAGACTGTTCCGACGAAGAAACAAACGCTTTTAGTGAACGTTGCTGAATTAGAATTCTACAGAATACATCATCCAACACTGACCATTTCCCAATTCAGTTCTGTATCGAGCATTGAATGCCTGGAAGCTGTTGGCAATGCATGATCGTTACGTTCCCGTAGCACACCTACACGGGCTGTGCAAGAGCAGTTTCAGCAGTTGGTTCGCAACATCATCCCCTGTGGGCTTTGTTTGTCCATCTATCTATCCACGTACAGCACCAATGGACCGATTCCCCCTAGCTCCGGTCATTAGTATTCCAGCCTTCGCCTGGAGCCTTATTTTCAAACCGGCATCAATCTTGCCCGGCACGAAAAGCGATGTGGTGTGGAGCCTTTTTGTGATATGCTTTACGCTGGTGGACGTGGGTACACCGCTCGCTGCAAAGCGCTTAGCAATTGCATCGCGTTGAGTGCAGTTTTTACGAGCACGCAACACCACAGAGCGACCGAACGACCGACCGACCGACCATGGCCAATCACTATCGATCAACGATAGGTAGAGTTTCGAGGGGGCTTTCTACAGAAATCCCTCCGAGAAAATGGACGCTTTTTCCGTTGGCTAATTCCCGGTAATTGATGGCACACGACAAATGCCGCGAATCTCGCCGGGCACATAAATCCATTCTGCGAAACACGAGCGTGATCCATTTAACTTTACCTTGCTATTATTTTTTTTGTTCATTCTCCATCCGTTTTTCACAGGCGTCGACAACACGCTCAAGGAGGACGGATACCATGTGTGGCGATTAAAACATTTCAGCAAACCTGCCTACTGCAATATGTGCCTCAACATGCTCGTCGGGCTGGGGAAGAAGGGACTCTGCTGTGTGCGTAAGTACCCCGGACCGTAATGACCAGCGCTGGAAACCCTACTAATAGCCTTCAATTGTCTTTTACATTTTTGAAAATCTTCAACGCTTCTATCATCCTGCGAACCAGTGTGCAAGTACACCGTGCACGAGCGTTGCGTCCAGCGAGCCCCCGCGTCCTGCATCGCCACCTACGTGAAGTCGAAAAAGACCACCGCCACGTTCCAGCACCACTGGGTCGAGGGAAACTGCTACGGGCGCTGCTCCAAATGCCGCAAGCGGATCAAAGCTTACAATGGCATTACCGGGCTGACCTGCCGTTGGTGTCACATGATGGTGAGTGCCCATTCCGCTAGGACTATGGAATGCGACCGGTGAATCCTCGCTCGGGCCGGATTTACATGCTCTTTCCATGTTTCCACTACCCACACACACACACACAAACACACAAAGGTCCCTGATTTACATGTGTTTAATTAAATCCTTTTTTCGGATTCCTGATTTTACTGTGATTCAAATTGTGAAACCATGCCAACCTTGTATCTGTGTTAATGGAGACGCCTGGTGCTGTACGGTTGAACAAGAGAATTACCGCTTGGAAGTTCTTGCACTGCAGTGGCAAAATAAAAAAAATCCTTAGACCGTTTACGTGAAAATTTTAATATTATTTTGAACACTCTAACTTTATCGTTTCTGTATAAAAAATAAGATTTTATTTCCCTAGTAGAACCTTCGAACTCCTTTAAAATATATGATTAATACTAACGTAACTGCAGATCACCATACCCGCACATTTTATCTATTCAACTCATTCAATACTCGTTGCCAACTCGTTCGTTTTGGGCAAATAAAAGCAGCTGGACATCACATCGTCCCCTCGGTCAAATGATTTCATATGTCTCCGTTTGTTTCACTATTTGTTTGTCTTACATGGTTTGCATGGAAATGAATGAAAAGACCAGTCGACGGTTCCGAGCAGAAAGGAGAAATAAGTTTTCTCTTTCCCTTTGCCCTAGTCGCATTTTTTCTGCCTAACCGTCCACTTACTTCTCTTCCTTTCGCACGTAACGCTTTGCACGCAAATCGTTAATGCCATTCCGTATCATTTACACAGCTCCACAACAAGTGCGCCACGCTGGTGAAGGCCGAATGTACGCTCGGGGAGTTTGCTAACCTCGTGCTGCCACCGACCGCCATCTGTCCGGCCGTGCTCGATCGACAAAAATCGATCAATTTTACTACCAACAAGGGAAAGGTAAGTCCTCCGTGCGGGTTGCAAAACTCATTTATCTCCTTCGTTTGCTGCTCCACTCCCAGGGGGGGAGGACATTCAAGGGAGGTGGTGAAATGGATGGTACAGCACATTGGCAGGTGCATGAGAAATGACAAAAGCGAGGGAGCGAGCGCCAAACCCAGTGAAACGAGAGAAAGTATAGAAACAAAAAGCAGCAAACCAAACGCGTTTAAAAAAAAAGAAAGCGAAACGTTATTGGTAATCACTTCATGGCTGAGCATTTCTCAGCTTCCAGTGTTGATGGATTGTTTACAATTAATTTATTGAACGTGTGTGTGTGTGTTTTTGTGTGAGAAAAGCATTAATTCAAATCAATGTAGCGCGCGGAACCGGTTTCACAGCGAGATGAAGTTCTTCTTTTCAATTACCGTACTGGTGTTTTGATTCAATCTGAAGCATCATTTACTGCTTTCGATTTATTTGCTCTCTTCACTTTTTAATTGTAATTTATACTGGCGCTGGGCGGTGTGGTGGTGTGTCCTTGTGCAAATAATTAAAAGCTGCTTCAAAAATAATCATGCCGCACAACGGGGGTGCTTCTGTGTCTGTAAAGTAGTGCTGTTGAAGTGTCATTTTCCCCTTTTATGAATTACTCTTTGCGTTTGATTAAAAGCAGCGCTCTTCACTTGGTCCTTTTTTCCACAGAGCGTACCATCGACAATACACTTCCAAATCACCAGCGATCCTAGCTGGTGTCCGCTGCTCGTATTTATCAACCCGAAGAGTGGCGGCCGGCAAGGCGACCGGATCCTGCGCAAGTTCCAATACCTGCTCAACCCGCGCCAGGTGTACGACCTGTCGAAGGGTGGCCCCCTCGAGGGTCTCACCATGTTCAAGGACGTGCCCAACTTTAAGGTCATCTGTTGCGGTGGGGACGGCACGGTCGGCTGGGTGCTGGAAGCGATGGACAGCATCGTGATGCAGACGCAGCCCTCGATCGGTGTGATCCCGCTCGGGACCGGCAACGATTTGGCGCGCTGTTTGCGCTGGGGCGGCGGGTACGAGGGCGAGAGCATTCCCAAGATCCTGGACAAGATCAACCGTGCCTCGGTGGTGATGCTGGACCGGTGGAGCATCGAGGTAAAGAACAATCCGCTGGCGGCGGAGGAAACGCCCACGGCCACCACCATGCCCGGTCACAAGGTAATGGCTGAGCAGACGCGGCACGATGGAACGGTTCTATTTATTGCTCTGCTTTCCCTTCCCAACCAGGTAACGCTGTCCGAGAACGTGCAGAAGGTGATAGAGCTTTCACATCGCATAATTGCTGAAAAGGCTGTGATCCAAGCGTACGAGGACGGGGAGGAAAATAGTACAAACGAGACCGAGCCGCCAACCAGCAACGGTACGACGCAACGTGCCGCAGTGAGTGAGAATAATGGGTCTGACCGGGCGGACGCCAACGGCGGCGCAGCACTGCCAGTGTCCACCGCCACACCACCACCGACGCCGACCACGCCGGCCTGCGGGGGTACGGGGCACGCCGAACGCGTGATGGAAGGTTTCATAGCCGAGCATGCCAATAGGGGCCCGGTGGTACCGTGCCTGTCCAACGGCGGTGCGACGGTAGTGGCCAGTGTCGACATGGCAGCCAACACTCACGTCACCAGCACTAATGGCAGCGAGGTCGATAACAACAACGGCACGGCCGTGTGTGCGAACGACGATGATGCAGCTCAACCAGCTGCAGAGGACAACGATACCGTGAATAGTTCCTATCAACAGCAACAGCAGCAGCAACACCATCACAGCAACGGCGGCACCACGGACAAACCGAGACCGGAGAAGAAAATTATCGACCTACCAAAGTTGATAAAACCGCAGGTCGGATCGGAATTCACCGTGCCGTACAACATTGTCAATAACTACTTTTCCGTGGGTGTGGTAAGTAGAATGAAAAGAGAAAGAGACGCGTGTAAGGGTAAACGGGGCGAAATGGGACACACTTGATAAAAATAGGATTTTTGGTTCATATTACTTAACGATCGAACGATTAAAGAGTGCTATTAAAAACATCCTGTGTAAAAATCGGATCAAAATTCATTTTAACAATCGAAATATTCAAGAATTACTACAAAATATCAACATCGCAAAAATCATATACGATTTGTGATTCGGAAAAAGGCTTTTAAAAAAACTCATTCTCCTGTTTAAGCCCAAGTTAGCACTCTGATCGATGCTACAAATATATATAACTATATTTTCGCAATGATTTCCGTGGATTTTCCACGTTTTCTATGCCGTTAAGTGGTCCATTGTGCCCCGATTACCCCTATGGGGAAATGGGAAACGGAACGCTGGCGTGAAATAAAACCGAACCGCACCAGCATTATCTATTCCAGCGGTTCCCGCTTCGTTTAAAGCCTTGTGCCAATGTCAATGCTGCCTTTTGAGGCATGTTTGCGTGCGTCCGTGTGTGTGTGTGTGTGTGAAGCAAAGGCGTGTGAGGGTGCGGGAATCACTTACGGGTGACCGCAACCTGGACCACCTTCTCGTACTGAGCGGCTGGTACAATGGAGGAACGAATAGGCGAAAGGCGCTGTTTTTGCGCAAGTGGTACGCACCACGCGTTTCTGGAAACTTTCCTTTGCGCGGTTGCATCGACAGTTGCCGCCTTCGCACGGTCGGGTGAGATTTACGCTAACGAGAACATATTGGAGTTGAAACTGGTGGAACTTTTATTTACGCTTGAACTGGTGGCTGGAACGCAGGCTGCGAGTTGTTTGAAAGTGGCCACTACAGCCCACCAGCGGCATCGCCGTTCACTTCACCAACGGTACGGACCTTATCGAGCTAGCTAATTTGTCCACCGGTTTTACTAAAGCCCGGAAACAGTTGAAAAGGGGCGAGGCCTTTTTTCCTACCTCCAAGCTTTTAGGTTTACTTGCGTTCGGGGTGAATGTTTTTTTTTTGTCCTGTTCTGCCGCCTTTTTTCAGAAGGGGTTATGAAAAGTGCTCCGATAACAGTTACACTTCCGTTTTCCGCCGCTGACCCACTTTTGCTTGACCCGGCCACGTGCAGCCCGGCCAGCGGAAAGAAAGCGGAAGCGTTTTATCGCGAACGTTGCAGAAATTAAACAGTAATTAGTGTGCCATTTTGTTGTGTGTCGTGCAGCAAATTTTAGCAAACGCTTTAAAACGGATCCTGTTAAAGCCTCCCAAACATTATCACCGTCCAGTGGGGTGGAAAGAGGGGGGGAGGGGGTCCGGAAGGGATGCTTAATTATTCAAACTACCGGATGCAGCTGTTGTCGGCTGAATTGGGTGCCGTAGGGCTTTCTTCAACAGCAGTAGGTTGTGTTTCTCTGCCTTCGTGTATACGGCAGGATTCAATAAGCTTAGTAGCCGCCCAACTGGGCTGGGAAAGTGTGCTGCTCGCATGCTTGAAGCATGTTTGCTCGGTGTGTATGTGTGTGTGTGTGTGTGTGCTCCCGATTCCGCAGAGGGGGAATGCTTTATGGTGAGAATTATGTTGCATATTGTATGATGGGAATTGTGAAACACGGTTTCACATTGACTGCTGCAACGCGTTTGAATCCGAGTGTTGAAAGCATCCGCGATGCAAAGGAATGCCAACTGCTTATTTGTTTAGCGTTTTGTTTCAACCCGCAGTACAAACCCCCGAACCTGTCTCGTGCGGGGTTGGTGATGTGGGTTATATTGACTTAAAGCATTTAGAGCACGCTGTGCTTTTGTTACGGGGTGCAAAAGAGAACATCAAAAGGTCGTACGCTTATGATGTTAGAGCACACACATCCGTTGTACATTTGAGTGGAATGTTTTGTTTTAACAGCACTCGCGTTACATTGAAAGTAAATATGAGGGAAAACATTACATGTACTGCAGCTCAATGTTAAAACATTTGTATTTATTTTTTTTTGTACTTTGTACTTATTTTGTAGAATCGAATAAAGACTTCACGATATCTTTGGCAAAATAATTCGAAACAGACTCGATGTCGTACTTCAGTATTTACCCCTAGTTTTTTTTATCAATAAACAGCAGATCCTTTCCTTCGAACGATAGGGCAGTAAAGATTTGAATTCAACTTATGCCGATCGCTAAAGTAAATATCGAATAACTTCAAAAGCATTGCATGTCCTATCAAAATAATGTACCGATAATACCTCCCTACTGGGAAGAAATATTTACCTTCATATTTAATGCATATTTCAACGAAACCACAACTTTTCAAAAGCAGCACTCATCAAGGGGTATTTGTGTTGCCTTTGGGCAGCTTAAACTTCGCTCTATAAAGCAAATGCTGCTTGAACGTTCGTTCGGAAAGATTTATTCGTCATAGAGTATTCCTTCCCCTTTATCTATAGCAACACGCAAAGTTGCGCCGCTTTTTCATGCTCGAGCAATATATTTCACAGTTCTAGATACTCTCGACATCAACTAAGCTCGTTCCACCCGCGTCTCCTCCTGCTCTTCCTTCCACCCTCCTTACTTACTCATTTAAAACTGTTGCAGCCCCACCCGCACAGAAACAATTTGTCTGCCCCGATATAATGCTTATATTATTTGACCGCGGTTTTTCCAAACCGCCGCACACTGGTTCTAGTGCGCCACACCACCGTGAACAGAAATTTATTGCTTCCGACAGTGAGTCCCGGTGTAGCAGGAGGCGGTCAGACACACGAGCATGAAAACGAGCGACACACACACAAAAAAACCATCGCACGCGTTTTTGGAATTTTGCAACGCTGCAAAAAGGATTATTAAAATATATTCCACCTCCCGAAAAAGTGTTGAACCGTGCGGTCATAAATAACGGCACGATGCCCGTGGCACCAATGAATCCGATGGGGTCTCAATTTTCTCCCGGCCTCAGCAGGTAGTTTCCCGCCCGACAGTCAATGTGATGGCAGGCAGCACACAGTGCCAACGGGCTCAGGCGCATCAAAGCATAATTCTCATATCCTCCCACCCCATAACTGAGTCCCTGGAGTGTGTGAGCCCCTGGTGGAACAAAGCCCATGTCCCAATCAAAGTTCCACAAGCGACCGAAACTTTGCTTATAGTTAATTTGTGCGCGCATTCAACATTCCGCTCATAAATAACTTCTGGTTCCGTGTGGTACACACTCACACTGCCAGTGCGGTGTATTTTTTGGCCAATAATCTACTACCGATAGTATTCCTCTATCCTGTCCCTGAGGAAACGCGGGCTAGAAGGTGGTACGATACGGCCAAGAAATTAGCATAGAAACAAAACCACACTCCCCACGAAACACGAATTTAAACTCTCCAAGCGTTTTAACCGGAAGCGGCCACTTCCTCCATTCCTCGTTCCCTTCCCTTGCCAAAAGGAAAACTTTTGTCTAGCAGCACCACCCTCTTGATCCACCGGATTATCAACCAGGCAGCGGTATTGGCAACGAGCAGAAGGAACAAAAGCCCCTGGGCACTGTGCCAAATACACGCAAGCACCGAGACTTGGTCGGTTGAAACAGTAAATTCACCCCCGTGACAGCCGGGAACGAAAAATATGCTACAACCAGTGGCCAATGGCTTCCGCACACTTCACTGGTTCCGGTTTGTTAATTACCTTACACACCTCCAACCATGCACGCCATTCGCCACAGCAAAGTGGCGTTTTTTTCGGGGTGTGATAAAAATCTGTTAAATGTCTTAAGCCACCGGCCGACCGTATTCCTTTTCCCACCTTGCTTCGCTGGTGTTCTTTTACTTCTTTGTAAATCGTTATCATTGAAGCTTGAAGTGATTTGAAACTGTCCACTACCTCCAAGTGCCTCGCAACGCGTAATCCGGGTCAAAATACCGCCGGTTACCGCACCAGTTCGTGGTAACTACAGGCCAGGTTTATTTTTAGCTGCAACGCAACCGTCCGGTTTTGTGCAAGGACACGCAAAGGAAGCAATTTAATTGGGGTGGAGGATTTATTTTTCCCAACTCACCCCGCGCGCGGACCATTGGCGGGGCTTGCCCATGAAGCGCCGAGAAGGATGGTAAATTAAAAAAGGGATTTTGCAGGAACGTCTTTAAAGCTCAAGACATGGGAAGAGATTTTTTATTCACTCGCTCTACGGACACGAAGGACGTGAAATGTAATTTAATTAATTTCTCGATTAAAAACCAGTTCGCTTTCGCCGACCCTGCCGATGGTTTGGTACGATTTGGTACGGATTACCCGAGCTAAATGAATTCTTGACTCGAATCCTCTGGTCCAGGGCATGAAACGGGATGCCGATTCCCCGATGCTTTCCGGCGACGACTGAATTGGATAACATGGGATATCGCTATCAGCTAATTATCTCGCCGACGAATCACCCGTGTCCCGGCCCCGCTATTCTCTACAATCGGTCACGAGACGAAGGCTAATTACCCTTGGATCCCCTGTAGGATCAGATCAGATTATTGAAGACTTTAAATAAAAACGAGTAGTCAAACTGTCAAAGCTCCGGTAATGCAATCGGATCTGCCAACCCCGTTCTGGGGGTTGCCATTAGAATCAGTAACAACTTCTACCGAAAGCGTATCGCGTGACTGTTGTCCGTCTGCAGACAAAACTGTTGATAACAGTGTCGAAAATGGCTCGATTCCAGGACAAGCAGTGTTATCACGCAATCAGAGGAAGGAGCGTGTTTCTTTATGGACCTTTTCTCCTTTTCTACTCACTTTCCCAGGATGCTGCTATCTGTGTAAAGTTTCACCTGGAAAGGGAGAAAAATCCGCACAAATTCAACAGTCGCATGAAGAACAAGCTGTGGTACTTTGAGTACGCCACGTCGGAAACGTTTGCCGCGTCCTGCAAGAACCTGCACGAATATCTGGAGATTGTGGTAAGAGTGTACGAACGGTGGGCAAGCGTAAAACTATGTCTACTAATTCCTTATCGCTTCCGTTTCATTTTCCCAGTGCGATGGCGTTTCGCTCGAGCTGGCAAACGGTCCACAGTTACAGGGTATAGCGCTGCTAAACATCCCCTACACGCACGGTGGCTCCAACCTGTGGGGCGAACATCTGTCCCAGAAGCGAATGCGCAAGGGACCGTTTCGCAAAAAGCTTAAAAACTCCGACAAAGAGCTGTCGGCAAACAGCTTCAACTCGGTCGATCTGTCCATCGCCATACAAGGTTGGGATTGGGAACCATCGCTCCGCTCTACCTTCAGTTCACTCATTCCCTTTCCTTTCACTTCTCACAGACATTGGAGATCGCAAGATAGAGGTGATCGGACTGGAGAACTGCCTTCACATGGGCCAGGTTAGGACGGGACTGCGTGCATCCGGGCGCCGGCTAGCGCAGTGCAGCGAGGTGATAATGACCACCAAGAAAACCTTCCCGATGCAGATCGACGGTGAGCCCTGGATGCAGGGCCCATGCACGGTAAGAGCATGCAAAAAGCACGATACGAAAGAAGCCTCATGTACGATCGTACTCCCTTTCAGATCAAACTTACTCACAAAAATCAAGTGCCAATGCTGATGGCACCCCGGTCGGAGAAAGGTAGTGGATTCTTTAGCTTTCTGAAGAGATGACTCACAAGAAAGGCAAACAGCGACGCCGTCCCCATTGAGGCCTAGTGTATCAGCGATCAGAGCAACTCACCGACCGACTGACGAAGGTCGACCACCGCCTATACTTCCTTTCCACCTCGGCTATCTCCTCTCCTGGCAGCCAACCTGTCCAGCACCGCTACTGCGAAGGAATGTGCGAAGGGACAGTACGAAAACTGATAGCTTTAATCTAGTGAACCAAACATCCGGTGTTGAAGATGAACCCAGTACGTATCTTAAGATTATGTAGAGTTCGAGTCCTTATCCTACGGAACTAGTTTCATCAGACGCATCGTTTACTGTACGGTTCTTCGCACCGGCGACAGGTTTAGGTCTTTTTCGAGTTCATCCAAATTTACACACACTCAAACATCCATACAACTCTCCACGTCCACGACCAATATCTAGTACAAATGTTGAGGAACTAATCAAAACATTATCCTTTGGAGCGTTAGGATACCCCATCCGGTACGGTGAAGTAGTACGGTGGAGGTAATCAAAACGTGTCGATCATGCAAAGTAGTTCATCTCACTTGTCCTCCACAGCTCTCTACACAGTTCGCTCGATCCCATGATCAAATGCACCCACAAGCTATGATCAAGATTCAGCCCAAGTTTCGTATAAAACTGAATACTAACTTTCCCCCTTAACTTCTAAGCGCCTATGGATAAGATGTGTACCGTATGCATGTGTATCGCTGTGTTCGTATATGTTTTACTCTTGTTCGTCAAACGAACTTGAATCTGTTGTTATTCGTAGTGATAGCCCTCTAAACTGTTATACGTTCACCGTTCATCGTTCATCGTGTAGAGTCACCGTTCCCTTACAAACAGCTAAACAGCTATTAACACAGCACACATATAATGATATCATCTTGCAAGGGAAAACGTTTAGGCTCCTTAATCTCATCGATGGCATCCCGGTGGATCTGTGGTACTGTGTCTGTCAAGTTAGGTCAAGTATTAGTTGAGAATATACAACTCCTTACTATAATATACACTACACAGCATATAAATATATACATATATTTACTCATAGCACATTTAATAATAATATATGAGGCACCCGCGATCCTGTCGTGGTGTGTACGCTTATCGTACAAAAACTCACTAAACAAGATATAAGGATAGAGATATTAATTTCGACCGCTTTCGAGCTACGTTCGACTGGTTCATGTGCTTTAAATACAAGAGGGAATCCTTTACGGTCCTGGGTGTATGATCGCGATGGATGGATAGTTAGCAGGATGCGGACAACAAGAGCAGGACGCGTCTCTAGGTTAACGGTATTCCTCTTCCCTTCTCCACGACCACACGCACCAGATACATATCTTTGTAATGGAAAGAAAACTATTCTCGTTTTATACACCCTGTACATAGAAATATCTTTCTCGAAGGGAAGTTTTCCTTGAATACAGAGCAGCACCTCACTCCGCTTTTACGTGCACGCGCGCTATGCTCTGGTTGCCGAACTCGACTAACTAACCCATCTGACGCAGTTCATCCAGGATGAAGCATTTCTAATAAATGTTATGTACGGTGTGTATAGGTTTTACGGCTACCACCCTATGTGTAGGGACTGATGAAGTACGCTAACTGAGCATACCGAAGAAAAGGGGTGTAATAATAATACTAGCACAAGTGCACATATACACTAATCGAAAATGATGGACTACGGTAGTGAGAAACAGACTCGATCACTTCACTGCGACCCCAACGAAGGTTTTTCTGTACATATAGTGCATATGATTGTATCGTGCAGCTTAATCTCCGAGTGTAAGATATTATTTAATTTGTATTAGCAAAATTACATCCACATTATCGACAACTGTTTTTGCAGTAAGGAACCTACTGGTACTCACATAGAGAAACTCATACCGCCATCGAATACTTTACAACATGTTTGTGTAAACTGTACGTACGTGTTTGTATGTGTGTATGTGTATGTATAGGTACTACTATAAGAGAGGAGTAAACTTAACAAAGCATAATGCAAGTACTTTTGTTTAAAGTGTTCGCATCACAGCAGATCAGCACAACGTCATTAATGCGCCACATTTTAAATTTGGTTATAAACGTTTTATTTTTTGTTTTTACTTCTTTAAAAGAGAAAAAACAAAACAAACACCACAGTAGCAGTTAACAAAGAAACTACGATTAAACAATTAATCAAAAGCTGTCGGAAACACAGATACGCGAACGCTTCCTACGCACCTCCAGAGACCAATTTAATTGGCGTAATGGCGGGAAGGAAACGGCATCAGGCATGGCTTCATAGAAAGGACAGACACTAAAAATAAAAATAATCGTACAGCGATGGAGAAAGCACATGAAGCCAGTGCGTAAGAAGCATATGCTTAGCGATATAATGATAATAAACCATTCAAATTCTAAAGTAGCTTAAGAAGTATGATCACTAACGATGATAGCCATGGTAGCCAGATTCTATCGAAAGCTGTACAGCAAATGCAAAAAACGAATTAGAAAGGTGTGATCGAGAAATGTACTCTATAGACACCAACAAGCTGGTTAGGGAAGGATAAGGAAACGTTGTACGAAGTGTTTAGATAGCAAAAAAAAACAAAGCAAAACTCAGAACCTATGTACATGTTTCAACACTAGTCAATGCGTCTGATGTGCTAAAAGAAAAGCAAAGTTTCCTGTTTCTCCGAACATAGAAAAATACTTTTAAACTAATGACCCAACGGTGTCGCCATTGTCTGTGCCCCTACCAGTAGGATATGGCAGGCTCATGGCGTCAGTCCGGGGTGAGCAGAGTAGTTTGAGGCCTAAAGCTGTTTTTATACAATACTACGGTTTAGTACAGTAAAATGAAGCGCAGCAAAGCGAATGTCCGAGCTCCGATCTCGGCTGTATAGAGGTATGCGGAAAGTTATTTTTAAAAGAAACCTATCGAATTGAACATTAAGCGAATTATGGATCTGACCATAGCAGTAATCATGGAATGTACAGAGTAAGAAATATTTATAAACTCCTACCGTATAAAATCTAATATCGTGTTCGGGAGTAAGTAGTGATCGTAAAATGTATGAAATTCGATATCATGAACTGATCAATAACCTCAATTGAGCTAGTATTAAGTTTATTTATACTTTGATTTTCATTTGGCAAACATTATTTATCGCCTTTTCCAGTGATTTGAAAGTATTATAAATTATTCTTGAGTCAAGCTTTGCACCAACTCCACCCTGGGCGCGCTGTACAAAAGGTTAAGTTAGTAAGAACTACTTATCTTATTTATTGCCCTTTTTGTACATCTTCTGTTTCAATTAATTGCTAATATTACTACTACTGCAAGTACGACTACTCTACTATTATGTCGAAAGAGGAGGAATGGTGGAAGGAGTTGTAACCAAAAAAAAAAGACTTGTAATTAATGGTACTTATGCCTGCAAAGAAAACACAAACATTCGGACCAAACGGGGCACTAGTAAGAATTTAAACCAAAAAATAAAAACGTGCGCAACGACGCTACGTGTCGGATGTCTCGGAAGCGCACACTCATGTTGTACTAACACAAACGCTACCAGACATGGCGCACGCAACCCTTATTGATAGCACACACAAACATATTGTTTACCATGGATGTATTTTATGATGCATGTATTTCGAGTCGAGACATTGATGTGGTCAGTGGGATGGATGTACCAGTCGCACTCATATACTACATGTACACTAACGACCCAGCGGATATTTGTAATCGCATTCATTGTGTCATTGACACGCGTAGTTAAATCGATGAACAAAGCTGTCCCCACTACCCGCTGTTAGAACTAAACCGGACATGTGCCGTATTGAACATAGAAACCGACCGTTTAACGTCCTGTCTATCTGTACCTTATCATCTATCCTGTTGAGTATGACCGAATCTTAAATCGAAAACCTTGCATGTCCTTGTGCTCCTGTGCAACCTTCGAGCTACTAGCAGTCGTCGTTTATTGACCGTAGCATTTTGTGTCTTCTTCAGCTGTCCCTTTAACCCTAGATCACGTTATTTAACCTACCCCCTAAAACACTCTTGCGCGCTTGTACATTGCTGCAGCTACCGTGCTGTAAAACGTTAAACGCATCTAAAGAAAAACCAAAGAAAATCATGCACGTGCTGCAGCAGCAGTTGCAGCTTAAAACGACAGTTAATAGCTCTCCGTGCGCTCGCTTGTAACTAACGGTAGATGATAGATGATTATTGTTTATCGGTGTACATATAATGAAATAAAATATACATATTTAAAAGCTGATGAACAAAGTGATCGTGTCATGGTGCGGTGCAGAAAATAATTATAAATGCTCTCTACTTGATGGCTCATGCTCTCTGCCTACCCAGTATTTAACTCCATTCAGAATCCAACCCGAACAAGAGTAGATAAAGACGAGAGGTGTTTATCGCGGTTTGAACCGCGAGGCCGTCACGCCGCAGAAGTACTTTTTTGTTAATCCAAACCTACACAAATGATACATACGAAAGATGGATACAGTAAATAAATTAATTCTACCAAAAGGACACTTCTTCTCTCGCATGTTACGAATCCCTGAAAGGGTTCACTGTCACTTGTTCCTTCGCGTCCAGAGAAATTTCGTCATACATCCATTTCCGATTCTTGCGGCACACCTTCCCGCACTTGCCGCTACCACAGTCTGGGCAGGGCATGTGGCAACCAGGGCAGCTCTGGTCAAGACAGTCGCACAGATCTACACCGTTTTTCCGCAGGATCCCCTTCTCATCGTACAGCCCGATCTTCTTCGTTGCCGCCCGCATGTTGCGCGCCAGTTTGCGCTTTTCCCGCTGCGACGTGACCGGATCAAAGTCGGCCAGAAACTTGGAGTTTTCGTCGAACAGACTGTTGCGTAGGTTGCGCTTCGCACGTCCTTTCTTTGTGCCATGCGTTACGTTGTTGTCGCTGTTGCCGCTACCGTCGTTGTTGGTGCTTGCCTTTCTGCCGCTTTTCCCACGGTTGCTTGCATCGGATGCCGTGTCCCGCCCGGCCTCACCGGCATCGGACGTGACGGCCTTACTGTCGTCACTTTTCGTTGCACATTCTTCGAGTGTTTCGGTGAATTCTGCACGATCGTCGTCTGACGAGTCCGATATGTTCACACAGTTATCCATTGGGATAAAATGCCGGTAATAGTAAGGTTTGCAGAGCAATTTACCAGACGCTTCACGCAACGATTGTTTACGTTCTGTAGTTTTTTTTGTTTTGTTCTCGCCTGGCGTGCTGTCATCGTATTTTTCCTTTTTTGATCACTAGATGGCGCAGCAGAACGTAATGGCTGCGAACGTTTTTATTTTGGTTTTTAATTAAAAAAGTCTAAATTTTGTGTTTAATTTCAATGTTAAAATTTCGTGCAACAATACAATTTACATGTTTGAATCCCAAATCTTGTAATCAATTTGTAGATAAAAAAATGTCCTGTTTTCCCGCCAAAATCTGCCGCAGCCATTTTACACCGTCAGATGTCAAACTGAGCTAACGAAATGTAAACAAAATCATATGTTTTCATCCAACACACAGCTTGGTACAGGTTTCTAGAGCAAAGCTCTAGTTTTTCTCTTGATTTTAACTGGAAAAGCAAAACTAGCTCTGTAAAATCATCACCAGCACAATCATTTACATGAATCGGGATCGTTAAGAATGCTAGAATTCAAAGAATCAATTCCTTTTGACTATTGTGGCTACTTTGCCGTGGTTGTCCCGTTTCTTGAGAAGTACAGTTGGATTTTCCGTTACAACAACACCAAGTTCATACGGTTCGGTGTTCTGGAACAGTTGCCACGTGAATGGATTGACGATCTGGACACACTTTCCAACGAGGAGTTTAACCAGATTCCGTTGGGATTGTACAAGGTTTGAGGGACAGGGACATGGTTGAACCGGTTGAAATCATGTCATGCTTCTAATGTTCAACTGTATTGTGTCTCTTCCGCAGGATAGCTGGTCCTCGTCATTTCGAGAGTTTTTGTCCACTGTGAGAAGTCTTCAAGTAGGGTACGAAGAATATGCAGTACCAGAGAAAGAAACGCGGATCTGTAGCAAAGTGAAAAAGCACTATGAAGTAGCAAGTTTAGGAAGCTATATCGTATCGTTACAAAATGTTTCCAAAGAGCCACCGAAGGTATACGTTGATTTCGGTTGTGGTGTGGTAAGTAGAAAGATTAGAGGTTGTATAAAGACATCTATGGGAGTGTTTCTCATTACAGGGTCTCCTGGCAGGATTCGTTCACAACTTGCTCGACGTTAAAGTACTTGGAATCGATGGAAATCCGGCTTTAATTGAGCGATGTAATGAAAGCACACGAGGGAAAAACGACTTACAGTTTGTTCATCATTTCATAACGATAAATTCTTTCGAATTTATTAAGCGCGAATTAATGGATCGCTTTGGTGAGTCCGACACCTTCGTTCAAGCTACCGTAATGGGTCTACACGCGTGTGCGGATCTATCCGTTACCGCTATCAAATGTTTTCTCCAGAGCAGTTGGTGTCGAAGCATTACCATCATGCCTTGCTGTTACCACCTAATGAAGACGATCCAAGAGGAAACTCCCGCAAACGATGGAATAGAATTCCAAAACTTCCCACTCAGTGCTGAGCTACGCAGAATGGTTGATGATGAGAATCGTGCTATGATTTGTAAATCTTTCCTTAGACTTGCCTGCCAACAAACTTCATCTCGGTGGAAAAATCTCACCACCGAGCAGCATCTTCAGCATGGTAGGACGATGTTCCGACGCAGTTTGATCGATGCCATCCTTGAGGTGGATGAATTGGTACACGTTGGCAAACGAAAGCAACTACCAGAGGAAACGACGGTAGACAACATGTTGCAGCAGTTCACACTAAGAAAGGCGTCCGATCAGCAAGAACTGCCCTGGACGGAGCAGCACCGTGGGAAGCTATCCGCCCTGCTTGGACGTTATGGAACCGTTGGACCGAGGCTGGCCGAATATGTTGAGTGTCTTCAGATGTGCCTACAGGTAGGTGTAGTACCGTTCTCCCTGTTTTCCGTTTCTTTAATTGCAACTTTTTGCACAGAAAATCTGCGAAAACGTTGTCCTTCTCGATCGGATGTGCTATCTGGAGAAGGAATCGAAACGATACGAGTTGAACATAAGCCGCAAGCTAGTGAGGCTTCAGAACGACGGACTAACGCCACGCTGCTTCATCTTTCACGCCTCAAAGGACGAATAAACGAAAATCAGGAAATCCGTTTCGCAATCCGGTCTTTCTTCATCCTTGGTTATAGGTTTCATTTTCCAGAGCACTAATGTGTTTTTATTTGATTTTTACAGTATAATTCTATTTTACAAGAACAGTGCCGAGACGAGATAACATGGTTCTGAATGTAGTTTTATCATTTATAATGCAGTCCCCGAACGCTCCCTTTTTTCTCTTTCTCCCTGCCTTTCTCTCTCGATGTATTTGTTCCTGAGGGGGCTGCTGCATCGTGTTCTTTGTATGCGCCTCGTTGCAAAGTTGCACTTCTGTCTACTAGTGCTAAACGGACGAAATACGAGTTTGTGTTGTGTCCCAAAGGGAGAATAAGCAAACAAAACGTTCCCTCGGACAGTATGTGTTTTACGTATCTGCCATGTTCCATCCATTTTCCATTCTAATCTTACTGTGCATTATATTATCTAGGGGAGAATAATAATTAGATTAGATAATACTTCTTCATACATGATTGGCTGGTGCCAGCCATGAAAAACATGCCACTTTCGTCCGTCCGAAAGCCATCGAGCAACAACTATCCAGCCTTTGTGGAAAGTGTGTCCTCCCTTCGTCCTGGATGGTATATCCAGGATAACGCACCACCACCTTAGTTCTTGCTCAATGTGCTTTCCATAGTCCCCATCGCCTTTATCGTCCTCACTAACACCTTTCCGACCCAGGCCCAACAGAATGGCGATAATGTTGCTAAAACTGAAACCCTTTTGGGGATGCTTTTCGTCCCGATCTTCCTCGGTCTGCTCATTGTCCCTGCTGCTGTGTACTGTGCCAGATCGCCTTGAGGTTACATCTTTTTGAATAGTTTGTTTTGACGTTTGGCAAAATTATTTATTAACTTCTAACGTGTTTTATATCCTATCCCCTTCTTATATGACGGAAAGTGGGAAAAGGGAAAGATTAATTATGTAGTGTGATGACGCTTGTGAACTGACAGCAACTTTGGTAGCAACAGTAGGCTTTGATCGCACGCGAGCGTTACGTTGATTACTTCTCCGACAGGTCGCCATTGTCGTTGAACTGGTGTGGCAGACGGTGGTGCTGTTGCTGCTGCTGTTCCTGTTCGAATTGATCGGCCGTTTCCTGCTGTTGGTGTACTGCGTTTGAAGATGAATCACGACTGAAATGTGCAACAATAGAGAGGACAACAAGGGAGGGTAAGGATTATATTTCAAACGCAATCCGCAACCCGTCTTACCTGTAGCATCGGTAAAGGTTCGAGACGCCCGTGTGCAGACAGGCGAGATAGGTCAGCTCGGCGATACCGTTATTGCTGTCGGATTCGATTTCCTTCGTCAGGTCGGACCGCTTGCCGTAGCGTGAGCCGAGGAAAAAGCGATCGTTGCGCGGTACCACGTTCACCTGCCGCAGATCCTTCGCCCCGTACACCTGTGATCGTCCATAACGGCTGCCGACGAAGAATGGGCGCTTATCGCTTGCATCTGAAGGGTGGTAGAGGAAGAGAAAGATAGAAAGATTGAGGTGCAAAAGTGCAATGAATATATTTGTGCGACTGATCCGTTTTTGCTGGGCTGATTGTCGACTGCTGCGTGGATTATAGTAATCGCACAGATACAAAGGGGGATTAAATATGTCTACATCAAATGGATACCGTTGAAACACAATAATACTTTGTATTTAATACAACATAAATTAGCACAAGACATTTTATATTTATTCCTACTCTCAAGCGCAACACGTGGTTCCGTGCGGCACAGAGGAAGCTATACTTTTACAGCGGTACATGTAAGCGTTATTTATTAACTATTCGATGAAGAAACTCTTTAATAGAGTTCTACCAGTTTGTTGCGCGGATAATAGCTTTATTATTTCTATTCAAAATAGTTTTTCTCCACTACATAACTTAAAACGAAACCTATAACCTCTCGGCGAGGCTTCCTGCGTATGTACCGCTGTACAAAAGTGTACGATAACGCACAATCCGTCCAAGAACTGTGCAATAAAAACAGCTTATCGTCGAGTACAACAAATAAATCAAACGCTCCGTATGCTTGGAGCCAGTCCCGAACCGTTCCCTTCGCTTCCCTCGTTAACCCTATCATTGATTGAAACGATTTACGAACACACTGCTTGCGCAAACCTATCAGCAAACCCCGATACGGAACAGTTAATAGCCGATTACTTGGCCAAAGCCGGAAAAAACAAGCCAAAGAAATTTGCATGCTTTATCCTCCCCCAGGCCGTTAATTTGTTTGTGATAGGTACTTCATTTTCTCCACACCTATCCAAACAGTGGTGAATTAAAATTCTTCTTGTACTTACGTTTGTTATCGCCGTACAGACTGCTGGCACTATCCACCATCGGGTCAGCATCGGTTACCGCCGCTAGGGCGAGCGCACAGAACAGCACCAGCCCGACGGTCGTGCTGATGCAGAAGGCGAAGGACTGCTGGCGGGCCAAAGGTTTCATCGTTCGCCAGGTCATGTTGAGCTGCCGGCTTTTTGTTTTACACCACCGGAGAAATATGGACCGGAAACGGGCTGCCGCTGTGGAGGGGAAACGATTCGCAAGCAAACAAATTGAATGAAGCGTCAGGATTGGGATATTAATTTAAAAAGAAAAAGCTCTATTTGCCTTTTCCTTTTGCATGTGTGTGTAATCGAGGGCCGGTTGATTAGTTTCGCGTGTTTTCCATTTCCCGAACGAACAAGGTTCTCACACGAAAGTGCAGCAGCGCAAAATTATGTTGCAACAAGCTGCTTTCCCTTGCAGCGATATCAATAGCTCTCACTAATCTATGCTTCCAGTGAATCCGGGACCGATCACAAAGCTCCATTTTCCACTACTTGAAGCCACTAACTACAGGGAAGCCCAATTACGCTAAAAAAGTGGTTGCACAATGATACGCTTCGATACGGTTCGATTCCAGTGCTGTCCGGGGCTGCTTGCTGCCGGTGCTGTGTGTTAGGAAGCCTGCAACACCAACAATTAGCCACCGCAGAACACCTTTAGGAACACCCAACGACACCAAGCGTGGTCGTATTACAATCAGCACAGGGAAGTGGTGTCGTTTAGCCGACTCATTTAACAGGCCTCCCGTCACCGGTAATCACCTTTCACCCGGTGTGTTTTTTCTGCAATGGGTGCCGTTACTTGGAGGGCATCAATTTCGGGCTTAGTTCGGGTTTGTTCGGAACAGCTGTCGTCAATGGAATTGCAACAAGTCGCCCACACTAAAAGGTTCAAATGTTATTACTTTGATTTCGATACAGTAGCGTACTTTTTTATTACTTAAATTAAATTTTAGAAAGATCCTTTATCATTTCTATTGCTAGAAATGAAGCTCTCTTTGGCATGTCAATGAATGTATTGTGTGTTTAATTATTTAAATAAAAGGTCGCTTTCCAATAGTATTCGAAACAAATTATTTATCTTTAATTAGCACACAATCGCTCTATGGTTTTACTTTAACACGCACACACCTCAGTTCATCAATTATACCCGTTGTTCTCTAGTCCCTTTGAGCATTTCTTTGCGGCATGGCATGACGTATAACAGTCACGAGCGCTCACGGAGATGCAAATCGTAACAAAATACACCTGTTTCTATTCCATTGATCTTGGACACTGGCACCATCGATGGTCTAATGAACCAGTGGGAATAAAAACCACAAACAGTTGTCTCGTTTGTGACGCAAAGGGAAGGGCCAAGGAGTTGTGTCGTCCTAGGACAACTACCACGTGGTAGTTAATTGTTTCTTGTGCCAATATTGTGAATAGAAAAGGATCTCCTGGTGGCTATTTGCGAAAGCAAGTAATAAGAGTAAAATTCGCCTTTTCCATTTGTTCCATATGGTTTTTTACAGTTTTAAATTTATAATGTCAATTATTAATCATATCGGTCTATACATTTGCTGCTCACTTTAAAACGACACAGTAACAAAATGTATTCCATAGAACAACGTTAAAAAGTACACCTCTTCAACCACCCCTTGGAGGCACGTAAAATAGTGAAAAATTCGGTAATGTTCGTGCTCATCCAATGGACGACCGTTTTAATGCCGTTACCGTAACCGCAACACGCACGCTGCAAAGGTCAGGACAGGCTGAAAAAGCATTCCTGGACAGCGAGTGGCAAAACAAAAGCACAACAAATGTGTGGAATTTACTAGGTGAGATGGTTTAAAATTTATGTCCCCTATCCCCATTTGGGCTGTTAATCTCATGAGTCCCCTTTGTGAAGTGTGTCAATGAACGGTGCCTGCTGCCAGTGGCCAGCGTTCGAGTGCCACCGAGAGCTGCGAATGATGGTGAAACTAATTACACTAATCGTAAACCGGGTTGCCCGCTGCCCAAAATGGATTAGGTTTAAAGTTTTATCACCATGAACATGGTGGTCATGAACAGAAGGAGTCGTAGCACCTATGTCTTTATGGTGCTTCTTTTCTCTCGACCTCCGCCGGAAAAGCCAGCCCACACTGACAGGAGACAATTAGAAAGGCTTGTAGGAAATTAAACTAATCCGCCATGTTAAATTCGTAGCAGCAGCAGCAGCAGCTCGGGGAAAAGGGCTCCAATTAGACGAAAATTCAGCCTCAACCCGACAAGGAAGGTGCGTGATTTGACTGAAAAGTATTGTGTGAACAATTTCCTGTTAACACACGGAGCTATCGACGTATCACGCGGTGTTGATGGGAAGGGCAACGTTTGTCGTGCTTCCGTGCGCCATGGTTATGTTTCGCGTAGCAAGTCGAAGTTCTGGGTGGGAAGTGAGTCATAGAAATTGTATTGAATCGTTTATCCAACAAATCACTTATTTCTTCGAATTTGTAAACATATAGTTTGGTGGAATACTTTCTTACGGTCTCGCACCATCAAAGTCAAGAACTACTTTGAAGATGCCAATGACGTGATGGTTTCAGTTTTTGCAGTTAAAAGCTACCTATCCAAGGGCTTTTAATTCTTTACCATCTTGAATTGATGTTTGAAACGTTTATTGTTTTAAATGTACAACTCTGTAGCTCTGGCAAAGGGCAAACTGTGACTAATGGGCACTAAAGCGAATACTAAGCGGTAGGTTTATTTTAAATGTTTTCACTAGTGGTGACTTCAAACACGTTAATTCGTTCGCTAACTCGATTCAAAAAGTCATCCTCAGCCATGGTCGTGTTCGCTCGTGAGAAAGCTTCACTCGTTGTACCACCGATACGGTAGGGAACAGGAGCGAACTCCTTCACAGTGTGGCCACACGTGTCTAGTTCAAGTGGTGCTAGAGTGGTTTTGAATGAACTCGACTCAATGTGTCCGTCTAGTTCATCGAAACAGGTTGCTCACACGCTGTCTCCATTAGTTTTCATTTGTTTTTAATAAAACGTTTTGCACTTTTGTGATCGTATTAAAGGAAGCGCAACGTGTTACTGTCTCTTTTCTGTCACTGTTGACCTACCGAACGTTTCTATCTGAAATCTAACAGAAAGGCATAGAAGTCACATTACGCAACCTTTTCGTGTTGCTCTCACTCCAGACATAATGTTTCATCAAGCCAAGAAAAAATCCATTGCAACCCCGGCTAATACTAACCATTTCCTTCGGTTATGCTTCCCAAAGGTATCACACCCCAGACAACACCTTGCCCTCGTCTCAGTCCAGTCGGTACGGATTCTTTCTGACTCACTGACCCACTGACCAATGCAAACTGGCTGTAAAGGTGCCGGTGGGAAGGTGCTGTGCAAGTTAATTATATTTCGCCACAAAAGCCAAACGTTTCATCACTTTAATTAACTCTACTGCGAAGGTGTGTCGCAGCAAAACGGTTGCCGTAACACTTTCTTCCATCTGTGTAACGCACTGCAGTGCAAGACCTATTGGCTCTATTTCCATACTCACTGTTGGTAAGCGATGTAGTCCCCGGGAGGAAAAAAAAACACTCCATTATGAACTCTTGTACAGCAATAGAATTAAGCAAAAATTCTCCTCCCGTATCGGTTTCCTAATGGACACTCCGGATGTAATAAAAATGTTATCCTTTCAGTGGGGTTTTCACCATTAGACAGGAAGCTAAGAAATTAACCGGTCACTATCGAACAGGTGGCCACATAGTGTCTTTTGAGTTTTTTTTTTTTTGGTTCAATTTGTGCCATCTCTAGCGATGGTAGCGAACTCTGTACTCGGTACCATAAATGCCGTAAATAGTTTGTCGTGTTTGAGCCTTCCCGTCCGTGAACCTGGAACGTGCACCTTCGGCCGGCGTGACAGCGAAAGGTAGCAGTTCTAAGGCGGCACAGGAGCGAACCAGCCAAGCTCTACATCCTCCGGCGTGGCTAATGTACTCTACGGTGGATAATATAATTTGTGGCCTGGTCACGGACAAGGCCACTGCGAAATGCCTCTTCACTCATCGCCCGTTGAAGCATGCACAACGCGGTGGTGAAGCCTTTTCATGCTCGTTATTAAATGGACATAATTTAACACAGGCACACATACACACATACACACATACACATGTAAATGATGGTGCTATCACTTTTGCTAAACTAATAATTAGTTTCGCGTAAGTAGATTGATCCTTTACATCAGAATGCGTTCGTGTGGTGACATTGAGAGAAAAAAGGGTTCTTTACCTTTGATGCCACTTTCCCACTGAATTGTGGCCAAAGAGAGCCATTTAAAAATTACCTTTCCAAAAAACCGCAACCACCACAACCAAACACCAGTAGGACAGACCGGTGGTATGATTTATGAACAATGCAAATGAAAATTCATTCCCAGCAAAACCATAAATCCCAGCCACGAACTGGAAAGCGCCGTGGCCACCTGTTTGCGGCCATCACATCGCTGGGCTTGATGTCCTGTGCCGGAAACGTCAAATGGGCGGATGTAATAATTTTTCACCCGCCCATCAAGGAGGCGATCGTGCGTTGTTATTTTCATCCCGTGCCTTCATCGACGAATCGTATCATCTACCAGGGTAAGGTAGTGTGGGACTTTAATATGTCTTCTCTAGAGACGGTATTGAAGAGCTGGATCTACCTTTTACGTCAAGTATGCGTGAGATTTGGTGTCGTTTTACCAAAGAGATAATTCATTTCCAATAAGCAGTGAAGTGTTTTAAATTACATTCATTGAAATCGAAATTGGCAGTCAATGCTGTGATATAAGAGACACCTAAATATGCTCAGAAGAAGGCACCCTAAATTACTTGTTTGAGCAAGTTGTTTCGTGGAAAAAAAGAAAGCTGAAACTACCCGTTTCAAAACCGATACAGAGTTTGCCTAAATAAACTATGAATATGTTATCATGTGAAGGAATTATTGTTTTAAATGTCATTAGTGTTTTGAAAATATTCAATATAAATTCAGCTATCCAGAGAGTGGAAGATTTCAGAAGGGTCTAAAGGCAACATTCCTTTCTGCTATGGTATGTTACCTCTCAAAACTATTTATTTTTCATCGCACATCTTTTCTGAATTTAATGGGATTTGGAATTGGAATGTATATTTATTACAGAAAAACTCTTGCCTATCCTTTGACGGTTAGAGATTTACTTCTTCTATCTAAACTACCAACCGAGAACCTGGCTGTGTGACTTTGTTGAGCATAGTTTGTACTCATTTCACTTTCATACAATATTTATTTAATCGTTTAACATCTGTCCAAGGCAAAAAATCAATAAAAGGTTTCAAATAAGGCTATCAAATAATAAACAAAATGAGATACCATATGTTTGACGAATTCTATTATAAAAAGCAGTAGTTTTTTCGTAATTCTACTCACTTTATCGTATAAAAAAATATTATAAAAAAACAGGAACTATTTTGTGGGGTGTTTATCAAGAAAAGATTCGCACAAACAAAATCAGCACCGTTGCAGGACACCGTGTGTGCTGATTTTGCACTTTCCCCACCACGGGTCTTGTCAACCAGACCAGGAAATCGAACTACAGCATGTCGAGGGTGATTAATTTTTTATCACATTATCATCCCCGTAGGCCCGTGACTGGTAGTAAATGCATTCATCTCTTCTCTCAGCACAGCACAAAATCCCCTTCACGGAAAGACTCAAATCAATCACTCAAAACGAACCGACCGCTCTCCCGGCCATCGAACGGCATATCGCTTCCGGCACCGCCCGAACCCCCAAACGCCACGCAACCACTCAACAATAAATCAAACACGAGCCAGCACGAGACAACATGCGAATATCCGTTTTTTACCCTCCGGTGGCCCGTCAAGAGCCAAACGGCGGGTTCGTTGCTTAGCGCACTCACCAGTGCGTTTCAAGTGGGCTTCGGCCCACAAAGTCTCCCCGTGGCGGGGAGCCAAACCTACCTGTTTGGTGTAGCGGTGTATCATCTCTGCAGCCTCAAATTCAAAGGGAAATAGCGAGCAGTTCGCCGCCACTCGAGGACGGCGTTAGAGCCATCGGTAGGAAGATTTAAAGGTAAGCAAATAGTGTCGCCCCGTCGGTGAGACCCCTCGAGGGGACAGCTTCTCGGACCGGGTCGTGGGAAAATGCGACCTATAGTGTGCGCGCTGAGCAAATAGCATTTCAATTCCTTGCCCTGATGATGCGATGATCTCCTGCCAGCTACCGGGATGTTCGATGGTGCGTGATTTAACGCCGTGACGCTCTCCGACATGGGTTGGGGTTTCGCTGTCCTTTCAGCGTCAACCATTAGCCCTGAGACACCGCATTCGCACGGCGCTGATAGTGCACTTTTGCCTTCGCTGCGTGAAGACACACTTGGGGTTGCGTGCAATAAATACCCATTTTCTGCCCTCTGCCCGCCGCACGTAAGTAGCTCGGGAAAGTCCCAAATCTCCCAGCCGGTCGGTGCGCGCTGGTTGCGTGCGAACACGAGCGCGCAACAGGTGGGAAATTACCAACTCTCGCTTGAGTCATTTGAATTTTTATACTTATCGCGTGCCATGGATACGGCCGATATCGCTTCAAGCCCCGCGGCTGTTAACTTTGGAGCCGGGCGTGTCCAGGCAGTTCGTTTACATTACCGTGTCCTGGCTGTGGCTGTGGTGGACGGGAATACCCCACACCGCAGAAAGAGTATGTCAAATGGGTCTTTCACTCGAAACGGCTGAGCAGGTTGGTTTTGTGCTTGGCAATGTAAAACTTGGAAGCCATTTTCGCATTCGAAATTCGATTTATTAGACCATACAGAGTGTTTTTCTGCAAAGCAATGGAGACGCCTGGTAGTTAGCACGTGGCGACAAGTTGCATACAGTAAAGTCTTGACAACTGTTTGGCACGGGCTCCTTTGACCTCCAAAACCAAGGAAATGTTAGAGAGAGTTGTGAAAAGCGCATTTCCAAAAATTATTCACCAGATATTTTAGGTACGGAGAGAACAATTAAAAATCGTTCAAAATACTTTTGAGCATTCTCATTTTCTTTTTACCATTTCGGTGTTATTTTAAATTTCCGAAGCTTTGCAACTTTGCAAAACAATACTTTCTAAATCTAAAAGAGCTCGGAGCTGCATATTCGCCCAATCCAATCAAAGTTCTAAACCGGCTTTGTAGAAGCATTTAAACCCAAGCAATTTGGTCACTTCCAATCAATTTTTCTCGCTAGCAACAAGCCGTTCCCTGCACCGTCAGTTTTTGTGGTCACAGTGCCGCAGGCAGAGCTTAAAAAAAACCGGTTGCCTGCCTGCCTGCTAAGATATTTCTGCAAACAAATCGCGCTTTCTTTTTCTTTTTAATAAACTCAAATACGTGCTGGAGGAAAAACAAAAATCCATCCCACACACGCACTTACGATTCAAGGGCGGTAAAAGAGAAATGGAAGGGACAAACAAAAATGCACACGTTGGTGGAAAGATACTGGGCATGGGACATCGGCGGTGTCTTCGCTACACATATATGCACAACCAAAGCCAGCGAGTCTCGGTAGCTTTAGTGTGGTGAGTTTTGCAGTGGTTGTTGTTTTTTTTTGTTTCGTTTCTGTACCCATTTATGATGGAAGTATTATGAGAGTCGTAAACAGGAAAGGGCTAGAAGCGGTGTAGCTTTGAGCTCTAGAAGAAAGCGATTCCCGTTTCTCCTGTCTGTTTGTGTCGGTGTGTTAGCGTGAAAGTAACACATTCGTACCGGGGTAGCGAGCTAGAAGGGAAAATGGACTTATTCGTACAACTGGTGAAAGGGGAAAAAATGAGTCATTTAACTTTTTTAAAAGAAAGCTTTCTCAACTAAAATCACGTAGGCAGGATTTATGGTAATTGTTTTACAGCCTTGGCTTAAAAATATGCGAAAAGGTGGAAGCTGATTATCTCGCTACACCTGCCTTGCATACGCACTATATAAACCTTTGCCCTTTCTGAACGTTTCCTTCCCAGTAAGTGATTGCTTCAAACGATACTCCTGTGCCCTGTGAACACCTTTAAACCCCCCCCCCCCTCCAAAACACCCAACACACATTTCCCATCCATTCACCGCATGTAAATGGGCGTGAAATCGTGTAAAATATTGGAAACAGAAATGCAACCCCTTTATCTGCCGTGAGTCAGCGAGCACTGCGTGAGTGTCGTCTCACGGTTGATTGGCTGTTATTTTGGTTGGTAAGGACACCACCACAAGTGATGACACGAAACCAAAAAAAAAAAACAAAAAAGATGAGATTCAATTAACTTTTGTCGTTTTGGGGTAAGCGGTTTTGTTGGAAAAGGGGGTTTACATTTAATACATCAAGCCCTTCCGGCCCACCAGCATTACCCTCCGAGGCTGCAGTCCCCTTAATGGAAATAATTTAACCTGCATCGCGAGTGGATTAGTGCATTTTTTCGGATTGTAAAATCGGACGCATCAAAAGTCTCTCTAATGTTTAATTGTTGCACCACAAGACAGAGTGTGGTGCATGGTGCAAGGTGCATTAGTGTGTTGGGGGAAAAGCTTTTAAAGTGTTTTGTGTGTTGGGGCATTTTTTTCACAGGCTCATCATCCCGTCCCACCCTTGCTCGGCTAGTAATCGATGATGCCGAGGTTTTGCAGTAACAGTTTTAATACTATTAATTCTGCACCGGCAGGTGAACGGTAGACGCTCCTTTGCAGTGCTCCTTTTTGCGTAACATGAAGAACGGCTCCATACACGCTACCGGGACAGATTTTGCACTTCAAAGCATTTCTCTCGTGCATCCCTACCCCCTTTAATCAATATAGAAACACAGGCAGGTGGCGACATTTAGTGCTGCCGATGTTAGTTTAATGTTGGTATTATGCACCATGATGCCTGTCCACTAACATTACGCTTACAGGAGGCGTTCAGCGCAAGAGATATAAAGGCTGTTTGTATTTAATCTAAAAACTATTTAACACACAACTTTAACATAAATCAAAGCACTGTGGGAAGGGAAAATGTATGCAAACACCCGAGAGCGTTATTATTCTATAATTAATACTTGTTTTGCTACAATCTTACTTCTCCCACTAGAATGGAACACAACAGCGAAAAACGCTCCATTTAGCGCTTAGTTTTTTTGTTGCTACTTTTGTGTGTGTGAATGGGCCTATGTTTCCCACATTAGTATTTACGCTTTATGGAGACATTTTTTCCTATATTTATATCCCATCCGTAACAACAGATTCGCGGGACAACGGGGCAACCACACGCAAAGTCCTCGCAGCCTAATTACTGCCGCTTATAGAGGCGGGCTCATTTTCCCGGAAAAGCACTGTTCCGTACCCTCTACTTGTTCGATTGTGTGGTTTCGCTTTTTTTTTTACTGTGGCCTTTTTTACACGACAACTTTATCGAACAAGAGCGTAAGTTGAAACATGGAAGGTTTTACCTTTACTTACCTTTCGATCGTGCGCTTCACTCTTCACACGTGGTTTCGATTTAAAATGCTTCCCGTTCTTCACCGATCACTTACTTTTATCGAATTCAAACTGTCAAAAAAATAATCGAAACTAAGTTGCGAAAAATAAAACCGACCGTCTACTGAATGCACCAGAAGTTCTTCGCGGGAAAAAGATAAACCAACCATCCAAGCAGCCGCTGCCTAGTCGATCTGGTTCTGCTGCCACCTGTTGTTGTTAATCGACACTCGCGTGAACCGCTAGCAGCACACGCTTGCACGCCTTCTTCGATACTGAAGTACCGCACGGAAATGCAAACGCTTTTATACGAAACGCTTTGGTGGCCGCCGCCTGCACACGCTACACGATGCTGACACGGGACAGTGACGACGATGAGTGGCCGACCAGAAGTGCTGCCAGCGCTGGCATTGTAGCATAAGCATAGCCTTCGTTCTCCCCTCCTCCGTTCCCCTCCTCTTTATCGGCAATCGCACCGGTGCGGTGACGAGTGTCGATATGTGAACCGTTCCTCATCAGCATGGGCCCTCTATACAGCACTACAGTTGGAGCATTTTTCACTCACTCTCACTCTTCTTCTCTCGATTGATCGAGCGGCATTGCGTTGGTATGGTTTAGTAGATGATATTAGATATATGATTTTTTTTTCAAAAGGACTGTTTTGCTTTATTTTTAAACATATTTTTAAAGAAGCTTTTTAAAAAAGGGAACTTCTTTCTCTGTAAATTGTATATGACGAATCCGTGCCTTTCGTATCTCGTCTATAGCCCACGCCGTTTTCATGTTGACCGTTCGCTAATAACTCTCATTCGCCCCCTGCTCCCCCCCCCCCCCCCCCTCCCCCACCTCCCTTGCCAACATATCGGAAACGAATGGTTTCTTCTAAACCCGGCATCACACTAATCTTATCTCGTGACAGGGCAACAAGTCCGACATACGTTAATTTGAAATTAGTGTGACACATGCACACTGTCGGGACGAAGGGGAGCTGCCAAGTTTCACTGTCACGGGCAATCCGTTGGAAGGGGGTTGGAGAAATTAGTTATAAAAAAAAACAAGTCTCACCCACAATGCACAGGGCACACACTCACACGCAATGCAAGCCGGAAATAATTGCTGTCGCTTTGGTGCACTTTTATGCACCTTCCTTCATTCATAACGCAATTTCTTGCCTTGCGTTTTCTTCCGGGGAGAAGGGTGCAGGGACATATGGTTGCGTTCCATAAGGCAGCATCCCTTCATTGGTCACCATAATGTATCGCTTGCGTGTGCGGTTTACGATTGATAGGGATCGCAGCATTTTAATGGCACCGTTAAAGAAAATGCTTTTTCCCAGGAGGATTTATTTACGGAGCTATTAAAATTGCTCTCGTCGTTTGGTAAGTCAAATAACATCAAATGCATGATGAGACTAATTTGAAAGGAGTTTTAAACGCTTTGCCATTCATAGGGGACTGAAGAGGAAATGCTAAAGCATTTTTAATTCAAAATTTGTAAAGTACGCATATGAAGTTGAGGGTAACCGAAATCTAGAGACTGCATATTCATCATAAAGGCGCACGAATATTTGTTTTTTACTTGACCTCACTGCCTTTCTGTACAGCAGCTACTGCTTTACTTTACGTCAGATATGATGTTAACGTGCGAGACTCTAGTGTAAGTAACTACGGCTTAAAAAGTTGTAGTGATACCGTCCATCTTAAAGTATCCACATATTCCGAGCCAAAAAAAAACACGATCTAGGAGTTCAAAACCCAGGAATAGTTTTGAAATATGGATAAAAATAAATGACATAGAGTATCAGTTGAGAAAAAAGCAACAAACGAATAAGATAAAGAAGAAAAGACAAATACGAAATCACAAATCGATCAAGTCCATTATTGAAGTGAGTTCATTTAATTGCTGTTAATAGCGTTCATTAATAAAACTGAGAGTATTATTCAATTTAAAAGCATACCAATTTTATTTCAAATCCGAATTCCTACTGTCTTATTAATGACTAATCGTTCTGAATTGAGTTTTGAAAAAATAACCGTTATTTCAAACGTGTACAGGGTGCTCCTGTCAAAATAATAACCTCGCTCAAACTTCATATGATTGGATCCTATCCGCTGCCGGAACGGCCTGTTCCCATCCGAGTCCCGGACTTGTACGTCCATCACTAGACTTCCGGCATCTCGTTCTCGAGCACTTACCGCGTTTCGTACCGTGCGATATAACTGGTGTAAGTAGTGTTTTTCATTGAAAATAAACATGGTTTTGCTAGTAAAGTGAACCTCCTTTCGATGAGTCACAAGCGCCAATACTGAACAATATAGAATGTGTGTAGAATTCGGCTTTTCGGTATTATTTTACCTCTGAAATAGCGTGTGCTGTGTGCGGGCTCTGCGCCGTACAGAAGTGTACCGCCGCCCCGGCTCTGTGTCAAGTGCGCCGGCTTCGCATATCCCCCCGGCCTGTGCGTGTGTGCTGGGGCGCCTTTGCATAGGAAATAGCATGAGCTGTTCGAAGCGTGCAGCAAAGCCGCATGGAAATGGAATGTTTTTTTTTATTGTGCCAAAGCATGCTCTGATAGGGAAGCCGTATTTTATACCGTTCAACAAACTGTTGACATTAGTTCGAAGCAATAATCGCGCAGCGACCGCAGAAAGAGATTGTGTGTTTTCTTTTTCTCCATGCGGTTGCAGAGTCGGTTCTAGCACACACTCTTCGCAGCAATGCGTGTGTGCTGTGCACACATGACAGTCATGTTTTACGTTCTTTCATTCGCCGTTTGACGTTCCGAGTTATTGCGCGGTGGTGTGTAGTCTCTAGCCGGAAGTGTTGTATTTGCTCGATCGATTGTAGAATAATTTTGCGCCGTGTGAAGACAACATCTTTTCGCCTCATTTTTACACTGTTCTCCTCTGCCTTTTTAGCTTGACCTTCACCCCTCAACATGCCGGAGTTGACTGAAATTACGGAAAGCGCAGCCGTCGCCTCTAGCGCGACTGGAACCACAGAAGCAAAGCTGGAAGATGCGCCCAGTGATACAGAGACCGAGGATTCTATCCCGGAGCTGGAAGATGCAGGTAAGGTTCAATCTTCATATGACTTTTGCAAGCTATATTTCACAACATTTTCATTTTTCGCTATTTTTCAGGAGCGGCTGCAACGACACAACTGTCCGCCGGTGAGATTCCGGACATCTCGAAAGCAAAACAGTCGCGCGGTGAGAAGAAGGCGCGTAAGATCATGTCAAAGCTGGGCCTGAAGCCGGTCCAGGGTGTGAACCGGGTCACGATCCGAAAGTCAAAGAACATCCTGTTCGTGATAAACAATCCGGACGTGTACAAGAACCCGCACAGCGACACCTACATCATCTTCGGCGAGGCCAAGATCGAGGATCTCACCCAGCAGGCCCAGGTGGCGGCGGCCGAGAAGTTCAAGGCACCGGAAGCGACACCGGCCGCTGGTGAAGCGTCCAGCTCGACGAACGTCGTGACCCCGATCGCCGAGGAGGATGAGGAGGAGGTGGACGACACGGGCATCGACGACAAGGACATCGATCTGGTCATGTCCCAGGCGAACGTGAAACGTGCAAAGGCCATCCGCGCGCTGAAGAACAACGACAATGACATCGTGAACGCGATCATGGAGCTAACCATGTAATGATAATGTATTTGTTCGGAAGCCACCACCATCCACAGAAACACAGCAACACATACAACATCAACAAAACAAATCCCATCAGTTTATCTCTCTGTTAGTGTTTTTTCGTCGTCCTCCCTTTTACCTCCTTTGCATTCGAAGACCATGTGTATGTAGCAAGCCATGAGCACCACGTGCGCCGGCACCTTAGCAACGAAACGAACGTTTCCGCAAGAGCGCGCAAGGATAATTTCTCGTGTGCCGCTGTCGTCGTTCGTCTACACGGGAAGAACACTGATTGTGCCGGCAATGGGAAGACTACGGACACTGGAAGTGTGTGTGTATGTGTTAGTGCGCGAGATATTGCAGACAGCGCAAAGCATGCGCGCGCGCACGTGTTGATTACTTCGCGCAGACGTGTGGTGTGCGTTAGCTGCTGCACCTTCAAAACCCCCACTCTAACATTAACAACAATTTAAACCGAATGCGCTAAGATTACAAACCGTAAACGGTAATAAAACCTAAACCAACGTAAGAATTCCTTTCTTTATGGTAGGGGAGGGGACGCAGAGAGAATTCACTTCATTCTTTTTCAACTCTCTCGCTCGCTCGTTGGCTCTGTTGAGATTAATTTGGCGTTGTTGCATTTTGAACTCGGAGTGGCATTGATCCTTAACAGTACAGTACACTGGTGTGTAACCAAATGAAAGGAGTTTGGAAGCTATGCTTAGGAAGAATAGAATACAGTTCGGTAATAAAGTTGGCTTAGAAGCGACTGTTAAGGCTTATCTGGCAGAGTTTTCCTTTTAATTGGGGAAAATGTAATCACACTTCGTCTTCTGTGCTGCAAGTAGAAGGAGCATCAACAAGCAAAGAACATTGAAATTCAAAAATCACTCGACGACTTGCACCGTGAAGACGTTCGACAATTCAAGCACTATTTATCACGTGCCTTTTTATCTTCTTGTTTGCAGTGCATCGTTTGTAAGCACATGAAAGGTAGAAGCGTTCATACAAAACACTTGATATCACAGTAATTTGCCAGCGAAAAATCTTTATAAAAATGCCCACTTGAACACAGTCTATTATTCGACCAATTAAACCCATTTGTACTCCAAATAGTTTTATAAACTGTCAAACGTGTTATCCGTCTTCCTCAAAACAATTTCAAACAACCAACCCAACTGACAGCAGGCTCCCCACATATGGTTTGCTTGGGGCGGAAAGGAGGAAGAAGGGATGATGGAGCATCGCGGGTTGATAATTCGCGAATCGTGTCGCCGGTATTTTGCCATCTATAAATATTTACCTTCCCGTACGTACGGAAAACAGGCAAAACAAGACCAGCAACGGGTGTCCTTTATAAAACGTATCGTTTTGTGACAACGGAAAGCAACGAATACCGGTCCGTTGATAAGGCAGAAAGCTGTTTTTCCACTGCCGCATGAAAAGAAAACTCACAGCCTGGTGGAAATTTCCCTCTTAGTTATCGTACGCTGTGCGAACCATCGGGACCATCGGGGCAGGAAGCGAGTACACCACCACCACAACCCGGCCTTCGCTTATCTCGTCCCGGGCTCAGGCTGTCGCAGGCCACGGCAGGGCCTCGGAGTGCTTACGTCGAATATCCTTATCAGTAGCGAGACGCGTGTGCAAGCAAACGGTTCGTCGTACCGTGCCGTGCCTCTGGTGGTGATGCGAAGGAGCGAAACAGTTGGCTGTAATATCTAGAAAGAAGAGCAGGCCGTAATTTATGTGCCCTTGTCCGTGTTCTTTCTGTTTTAATCCACACTTTCTTCTTTGTCGGGCGTGTTTGCGAAAAAAGCCTGTGAGACACCGTGCAGCATGTAAGCATCTAGTGTGAGCGACCAGTGCAGTGTGTGTGTTCAAGGTTTCAAGGTTAAATACACGGAAGCTGGGTGCGCTGCAGCGGAATACGGTACCGATACTGGAATTTCCCGGATACCGGGGGAGTGTGATAGTGCTAGAACGCCTTCTTTGCTGTGGTTCTATGCGTCTGTAAAACGAGAGCTAAAATACCCACGGTTTTAAACAGTTCAAACACAAATGTTCCACTTTCATCGCCTGCTGCGGAATGTTTCAGGTGAGTGTGTTTTCGGGAGGGTGCATCGCGAAACAAAACCGGTTGATGCAGTTTCATCCCCCCACGGCTGAAAGCTTCACCAGGGGCAAAGGGCCACATCGCAGCAGGCTCGGCAGAATGTCAACTGGATCGGGGTACTACTGCTTACCTAGCAACACGCGTCATGTTCTTCTCGTTTTTGCTTTTGCTCCATGATAATCGCATGAAGCATAATTCACAAACTCACGATTTGTGAAGAAAAACAGAACAAATTCTAAAACATATTTGCATCGTTTCAGACGCTACAAAAAATCAATTTTAGTCGTCTGACGTATATTCGCCAGCGCCTTCGTCTTGGGTGCAGGATCACGAGAGAGAGCTAGAGAGAGCGCGGAGCACACGCGCCACAATCTTATCAAGCGCCTATTGATTGCCAAGAATTGCGTGGTCTTCTGTGCCTTTGCGCCCACTTCTATCACATCCCGAACACACCCCACAATGTGGTTACACATTGTTCCAGCAAGCTGCTGTTCACACAGAGAATCAGAGGGAAAGGGAGAGAGAGCGGGCGATCTCTTAACGGGTGAAGAACTTAGATTTCGCGCAAGATATTGAATACCCCCCATGGGGTGGTTGGCAGGCGCCGTCACATTAAATGTGTGCGCAATACTTGAAACCTTTGCGTTTTGCGTTATTTGTTGCTTCAAGGCAAACCTAGCTCGTTCCCCATTTGGAAGATTGGACAACGATTAGTGCCAAGATGCGTCATATGTTGTGCTCTTCCGGTGGTGGCGCAGATAGGGCAGATAGGGCTGGCAGTGTTTATTGAAAAATAGAGAAAAACGACTCCCTACTTTAGTAGACACTAATCAATCAATGAAGTCGATAGATCGGTGTGCAATATAAAATTTACGATGGTGCCATTTACAAGGCGCAAGTTTTAGCAAACTTCCTTCCATGGGCGTTCATCTGATCAGAGTAGGCATGCTTTGCCGTCTTCTTCTGCTCCCATCATGTTCTTAGTAGGCAGATGAAAGATGAGCTAGATAAGATATTATTGGGACGAATGCTCCTTCTTGGTCACGCCGACCAGCTTATTGTGTGGAAAGTAACGGACGGCGGTGGCGACTAAAAAGGGCGGCAGCAGCACATTTGCCTGAAAGCCTTTTGTTTTTGCGCCTCCTATCTCCGTTGCGCCAAGTGATAAACAGTTTTGCCACTTCTCGTCGCCTAAAGTATACAAACGCCAACACGAGCGACAGATCTTTATCGTACACACCATATTATGCCAGACAAACAAACGTATTGTAAACAATTTCCCTCTCCCCTGTACTTCCAGGACTCCAGCACGTCACGATCCTCCAGAATGCCTTGAGCGCAGCCCAGAAGCACCAGCAGCACCAGCAGCGGCAGCAGTTCGGTAGCAGTACGCGGGAAAAGCTTCGACGCGTACTCGTGGTGTCGAAGCTTACCCGTCTCGAGTTTGAGAAGATACGCGAGGAGCAGTTGAGCGACGAAAGCTTAGAGCAAAAGATTCGGGACCGGGGCACCGACTACGATGCGATCAAGTACTACCATCACTTGCACAAGGACGTCGAGCAGAAGGTGGTACGCTCGTTCCAGCAGCACGGCATCGAGGTGCAGGTAGTGAACCGGATCACCATTCACAAGGATGCGCTTCAGTGGGCCGATCTGATCGTACCTATTGGGGGCGATGGAACGTTTCTGCTGGCGGCTGGCCGGGCCAGTCCCTTTTTCCTTTCCAATGGGAAGAAAACTCCAGTCGTTGGGTTTAATTCGGATCCGCGCCGGTCAGAGGGACGGCTAATGCTGCCGAAGCAGTACTCGACACAGGTAGATGAAGCGATCCGGCGTATGATAGCGAAAGATTTCCGGTGGATGCATCGGTCCCGCATCCGGACGACGCTGGTCGGGGCGGCCACTACCGAGCGACCGTCGCCGATGGATCTGCACGAGTTCCATTCGCAGCCGGTCGAGCACAAGGAGGTGATGTCGACGGTACCGAATGGGAAAAGTCGCATCCTGCCCTATCTGGCGCTTAATGAGGTAGGCTAATGCACTCCTCATTTTAAAGCAACTCCTAAACACTAAAAACACGCATACGTTCCTTTTCCGTGTTAGGTTTTCATCGGGGAAATGCTTTCGGCACGCGTTTCACATCTTCACCTTCGAATTGACAGTTCAGAAACTATAACGAAGACGAAAAGTTCCGGTTTGTGCGTTAGTACCGGGACCGGGTCGACCTCGTGGCTGACCAGCATGAACCGCCTCTCCACAAATAACGTGAAAGATTTACTGGAGATCGTGCGCAAACGGACAGGCCCGGGCAGCACGCTGGACACCATCGATCCCGAGTCCGTGTCTCAGGAGTACAACGATAATCTAGTGTTTGCGCCCGACGACCCCCGACTGTGTTACTCGATCCGCGAGCAGATCTGCGTTGGCGTGTGGCCGAACCCGAAAGGGCTGGAATCGCGCGGCTACGCCAAAGAAATCTTTGTCAAATCGCGCTGTGTGGATGCAAGTAAGTAAAGCACCTTTTTTTGTGTCGCATTTGGCCCATTTTTGATCGTGTCCCGTTTGGCAGGTCTCGTGATAGATGGTAGTATTGCGTACAACTTCAACGATGGTGCACGTGCCTTACTGGAAGTATATCCGGAAGATTCGCTGCTGACGATCGATATGGATGACTAACGGAAGGCGACGACGACTTCCCGCTTTTTTTTGTTATTTGTTACGTTGCTGCTTCCTTCCTGAAAAAAGTGCGTTTGGATATATGAAGAAAAAGAGAAAAAGCGATCCGCTAATCGTGTAAGTTATTTGCAGTGATGCACTACCGGAAAAGTGCGCGCAGACGCCCCGGGGCATTTATTTATCGATCCCTCTCCTTCCTTTTTATCCCTCCCCGTCTCACACACACACATGCGTTAGTGTACGAATTATACTGTAAGTAGAAAGTGTAATAAATTTGGTATCATTTTTTATACATATAAATAACCGTTCCCTCTGTTTCGTCCGTTCCGTTCATGGTCAGGCTGATCACGCTTCTTTAACTATTGTTGCTCTGCCCTTCGCCTTCAATGTCATGTGTGCCTGTCACACCCTTCTATTCCGTTAAACAACCCGTTATCAGTGAACGTGTTCCGGATTCAATCGCTCGATTATAAATATTATTGATACTTAGGTTGCACAAGGAAGAGCTTAGAACCTAACCTTATCGCGCATACTGATCGAGCTTTTAAAACCTTTGCATATAGTTCCACTTTCTAACGAGATTTCGTGCGAAGTTTGCGCAGTTTCATGGTGTCGGCCAATTATTCCTTCGTAGTTATTATATATTAAGTGTGTTTGAGATCAATATTTGGAGTCGAGCATTCAAAAGTGAGTATGTTTGGTTTTAGTAGAGTTCAATTAGATAAAATTAAACATAGCATTATCAGTGTCCTTCTGTATCACCTTTTCATCAACGTTTTGCTTCCATTTTTGGTTAATATCGTTCGGGGAGGGTTTTTCATAATTTTAGTGGAAAGAGTGATGTCCGAGATTCGATAAGTTCCGAAGCAAAACACAAGCAAAGTTCAAAATAAACACTTATAAATCCTACACAAAAACAAACAGATTCAAATTCAACAATAGGACTTTGGCTGTCTTCAATTACAGTTTGCGAAATAACCCGTTTTGCGAGACGTAACGCAACAAACGCTACAGTAAGTGTAATATGCGAGCATGAGATTCGTTCTTTAGGTGGTTTCTGCCGACAAACCCGCACCGAACTGCCGCCCTAGCATAGCAGTTTTGTAAGTAAAACACGCCTGGAAGTCACTGCCAAAATTGCAGTTCAATGCTTTACGTCCTTTAGCATCGTTGCTTGGCCGTAGTGTTGAATATTAATATCACAGGGCGATTGCATCCACGGTTCCCCGTCCGCCTGCATTGGAAGCGTTCGCTTGAGAACGATCTTGAGGCGAAAGAATACATAAGTTAATATCAGTGCATTAGCTTTAAGCGCAAGAGAAGCCGCTACTTACGCGCACACTTTTGGCTTGCCCAATGCGAACCGGTTTACTAAGGCCAACCTGCAGCTGGGCTATGTGAAAGGATGAAACCACACCGAACACCTCCAAAATGCCGTCGGAAATGCTATGAATTTCCTTCATGATGCTGTGCGAGGGAGAATTTTTGCTCATCTCTGTAAAAGATTGGTGTCAATTAACGAGATGAACGATATGTGTTCTGCAATAGGCCGCCACACATACCCCACAACTTAACGCCTGCTCCCCAGGAATCGATGTTTAGCACCACCACGGACTGCAGGGAAGGAAGATCGATTCGCACGCCGTCTAGGTAGAGGTCGAGATGTTTCTCCAGCTCCACACAATCCTGCTGCACCACTTGCTGTGTTCCGAAGCAAAGGTACAGTAGCTAGGTAGGACCGGGAAATAAAACATTCCGATCAAAGATAATACATCTACTAACACCCGGCATCGTTTCTTACCTTGTTAACAAAACGACTACTGTAGACGTAGAACGAACTTTCACGTGCCTTATGGAAGTTCAGCGTTACCAACGCGTCCACTCCGATCGAAAGATAGTTGTACATGTAAAAGTTACGCGACTGACTGAATCCCGGCACATGAAACCTGGCCAAACTGGAGTGTGTATTAATTTCCGCCAACCAACGATCCAGCTGAACCGTTTCGGCTTGAGCAATGCGCGTCAGGTAGTCGATCGGGTCGAACTCGTCCGGTCCTTCCGCACCCCAACCGAGCACACGGGACAGATCGTTCCCAGTGCCAAGCGGAAGGATGGCCACCTCCGGATGTGGTTCAACCTTCATCTGTAGGATTGTGTTCAACACCCAGCCTACTGTACCGTCGCCACCGGCAACCAAGATTCGGCATCGAGTAGGCGCTGCATGAATTGCCCACTGTAGCGCTTCGTGTGGACCATGCTGACCGAGCTCAAACACTTGCAGTGGATGAAGGATGCCGCGCATCAGTGCCACTACCTGATCGGCACCGCTGCTTCCGGACTTTGAGTTTGCTAAAACGAAACCATAAACCTTTTAGCGCTGGATATTGCATTTAAATTTGAAATTTAAATTTTTTTCTTACCAACTACGATGAGTGGACGCCAGTTTGCTTTCCATTCGGGCGGTATGATCCCCGTAAGGTGTACTTTCTGGGCCACCTTGCTCCGGGAAGCGAGTATACATTTCGGCGGGAAGATCATCTCCTTAAACGGACCAAAGTCACACAGCGTAGAGGAAACCTCACTGAAGCACTTGTCGTGTGACATCCGCTGGCACCACGCACACCGTTGCCCGAACAAACCGAGCTCACTGGTCTGATCGATATCCTCCCGGCACACGCAACACTCCGACCCAAGCGGCAGATTACCCTTCACCCACAGATGCCGACTCGTGGAGCCGTCATCCGCTCTCGTACGAATTCGCAGCTGCTTGCAGGGGAACTTCTCGTCAGCCTTTCGTACACAACCGTTGTCCGAACAAACGCCACAACTCTCGCAAAAGTGTCCGTTCGAGGACATGGACGTATCGCACACGGAACACACGCAGCTACGAGACAGGAGCTTCACCGATTTCCATGCATGACGCCGACAGTTGTCCGGTATGTAAACGACATCCTCCTTCAGGAAGTAGCGACCCGCGAGCCACATCAAGCCCAGTCCGAGCAGCACGGACACGAACAGCGTAAAGCTGAAGTCGAGCATTACGCCAGTATTCGAGAACGGACGCAGCGAGAAGCGCATTAAACGGGGGAGGATGGGGAGGTGCTTCGCGGTCAGCCAAACCGTGAGACAACCTCCTTTATTTGCACACGGTTTGGAGGAAAAGGAGAAAGAAAGGAGAAGTCGAGAGACCGTAATGAAGGAAGGGCCTAGTACTGCGACCGATCTCGCTGGAATGTGTTCGAACGTTGTGCCCCTGCTTTTTGCACACGGCCCTTGGCCACTTTCACCGGAATGCAAATGATGCTGCTGAAGCACCTTCTTTTCGTCGCTGGTTGGCCGAATGGCGAGTGCAACTTTAAGACAGTTGCAATGCTCTTACTGCACGTGCGGATGATAAGCATTGACACAGCACAAATCCGGATCAAAACACCAAACACGACCGAGCAGAACCCGTAAGCGACCAGTGACACAGCTGGGTCTTGTTTGTGGGAATAATACTGACACACTTTGACTGCGTAAGTGCAACGGCGTAGAAAATGCAGTCCAGCTTTCGCCTGTGCTGGAACACTACGGGACGGTTAATGATTGTAAACAAATCAGATGCGCACTACGATCTCTCCATAGGACATCTAGTTGACAGCTAATGAGAAAAATGTCAAGTTATTTATTTTCCTAAAAATAATCAAATTTAACCATTTTGTGCATTATCAATAAAAATATATAAAATCGTTGTTTTACATATCAATTGGTAATTTGCTGATTAAATCCATAAAACAAAAAAGCATGATAATGAAAAAGTGTAGCTCGTCCATCGATGCAGCACCCCTGCACCAAAACGGTTCTGCATGAAGTGTCCTCTACACATAATATATTGTAAATTTGATTTTTTGAATCGCTCTTTGCATAAAATACAAAATGGAAAAGCATGAGATATCTTGGTAAAGATGATGTTTCAGAACAGTACAGCCGTTTTAACCAATAAAGCTCACTGCAATCGATGCAGCCTATTTTCAGCTCCAAAGCCAGTGCAGCATTTCTGCGGTTCTTAATAAGCTTTGAGGTGTCTTTGAACTAAAAAATATCTTTAGGTGCAGTTGGCTTAGAAAATTTGGCGGCTTCGTTTATTTTTTGCAAGCTTAAATTAGTTGTAATGCAGGAAGTAAGTTAGATTGAACCATGTGGAGAAAACGTTTTTGGCCTCTCTTATCGATAACTTAATGTACATACATCTAAAAACATGCATGTATAAGGCTGAATTTGATCATGCCACTCATTAATTCATGCCTGTAATTGCGTTGTATAAAGCCAACACAAAACTCAATTAAGGAATAATGAATGAAGAAAGTAGCTTAACCCAATTACACAAGAAAAGAATAAACTCAAATGCAAAGTCCTAATTTTCTGCAATGCCTTTAGTTCGTGCCGCACAAATCGAAGCATAAATGCACGGCAACGTTGCCACAAGTTGTGCAATAAGAAGCCGTAACTAATGCTATCAGCATCCATCTGAGCGGACAATGCACCTTTGCATGTGCTGATTAGCTTACAGTGCCAAGTCCTGAAGATTCTGCCGTCTTCCACAGGCGATGGCGCGCATGACCTCAAGCATGATGACCTCACAGCATAATCTCATATCTCTCTGTCTGCCTGCTCATGCTAATTCACGTGAAAAACATCGCGTCCCCCGTTCGTCCCTATGCTGTGTTCTGCTGCTGTCGCCGGTACGCGAACAGGCTTATCAAGAATTCGCGGAACGAGTATGAAACGCCAAAATACGCATGGAACTGAGCAACCAATATTGAGGTCATTAACATTCGGGACGCTACTGATCGGCGGCCAATAATTTGAACGACACAGAACACACAAAGGTCGCGAGAGGCTAGCGTAATCGGACACGATGGATTAAGCCAAAGCTGCCTCGGCCAGCACGTTTCTACTCAAGCGTGAACGATGTCGAATTTTAGCACGGCAGAGTAACAAAGACGCTGCCAGTGTCCGTTCGCTGGCGCAAGAAGCTGATAGGCAGATGCTGTCCCGACTTGTCCAGATTGTGGATGCGTAATTCATCGGCTTTTTTTTCTTCTTTATTGCTGTGTGCTTAAGAGCACAGAACGCGCGATTCGGCACCCGCTGGCCTCTTGCTCTTGGGAGGAGCGAGCAGCAACATAATTCGACAGCGACGCGTCTTTTCGGGACGATAAGATAAAGGGACCGCACACAATCCGATCCGGTCCGTAGCGTACGGTGCCGTGTTAATTGCAAGTCAAAATCACACTCCGTCGGCAGCCGCGCCACCGTGCCCCCCAGTCCACGGCACGACGCCCCTCGACGGGCTGACCAAAACAACCTTGGCTTCTGACTTTCCTGAGGCCTGCATTCTGGGTCGGAGAAACTACGTCCTGCGAGGATCGGACGTGGAAGTCGAGATCGAAATGAGGCCACCGGAAGTGGTACTTGCGTCAATGCCATTTTAAGCAGGTCCGTTGGAGTATGCTGCTGGTGAAGATCAGATCAATCACAGCGCTTTTACGAAGAATTTCGCTCCTTTCAAACCTTCAAATTTTCATTCTGCAGCATGTTCACGTGCCACTAGAAACATCAAGCGTGAGTGGCAAACGTGCCCAGTGAATGATATAGACTAGCTGCTCGAAATAGACTGGCGACTCACTGGTGGACAATAAACGGAATCACTTTATCGGCTGACCAAGACATAGTGACCATTCGGCAGGTACCTGCCGTCACCTCCGCGTGTGTGATTATCGTCCGAACATCCTCGAAAGGGCGATGGCGCCAACACCAGTATCAAACGGTGGTATCAACGGCGTGCCGCGGCAATCTTTCGCCCTGAACGTCCGACAGTCCAACCCAATCGTTCGAGGGATGGGCTCGTCTTCCCATGGTAACTGGCCCCCTTCCTCATCGCACACACTTCTTCGATTGATAAGATTCACGTGCCACGCACACGAAGCCTTGGCTCATCCCGTGCACCACCCGCCGATGGGGCGAGGGCGTGTAGCAGCGTGATGCCGAATGGGAGCTGTGCCGGTAGGCCAAAGGGCAATCGCAAATCGTAACCGCTAATAGAGACACAGGGAGAAGGGGAACCCGCCACCTCCCAGAATCTCAGAATCTCTCATCGGTTGGCTCACCTACATTTTCGATGCAGGTTGCTGCGTTACTGTCGGTGCCTGCTTCCGAAAGCGGTTGATAGGGAGTTAAACGCTCATTAGCATAAGGGCATTGCACAGCAAGTGCTCAGGATTCCCACGTCAAGTAACAGTGCCGCGCGAAAGGGCAGGGGCGGATTGCGTCATGAAAATTATACTTTCAAAGCTTACCCAGTGAAGCCAAAGACATCTGCCAGCCTGTGCGATTCTTTTAATGAAATCCAAAATATTTTGAAGACATTATGCCAGGGGGGGAGGGGGGGGGTAATAAAAATGGAACACGTGGGTTAGCTCAGAATCGCTGCAGAATCGTTGAATAATGGAACGGTTTTGGGCTGGTGATGGCTAAGAATTCGAAAAAGGGGTTTCTTACTGTACAGAGCAAGCACGAGAGCGCGCAAAGAATGTTGGAAAGCAGTATTTTGACTTTAAGATACTTTTTTTTCTGGTTTTGTATTGCTTTCACCAATCACCAATCGTTACAAAAATGCTTCACATTAGAGCCGTAATTCTAGATTCTTTAGAGCTACTGGTAAAGGATTTCGTAGTGTGCTGAAATGGTAACTAAATACAGTTTTTTTTTTGCTATAGACCTTTACAATAGCCTGGTAGAACTGTAATCAATTACGGAAAGGGACATCACGTCCCCGTACCACTGAGTGCTCGTTAATCAGTAAGCATAGAAATAGATATTATACAAGGATCTTTGTCTTACGACTCCAAATTTTGTTTGGAAGACTTCAAAGGATTTACTTTAAAATTCGAGTATTAGACGTGCTTGACATCTTCATTTACAATAACTATTATAGGAAATCTTTATGGTCAAACGTTTCAATGAATTTGGAATTCGAGCTGGAAACTTCTACTTAACCAGTCACTCACTCAATGGTCTTTTCAACGAACCAACAGAGATTTCTCCAATAACAGTCGATTCGAGAATTTGAGTCTCGTTTGTATGTACGTCTAGTAGGCATTGTATGGTTCAATTCTGGACCAGAATAAGACTTTTTATAACCGTCGTGCGGTTTGCGCTACACTTATCTTGGAGGACGAGAAAGTTGCCTATGGTAAGCGAATTCCAATTTATTTTCCAAGATTTTTATGCATTAATCAAGTTTATTAATGGTCAATAGCCCAACCAATATTGGCAAGAAGATTGTCATTTTTTTGTCAAACTTCATCCCATTCGAACTGGATCTATTATCTCGTCCGAAAAGAACCTTAGAAGAAAAAGAATCACGGCTGCGCCGGGAAGGTGGCGACTTCCGGCAAGGGGCATCGATTTCGCAACCGGGCCGTGCGTTCGCTGATGTCATGCCGGTCCGATCCGGTGTCGATCGGTTCCGAACCCACCTTCCTTGTCCGCACCTTCGACCCGCTTGGAGTCCTTCAACTTCAACCCATCCGACGGGATGGGTGCGATAAGAGGGCGGCCTGTTCAAACAGCCCTAGTCCGGGAGTCGTTGCTCCCGGTTGGCGGGTTTCTTACACCTCCGGTGGGCCGAAACATCTGTCTGCTAGGTTAGTCAGTGTGCCGTGACGTCTGTGCCTCGTGAACACACACAGACAGAGACACGATCGATGGGCTCGAACCATCGTAAAGCGGCTGATGGCCTTCACTTCCATTGAAGAATGAAGTGCTGCCAGTCTAATCGGTTTGCGTATGAAGCAAACTCGGCTGATTGAGGAGGATTTGCTGTCTTGTAGCAAATCAATGGCCATTCAAGCCAGCTAGCCTACCACTTTGCCTACAGGGCTGCCTTCCGAATGCGCGATGGTGTACCGTGATGTGATAACGGTGAGAAAACGAAGCTAATTTAACTAGACCACCAACCGGCCGGGTACGTCTTAATTTCTTCGCAAAGTATGAAAATTTTCCACTCCGTCACGGGGAACGGACCATCTACCAGTGTGGAGCTTGATAAGCGGCAAAGTTTGAAAACGGTTGGGTGAATAAAAATAGCCTCACACGAGTGTACACACTCAACTAAAAAAAGAAACGCATTTTAATTGCGTCTCACGGCTCAGCCCCGGTTCAACGGTGACAATTTATCACGCCATATTTTATAAGTCTACTTACACAGTTTTAAAGCTCAATTTAAAGTTATTATCACTGGTAGGGCGGAGCAACTTTCGGCGGTTAGTCAGCGGGTTTCCGTTCGTTTTATGTAGGAAAACTTTTGATTGCACAAAGATAATAAGCACGCGGGTCTGATTGTCTCGACGAAATGGACGATTTGCTGCGTGCCATTTGACATTTGACGGCTCGCCCCATTTCAAAGACGACTTTGATTTCTTTTCCAAAATTTCGATGCAACATTGTACACCGAATTGCAGCTTATCTTCGCCTAGCCGCACATTTGCGAAGCGTTTCGTCACCTTCATCATAGCAAAAACCGGGTCCGGTGGGTTATCAGTCTTCCTTCCCTTTCTTCGCCCACTATCTTTCTCGATCGTCAATTTGCAGCATGCAGCGACATGATTTTGCGCGCTGGTACCGCGGGACTGCAGCATGATTGTGGTTTGCCACGACCAGAATGTGCATCGTACGGTGATGGTGATAAGCAGCTACCTTTTTTCTATGGGGTACCCACACTTTATCAATGTAGGGCCCGGTATGTGTTTCTATTGTTTCTTGGAAGTCGAACAAAGCTGTCCTGTAGCCAAGAGTGTCTGGATGCTTTTTTTTTTAAGACAAAAGAGAATGAGAAAATTGTGTAAAGTTGAGAAAAAATGAGAAATACAAATACAAAATAATTTTAAACCGATTACTGAAAGAGCTGATTGAATTGAAGCAATGCCTATGCATTATATTAGCTTGTACTACTCCTTGGGTTATTACATCTGTTATCAACGTTGAGAATTTTATTACCCAGTTTAATGTCCGCTTTAAACTTAGCACCGATAATGAAGGCATTTCATTTGCAATTAATTTAAGACAAAGTCCGTGACAAAACTACGTCCAGGAAATTACAATAATTTCACAACAATTGTACACTATGAATAATGCTGCTGTACGAATTGACGCCACCCAGGAAAGTTATAAGGACTCTTCTAGAACAGTGCCCCTACTTTGTCACCTCGCTTTGCCACCGCCCCTGTCCGTCATGCTTTGGCCACCACTTTCCACACCCACCGTGGTGACGTCGAATTGCCTGATAATTGGAAGGGACCATATCAGCCATATCGCAACAAAAAACCAAACACACGAAAGCAATCACTAGCAATGATGATCGGTCGCATCTTGCCTTGCGGCCAATGTTTACCAACAGTGAGATGCGAGAAACTAGGGTGCCATCGGTGGAGGGATACGGTTGCATCAACAGAAAAAAAACAACAAACAAGCATCGTCCGACGTTTTGCGGACTTGGCTAACCGCTTGACCTCCGCCGTTCGCCAATTGGACGCCGTCCGATAGGACCGCCGCCTTTGGGGGTGCCGACACGCGAGAACCAATTCGTCAGCGATTGACAGATTTGCTGTCGGTCCCGGGTGGATCGGCGATCGCCATCCCGGCAGTCCGGCCCCGGGCCAGTGCTATCGAAGGTCGTCGGGCCAACCTTGTTGGGTGGTTATCGGAGCTGGAAATCGCTCTGAATGCTTAGCACGAAATGCCTGATGGTGCACTGACGCGATCGCCAACAATGATAAGGATCCTGCACCGATAGCAATCCGTTCTGGTGCTTCGGTGCTTCGGAGCGCTTGCCGAGGAGGAGCTGAGTGTGTGTTTACTACGACGTGCCGCCTTCTCTGACGGTAATCGGGACGAAACACGCAGGTCACGCAAGTGCCACTCCGGCCTATGACGTCCTTGGCTGCCAAACACGGGCAGGGCTGCCTGCCAGTACCCGTGGACGTATGGACGTTTCGGATGATGCGATTCATAAATTGCAAAACAAACAACACGTCCCTTGGGTCGTCCTGCCTGAGGTCCAGATCTTTGGGCGAAACAAAACTAGCTAAAAATAGCCGATCTAAAATTGTGCAAATCAAAATAATCGTGAATGCACGTTGAAGCAAACATCCCTCTCCGGGGATGACGAAGATCGAGAGACAGTGGAGAAGCCTATTCTTGGAAGGAACATTTCTTTGGAACATACAACGTTTGATAGAGAGGTCGTATGCTAGAAAAGGGTTTGACTAGATCAGTAAGAAATGCAGAGGAACTTAGTGGCAATCATACCTTAAGGCAGGGGTCGGTAAATTTCGGCCCGCGGGTCAAATCAAGCCCGTCAACTGATTTAATCCGGCCCGCGAGGAAATAATTTTTCGAGATTTTTGTTTGACAGTATTGAGATTTTTTACGCAAACAGAACCTCGTAATGAAAAAAATAATAAAATAACAATATTAAATATTGAAAAAGGATGAAATTTTGCAGTATTAATTGAATTCCAAACTTCGAGCAAGATTAACGATTAAAAAAAACTCTAGCTCCCAGCTATTCAAATTTTGTTTAGCTATCTGGTCCGCAGGTTAGGGCTTGGATTTACCATCTGGCCCTTTACCATCCGAAAAATATTCGATTTTTATCTTATTAATTATCAAAGTCTATTTCCAGACGATCTACGCGAAGATCTTGGGTTGAATGAGATGTTTACATAAAAAATAATGTCTTGCTTATTCAGATGCTCCAGACGTATAGAACCAGCCAAACATCCAAGAATGCGATACCATCTATCTTTTCAATATCAATAATTCATTAACTTCGTACCAACCGAAACGTGAAGCAACGTGTCCATACCTGTAGGATCAAGAATCTGAAAAGTCCGGTCGAAAAACAACGTACTGGAAGACGATGCTCTTGTGCGGTATAAATCATTCATCTTGATCGCTTCAGACAACATTCGGCTCCAGGATCGAGAAGCATCCATCAAGAAGAACCGAAGAATTTGACTCAACCTTCTAACAACACTCGTTGTCTGCGGTATTTCGGACTTTGCCTTTGTTTCTCGATTAACCTCAAAATGGCATTCATCGATCGAGTCGAGCCATTCCGAGCAGGGTCAATGGCTACCGCGTTTGCAGAAGCCCCACAGCACACACGCGAGCTAATAATAGCCGTTCGCAAATTCCCACATTCGCCCACGGCAGCAGCGCCACCGACCGGGGGGGGTCCATTCGTTATCGTGGAACATCAATCATACCGGCTGCCAAAAATGCTTGCCTAATTTCAGTTGCCGCGAAACCGCTGACGTAAAGAAAGGGGCGGGAAACGCGTTGTGCCTTGCCTGTGCGCCAAAGTGCGCCATTGCCGGGAGGGCCTGGTCCCGTTCAAGGTCGAGTCCAGCGTTCATTCATGTCTGCGAGGAGGATCCACACACAGAGCGGGGGGGGGGGGGGGGGGGGTGGCGGACAAAAGGGAAACGATGACTGCAAAAACAGGCTTACACAGGGAGCGCCCTTAAACGGATCGTATGGTACGATCGGCACACAAACACACAAGAATAGCGCGTGAGGGGCTCGATCGTTGATCATCCGATCGTGGGTTTGACCAATGGGTGAGATCGTAAAAACGGAACGAAACGGAATGTACGGAATGCCACAGCCGTTGGGACGCAGCCATCATATCCTTCCCCGAGATCCGATACCTCGTCCCTTGGAAGCTCAGGAGAAAGCAAAAAGCGATCGGCAAACGTTGGAATTCACGTGAATTCCTTCACATCGCCGTTTCGCCCGTAGGCAGAGCAGCACCAAATAAAAAAACACACACACACCCAAAAGGGTCATTCGCTTCCTTCGTTCGCCATCGCTTTTGACCTGTTTTGATTGCTGTCCAGCAAAGCAAAACTAAAACGCCAAAAATGGATCGCCCGAAAGACGATCACCTCGCGCCGTTCGTGGAAACGTGCCCGCAGTGGAATTCCCGCCAAAACTGGACCGCCGTCCAGTCCGGGCTGATGACGCTTTTGGCTGACGAAAGAGTGCAGACAGAGCGCGTCATCGTTCGTGTGGCTTGAAATTATGCCCGTTGACCACTGTTTGCCATCTCTCTCTGTTTGGCTTTCTTTCGGGCGGCTTGTAATTAGTTTCAGGTCACTTTTTATAACTTTTCGAATGCCAATGCCGTGGTGACGCTGCTGGGTCACAATGCTTCAGCATGATGCAATCGATCAGTTTCTGCGCGTCACTTGACCGGCTGCGGTGCGACACCTGGCGGCAAGCATAGGAAAGAGGGGGATATGAACGATTATAAAAACGAACCTGTCAGCATGGCTTAAAATCGGTCAGCTTTGGTGGAATGTGTTCGTGGTGCAATAAAACAGCTATCGCGATGCTGCTTATCTTGAACGGCAGCATATCGGCATGTTTATGACCCCGCACACGCACACCTGTACCGGGACGTGCACAACGTGTCTAAAAATTCGTGCAGCGCCACCGGTCAGAAGCATGACCCAAGAGTCTGCAATCTGATGCAAGTGCTGAGTGGATTGCTGCATGGGGAAAACAGTTTGGTCCAGAATATAAAAAAAAAACATTTGCAAAAAGAACACTTTTTGATAAGAAATATTGAGGTTTGATGATTATTGCGCAGCTTTTTTGTGTACATGTGTAAGCTACATGGTAAAACGACGCTTCCAATTAATCCAATTAATCCAATGTAATTTTGAAATTGAAACCAAAGTTTATTCAAACTTCTTTTGTTCGTAATGCTTTAAACATCTCTTTATCAACGTAATCAGTGTCAGTGTCATGAAACACAACGTAACAGCTTTGGTGAGCAAACCCCATATTACGGTTCCCTCCCTTTCGATTACGAGACACGGCAAAAAAAATGGATCGTACGTTTCCGGTTCTCTGGTCGATGATCAAGCCCGGCCCCAACCGCGGGGAAGGTTATCGAACGATTTGAACGCATAAACACCCTGGTCCTCGTGTTCTCTCACGTGCCCGGGGCGCGTTTAAACGAGCCTCCGGTTGCAGATTGTGTGTACTACGCAATCGGACGATCAGACCAATGTAACCGATGAAGAGGAAGAAGGAGTGCGAGGAAACAGACCGGAAAGCGCTGTTTTCGAAGTCATCAAATTGTTATCGCACCGATCGTGCTAACAGTAGCTGGTGTTTGCTATGAAACGCTTTACACTTGTGTTTGAAAGCGTGGAAGCGTCTTTATTCTCCGTTACAAATTGAAGCTTTTCTACTGCTCCGTTGAAAACGGCCAGACAAATTAAAGTTAATTCCACTGAATGATGACTCTGTCTGATGTACAGAAAAGAAAAACAAATTTCCCAAACTTTAATTGGAAATGTTTTTTTAGCATTGTCGTACTAAACTCCAACACTAGTGCAATGCTTACTACGATATCTGCTTCACTATACGCGCCACGTGGTGGTACTAAGCGCATGAAGCTCTGCGTACATGGAGGCGCCCAGTCATTGGTGTGCGATGAAGGAGTTTAAACAGTTTTGTAATTATTTGTGAAAATTTAACAACCAAATGTACTCCCCCGTAATGCCAACATAAAGAAAGGATTCATAATGGCTTTCGGTTGATTGTTGTTTTAAAGAAAGCACTGCTCGACGATGACCTCGTCTAGCTGCGTCGGTCCGCAACCCCAAAACCATACTCGAATGTCCTCGGGCAAGGACCAACGCAAGCAAGCTGGTGTGACGAGCGAGCGGAAATCAGTAACAAGACAAATGACGTATCTTTTCACAGGGCTGAGCTCTTTTTTTCCTCCCTCTCTATTTCCAACGCCCCAAAAGAAACATCCTAAAACAATCATTAAAGAATGACGTGTTTGTGGCTGCCTGTTTCGCCTTACCGTGGCACTCCCTGTTACTAAAATAATTTTAATTGTACAAAATTTTCCATCACCACCGGGCGTCTGTGTTTATTTCGTAATATCCTGCAGAAATTAAGCCAGCATAAATTGCTTCACTCGCTGACTAACCGTCACCAATCAAAGTCTGCCCATTTTTACACCTCAACAGGTTTGGCGTGTATGGTTTAATTTAGAAAAAAAATGGACAAAAGACAACCTCATTCTCCCAATACGTGGCGTAAAAATTGGGTGATTTAAATTGGTGAGTAACACAATAAAAAAAAAGTACAAACCCCCTGCACAACTATCGGTACACCTCATCCAGCTGCATCAAGCGAAACGGTAGAAAAAGAGGAGCAAAAGAGGAACAACAGCAAAAACAATCTTTTTCAACATTTCAAGCTCGATCGGCATTCAGCAACAGGTGGAGCAAGTTTCGTGGAACTTTCGTGGTTGAGCGAACGAGATAGGGTGGGAAGCTGGACCCCGAGCCCGAACTAATGATGACGAGCGGTGGCGTTCGAGCAAGAGACGCGCGTGTGTGGGACAGAGAGAGATAGAGAGAGAGAGAGAGAGAGAGAGAGAGAGAGAGGGAGAACAGACAGGCGCGAGATAACGTGAGCTAGAAAGGGAAAGGCAAGGTGGGGAGACAGGGCACAGAGATAGCGCCGACAGCCCGACACCGATGCTGACGGAAGCCACGAAGCGCACGAAAGGGATGATAGCGGCAACATTGTGACCATTCGTCATTCGAGAGGAGGAAGGAAGTGGAAAGGGGGAGGAAAGCCGCGAATACGCGCCGATCGTGCTCGGGAAGCATGTGTAACTCTATATAAAGAAGTGGTCGCGCTGCAGTCAGCATCAGTTTAGCTCTTCGCTACGCAACGAGAACCAGCAGCGCGGCAGCAGTAGTAGTGTTGCCAGCAGTGCTAGAATAAGCACAACGTGAAACGGACCGTTACTACGTTTAAAAAATCTAAAAAAAGTGTTCCAAAAAGTGTTGTACAGCATTTGTTTTGCTGAGGAAAACAAAAACCCCCACAGCAAAGTTTACGGTTGCGTGAAGTGAACTAAACAGCAAAGAGCAGCACTAATCAAAGAGCAACAAATTGCGTGACGAACGTTGATGCATCGTAAGTGGACTTTTGTGTGCAAACGTATGTCCAGAAGGAAGTGAAAGCAGTGTGAAAGGAATCTAAAAAGACAGCCGTTATAATCAAACCAAACGCTACCGAAAGGTGTGTGTGTGTGTGCTTCAACTAACGAGCGGTGATTGTTCTTGGAAGCGGCCTTCCATCCCAACCAAAAAAAAGGGCTACCAGTAGCTAGCTTTTGAACTTTCAATCCGGCAGCTAGCAAAAGGTGAATATTTTCGCTACTATAAAATGTTTTCGTTAGATTCTATTGCTTTTGTTCGTGGAACTCCATAATTAAGGCATGCTCGATACACGCTTCGCCCGGTGGGGCTTTGACGCTGGCAGTCCCAAAAACATTGAGGAAAAATCAGAAAACAAAACACGGTGGAGCGGGGGGAGGGAGTATACAGCAAGCTGCTGCGAAAGTGCCATTTTCCTGTTTTTCATCCGCTGTCCGCACAGCAAACGTTTCTGTGCTTGTGAACTGTGCAGAGGAGAGGATTGGGTTTCGTTACGGGATGAATGCAAATTCATCGGCGGCTTCACGGATCAACGGGTTTTAATAACACAGCACTCACCGCTAGAGTGAATGGGAGAGGGTGGGGAACGGGGGAAGAAAGCGAATCTAGTAGTGAACGATTTTCTAACCTGTTGCTTATCGGACCAATCGGTTGCTACTCTCTTTCCCATGCTTCGGCACACAAGAAATACCGGTGCCCATTGAAACGAAAAACTTGCCCACCGACACAGAACAGGAAAGCACATAATTCCAACGCCAACGCGATCTTGAGCTCGGTACCGGCTTACCTCGGCCATTGTACTGCCATTTTCCTGCTTTTTCTACGCCTACCTGGATTGCCTCGGTCCGTTCATGAAAGGAGGCTTTTGTGTGGTGCCTTACGCCACTGCCACTTCACCTGCTGGGGCTGCATGTTAAACATCCTCACACAAAATAAGAATCTTTTTTAAATGGCTTCAGATTGTAGTCCGTTAGCATGCTCCTATACACAATGCACACACCAAAAACAAAAAGAAGAAGTCACATGTTTAGCATTCGCGGAAATGTTGCCTCCCAAGCGCGACTGGGACGCGACTTTCTAGCAGTTTTCGAGCAGTTGTCGGTTTGTTTTGATTTGTGGCACGCGTGGCACGGAGTTGCGGCTGGATTTTCCCAAGCGCTAATGTACTGAAACCACAAAATGCTGCAGAAGGTCGAACCCGGGGCTACCCCCGTTTGCTCCATGTTTGCTGAACTTTTCATCCCTCCGTGCGTGTGTGTGTGTGTGTGCGTATGTGTCTGTCGCATGTGTGTGGGGGTTATATTGACGTTTGACGCTTCATGCGAATTCCATCGAAATTCTTTCTTCGATGGAGGCTTTGCAGCCGGGCGGCGCCCTCCATTTTTGCATGATGCATACATAGGTTGACGTTTGGCCGACAGACCGACGTGGACGAGGATAGTTGGCCAGATTTAGTATGGCTTCTACCCCATTCCCCCCACCCCCTCCCCACTGTCCTACCCGCTTCTCCCTATCAAAATGAGCGGAAAGCACGTCATATGTGGGGTAGGCGCCCACAGACGCTCAACCTTCGGCCGGGAAGAAAATACAAGTTTTACAAGAGATGTATTTTTGATACACCGCTCAGCGTTATCGAACATATTTTCCTATAACTGCTTAGCGGTTCTAACCGTTGCATGGTAGAAAGATGAAATGTTATCCACTCCCTTCGTTTCGTTGATGTTTTTTTTAAAGAAAAACCTTACAGAGGTTCGAATATTAAATTTCAAAACATTCATTTACTGGTGTACATTCTATCGAGGCAAAACAAAGCATAAAAAAACGCAAGCTAAGCGTAGGTTGAGCGATGTGATAATAGCCAAAAAAAAAACCGTTTCCGATTAATTCATTTGCCCCGGGTAGAAGGAACGAGTGGTGCTTACATTTTGCCTACTTTATGCAGCCTTTGGATGTTTTTCTTTCGATGTAAGTGTGTTCAATAATTAATCCCAAGCAGAAGGAAGTAATTTATGAATGGAGGAGTTAATAATGGTCCTCTTTATGCTTGAAATGCAGTACAGTTAGTTCAACAGTTAAATTCAATAAATGAGATTCAGAACGAAGAAATTCAAGCTCAGCTTCAAATCATTCCTTCAGTTAACCTAATTACTTGTCTGTGCAGTTTATTTTTACCTTTCCCAGATGAGGAAAGTAATTTCTATTTTTTGCCTAAGTAGTCTCATCAATAATAAGCTCCATAACCTACCCTCCTATCCCTTTGATTGATGTGAATAATAAAAAAGTTTCTCCTCTCCAGGAAGGAGCTAAACTCCACTCAAAGCATAATTGTGAAGCGTACGTTGAGGGGAGCATAAAAAAAACCCCACAGTGACCCCAAAGTGGGCGGCTCAGAAAACATACCGAAAGCGTTCAACCGACCAACGGCAGTACAGCCAGCGGCACAAAGCAGGCGTGGCCCGCGAACCGATTGAAAGCAACGGAAGAAAACAATAATGCAAAAGAAAACAACGCAACGCAAAGGAAAGTGTTGCGAACGCACGCGATAATGCCACGTGCCCGGGCGAGGATGGACCACGGACACTGATTGGCCGGCCCAGTGACGATGGGTGGTAATCCCGTTAAGCCGTTGTTGGCTTTTCTTTTGCTTTGATTTAAAAAAGAAATGATTAATTAGACAGTCCTTTTTTGCACCGAGTCTCAAGGCTTCTCTCATGGTTGTGCAAGTGGGTGGTTGTTCTAATGAAGTTTAAAATAAATAAACGTGATTGTGTGGCAGGCAAACTTTCCCCAATTGTTCCCCCCCCCCCCCCCCGCTTTCTTAACCTTCGAATGCAGAGAGGGGTTGTGGATTAGTCGATGTGCCAGCAGGACCTTGAAAACTGCAGAATCACTGTAACGTGCCTTTATGTAAGTGCAAGACTGCAGCAAAACTGCATCCAGTGCATCCCGTTCAGTGCAGGACGCACACGGTTACGCAACGTGACTCTGGGCAGTGGTTCAAAAAGTTAACGGACAACACTTCAAACGTTAAACACTCTGTTTTGCCTAACAAAAAGGGGGATGTTGTATGGAGACTTTGGTTTACTTTTCCAAGGTGGCACAGGCACGAGAAGGAACTTTACCTCCGCTTTTCTCCCGTTTGAGTAATTGCTATTTCAAATAACTTTCTTGACAAAAAGAGGAAAGAGTAAACAAAAGCACTTGCTCGGAAACTATCGTACCAATCGACCGGATGAGGTATGCAAGCATCGAACACTAATTGGAGATGCTCCCGGAGGGCACGCGACGACAATAAGCAAACAAAACCGCCCTACCAGGGTTCGCGAAGTGAAATTTAGCTACGAAGCAGCTGTTTCCTTGAAAACAAAGCAAAACTTTTTAGTTTCCCACTCACTCTAAAGGTCGTCCCGTTTCCGGTTACTCTCCCCCTTCTCACAGGCTGCTACCTATCGGACGGGTGAAAACGCGCACCGGAAGCAGAAGAAAGTAAAGCCGTGCTGCTGCAACAGCCATGATTACCCATTGGACGCTGATAGTGCTGGTGGCGGTGGCCATTACCGGCCCGTACACGGTGGCGCTGGCCCGCCCACTAGAACCGGACGCACCGGCCGAGATCTACAGCGAGCTGGCGGAGGAGTTCCAGCGGCTGCACAACCAGGAGATTCGCTTCCTGCAGTATCTGAGCGTGCAGGCGGAACGGCAGCAGCGCGAGGAGGCATACCTTCAGGCGCAACGGGAACAGCAGCTCGCGCTCGAGGCACGTGGTGCCGCCCTGCTGGACGATGCCGGCACACTGCTGGACGACATACCGCAGGACTTTGGCCGGGCGGAGGACGGTGCGGCCAACGGGTCGGGGCGCAATCTGAACGGCTTCGGTCACGAGACCGCCACCCAGAGCGAACCGGTACAGAAGGCGATTCCGCACCAGAAGAGCAAAGCTGATAAGAAAAATAATCACTGTAAGTGTTCAGGCGAAGGACGCGCCGGTGCGATGGGGTTTGTAGTTGAGGTAATAATTTTAAAATATTTTGCCTTTCGTTTTCTACAGACATGTCCTTGTGCCACTTCAAGCTTTGCAACATGGGACGTAAGCGCAACCAACGATTTCCTCAATTGTAAGTGTTTGACACGCATGGCTACTAGATGCAATTTCTAAAGTCACTTGTTCTAATTGACCATTCTCTCTATTCCCTCCCCAGCTGGAACTAAAAGGTGATTGAAAAAACATATGGAAAATCTGGACAGCCAATGTACAACGAAACAGCTCATTAGCACAGCACAGAAAACCCCGGAAGGTGGCCAAACGTGTGGAAGCTTTCAACCGCTTTCGATGGTAGAAACATGTCGCACATCTAATCGCCCACAGTACAATAAGCAGCATCATATTAGCAACCAACCCAACCCGAACAAACGAACGAAGAAAAGTGGGAAAATCTGTTTCAATTTTTAACACAGAATTACAAAAAAAAAACACACACACACAAAACTAACAAACAAATATTTGAACAGAGCAAAAGCAAAACGTTTAAAAAAATACTTAAGACAAACAAACAAGCGAAGAGGAAAAGACAAATTATTTATGATAAACTTAAATTATTGATTGAAAATACTATTGAAATGTTACTTAAATTTATCTAATTGCTATAAATCAGAGAACAAAACGGTAGGAAGGAAGAGAACAATAAGGAACTAGGAAAGGAAGTGTATTAGATAGTAGTAGCAGCAGCAGCAGCAACAACAACACAGGGCCAGGAAAAGTAGCGAGCAGGTGTAGTAGAAGCCAAGAGCATCCAAGCCGAACCCAGGGCTCCTGCAAGCCGGGAGTCACGAAACGGAACATGAACAAGTATTTAGAATTCTCTGCTTTTTGTTTTAAACACACCATCCACATTCCACGTTTTCATGTAACCAAAAAGAAGAAAGCAAAAAAAACGAGAAGGTCTCACTCATTATTTTTTTAGGATAGCTTTAGGTTATGAACTGCAGCGTGGCAAATCATTCCGGACCATTCATGATCATCGGTTTAAACATTAGGTTTAGAGTTATTTTGTGTTTAATTTTTAATAACAGCGTTTTTTGTTTGTTTGATTATTATTGCCGTCAGAACCCGAGTACGAAACCAAAACCTGGAAAGCAAACGATTCGTATTATTAGCTTTAATTTATCCGTATTATAATTAAAAATTCAACATTCAGACATAACAAAACCAAACCGTGTTTCACAGTTCGTGTGCTTTCTGCATTCTATTAGCCGGGCTAAGGTTGCGAACTGGAAAGACTCTGGGTCTACAGGAGAGGGCCGCTAGGAGTTCCTACCACCGAAGAAGCGAACGAAACTCAACGGCTTTTGTCCTTCCACGTCTATGTCCCTCTCCTTTCTCAACTATTCTGCTTTCGGCATCGGTAATCTATTCTCGTCGTGTGATTGCAAAATAGAGGGGAAATAAGGAAGAACAACTGTATCAAAGGCTTACAGACAGATGAGCAAAAGTCGAGCAAAAACAAGTAAGAACGCAACTTACAATAACAGACGCATATATACACATCATACTATATTTATTAAACACATCCTATCGGCTAATGTAATGGTTAATTAATCGCAAAAAAAGAACAAAGAAACACTCAACACTGCAAATGAAACAATGAAATGAGTGCTGTTTATGTATATACATATTTATATAAATGTATGATGGTAGTTGTAAAGATTTGCTGCTAAAATAACATGCTTATGATTTTCCGAACGAAGGCATTTGCAAAACGTTCGTCCAAAATTTCTTCAATCCACTCTCTTTTTCGGATTGGTTTTCTCAAAAGTTTTCTCTTGCCCCAGAATGTTCATGTCGAATGTTGAGAAATTGGAAGTTTAAAAGGTCGTTTTTTGTTGGTAGAACGTAAAAGATTATTTTTATTGCTAGGCATCACCGAACTCGAGGATTCCCCTATCTTTCTCTCTCTCCCTCACTAACTACTCTATCCCGAACGAACCCGGAATTGGTGGTGCCGACATTACTTTATGAGTACGGTATGCTACTTAAGCTCAAAAAATCGTCTTTAAATATATATAATTAAACAACTCTTTCTCCGTCGCATCAACGGGTTCTTCCCTTCCTTCCCCCTTGGCCGTCGATGGATGTCGTACTCTCTGTGCTGTCTAGGTTCTGTTTTCCACACTTTGGTAGCTCAACGTAGGTCACATCGTGGTAGGTAATTCTTTTTGTGGTTACGATCATACTATTAAACAAACCTAGCATTACGATCGGAACACTTTTTCTTTAGTAAGAACAGAAAACGGATGTATAATTTGTCCCTTTTAAACACACCATAGGATTTGTTTGAAACTAAACATACTAATCGACAATGTTAAAACCTTTGACTAATGAGTTGCAGATACCTTTCCGTAATCTGAATCCAATAGTTCAAGTTAACGTAAAAACAGAAAGGAAAGGGAATACATACACACATACAAGCAAGCACTGTCGGAGGTACAGCAGATCATACCGAGGGGCAGGTGGGTCATAATCCGCGTTGTGAGATCTGCTTTATCTAGAAAAGGGGAGTGTCGCGAGCGTACAGACGTCGCTACAACTACAAAACATACTACAAAACACAAAAACACATTTACCTAACTATCGATTAATTGCACAGCAGGAATGGCATGCGCAGCTATGCATTCTGCGGGTTTTATGCATTCCTGCTGCCATTCCCTTTTTCTTTTACCGATCAATCGTTCTATGTATGTGGTATACAAAACTAACTTTTGTAACCGTTTATAGTTGCCTCACTTCACTGCTAACGAGGAAAGCTACTGGTGGTGGAGCGTTTAGTAATGCACTAAATAGGATGGAAGGATATAATAGGACTATGGGTGAGTCCTTTTCTCCACACTAAATGGCATTATCATTGATCAGATCGATCGTACGGGTGTGAAAGCGCAGGTTGGTGGCGCTTTTCACCGGTCCATCAATCAACAGATCGGTCGCGACACCGCACTCCCTACCCTCTAGCTTGCTCCAGACGGATTTCAGTCTATCTTTTGCCTTTTCGGTCGTCTTTTTCACTACCTTCTTTTTGTCCATCTTTACCGGCGCACAACCACGCTTCTGTGGCACAGTTGTAGTCGTGGTGGTAGTGGTCGTCGTGGGGGTGTTGCTAGTATCCGTACATTTGCTACAAATAAAAAAGATTTTAAAATTAAACTATTCACCTTCAAAGAGGCTTACAAGGTTTCCCTACTTTGCCTTACCTTTTAAAGTTTTTCGGCAGCATCGGTTTCGGTGCGGCACAGTAGTTGGTCGGATCCTCCGGATGGTATCCATAGTCTTCCCCGCGTAACCACCGCTCGTAACATTCCGGCTGAAAGCGACGCACGAACGTTTCCATCGATATTTTTACCATATCAGGACGACAGTTACACACTGACGCGCGCTTCCCGTACTCGATCCACCGTTCCGTAGCAAAGTTGGTCGATTCGGCACAGTTAAATCCATGATTGAATCCGGCATGATACCCGTACGGAAAGGTAATCATTATTTCGCCCGGTTCCTGTGTGATCTTGTTGAACGGTATGTTGTTCGCCTTCAGTACTTGCGTACTGATCAGCGTCATCTTGTGGCGCAGGAACGCCTTACACTCCTGGTAGTTGGCAGGAAACATACGCTCCGCCAGCTTCTCCAGCTTGCGACCGTGCTCGGGCGGAATGGCGTACCACGTTTTCGGTGCACCAAAGTGCAGATAGTTAATCGAGTACAAATCCATATCCTCCGTGTGCCACGCGAACGTGGTTTTCCACATGCCAAAGTATAGGTACGCCGTGTTCACACCCGCAATCGATATGTTGTAGTCCGCGTTCACGTAGTCCAGTATGGTCCCGAGACAGTTAATGTTCCACACCTTCACGTCCGGATCGGTCAAGCTGCCCGGTACATCCGCTCCGTAGATCGGTGCGACGTACGTAATGTTTTTCCAAAACTTCTTCTCAATATCTGCATAGTCAAAGTGCTTCGGCGTGGCGTGTCGTTCCTCCTTGGTTTTCTCGTAAAACTCCTGCACCGTCATCGCACGTTTCTGGATGTTAATTTGCTGGTAGGCCCCCTGCATGCCCGACGCCACCTGCGAAATCGGTGTGCGGATGTTAACGTTGATGTTTTTTATGTCGTATCCTTGTTTCCGCGGTACCCATTCCGGAGGAGGCACGACCTACAACAACACGAGAAAGAGCGCGTGAGAGAGAGAGAGAGAGAGGGAGTGAAAAAAGACGCAATAGTAAACACAACAACGCACGCGGTGAGTCGCGGAGTGAACACACGACTAGAGACTCACCTTCACCAGACCAGCCTTGTGAGCTCCCTTCGACTCCATGTAGTCAATGTAGGCCGGAAAGTCCTGGAACTCTTCCCAGGTTGGCCGAAAGACCATTATTCTCGGTATGCTCATGATGGTGGCCTACGTTTTGCTCTACACCCTTCCTATTGCATCCCTTCCGGGAGTGTGTTGTTTTACGGTACACACACGCAACGCAACCTGCTGTTTAGGTTTGGTGTTTCTTCCTCTTCTTGCACGGAGAAGCAGCACCAGGGCACAACACGGGCTCTAGATCGATGGCTAGCGAACAGTGAACGCTAGATGCTGTCGAGGATTAATTCCTCTACGTTCATTATCTGCAAATGGAAAACATTTGCGATAAACGCTATTTGGGCCACTTTTCACGATTGTTTTATTTAGAAACTTTGCTCGCTCCAGGTAGAGCACGATTTGGTGAACAATTTGTTTTTCTATTTGCGATACAGCTGTCAAAAGCGGGCTTTCACGCGAGGTTCGTCTAACCACCGCATACGCGAAGATTGCGTGGAGCTGTTTATGGTGTCACGTCGAAGAGTAGAACATGGATTAGCATTTGTTTTTCGACCGTTAATTTTTAAATTTTTTAAAATCCTGAGAGCTTCAATCACTAATCGAATTAAGTAATAAATAGACCAGAAGCAGAGAATGTATTACAACGAACCTCGCTTGATAAATCAGCTAGTTATTGTGATTCTATACACATCTCAAATCATCAGTTGCACAGTGGCTAACTGTCACGGGGCAGTTATTTTTAATTTGCGTAAACTTCCTTTTTCCTCACTTTTGCTAGAATTTAATACGTAATTGACGTACTAAGAGCGGAATATTAAATAATACGAGCTCAGAGATAAATGTTTCGACAATAAACACGACAGACACGTGTTCCACCGCAACACGTGTTGCGCAAAACTTTCTTTTCAAGTGTTCAATTACATTGCTACTCAAATTTAGGTGAACTCTTTAAGAGACTATCGCTACATCAAAGAACAGACGTTGATGACTTTCGGCTTTTACATTAAAATTGTATACCTCCTTTCCTCCCGTTCCCTTTAATAAAATCATTTTAACATCCTCTTACTTAATAACAAACAACGCTTCTAATGAGCAATGCAAGTGCAACTGCGTACATGCGCGCGAAGCGTACCAGGCGCACGCCTGCGTTCATTGACCGTCAAGAGCGTGAAGTAAAAATTTCATACACACCCTCCACCCCCAACCCGTACTCCACCTATTGCCTTGCCTTTCCTAAGGGATGCCGATAAACAACATTAAGTTTTATTGTTTTAATCTCGTTTTTACGATTTTTAACCACCCCTCCCAGTGGTGTTACCGAACATGCGTCACATTCCTGGCGCGACGACAACGAGTGTGCGCGCGAAAAAGATACACTTTGATTGAGCAACTCTGTCCACGGGGCGCCAGTCACCATCTGGTGGAATGATTAAGAGCGGTTGGACGGTTCTAGGATTGATCTTAGATTGATCATTGTGCCCATGAAAAAAATGGTTCCCCCAGGGCGGTTATTGCGATCTCGGTGCGCAGTGCGCTGTGCGCGTCACGGACAAGGACGTGTGCGGGAGTTGCCCAAGGTTATGGTCGCAAGTTTACGATCAAGGGCCCTGGGCCGGGTATGATGCTAGACACATTAAGCGCATGTGTTTTCTGATAAATATCTTCCTCTAGCTCAGTCGGTAAAGTGCAAACACAAAAGTATCGTATCAAATTCTTTCATTCAAATCATCTTAGCTGAAGTTGCAACATGGCAGGAGGTACACTGTTGGCATCATTGGATCAGATAGCGGGACACTTGCGAATGTGTGATGAATTTATGACTTTTCTGAGACGATTGTGACACGGACGAGGGTATAATTCACATAGCAGGCTGTAGCAAATCAAGCCGAACCAAGATCCTCGTTTAACCGATCGCTCTCTAAAAACAAACGATAGCGTTTTCGTATGGATTATCTAAACAAACATTCAAATCACAAGCGTTTGATGTTTGATCAATATAACCTCTCGGCGATCATAGAGAGATCAAATCACTCTATTAATGAACATACATACAGCATCACGTTGCCCTTTCCTTTCTTCTGAGGAAATAAAACGAAGGAAACGAGAAAGAGAGCGTGAGTACGGCAGTTTGAGAGCAAGAGCTTGAGAGTAGCAACGTTCTATTGAGAATTAAGATCGTTTTTGTACCGCGTGCAGGCCGTCCGCAACGTTCAGTTGCTTTACAGCGATCGAGCGCGTTGGAATGCGCAGCTAATTGTTGTTTCCCTCGTAATCGCGCCTGTTTGTGCAAATATACCAACCATTCCTCACATCACACAGCAGCAGCAGCAGCAGCCCAAGTGCAAGCTAGAGAAAGAATTATTTCGAAGAAAGTGACGCACGCGAGTTTCGAGAGTGCTAAAGCAAACGTGACCGTACTGTGAACGTGGTGGGCTGGTGCATTTCTAACGTTCTTTGTACTGTTCTGCTTGCCTTACGATTTGTGCATTCGACTTCGAGCCAATGTGTCGCATCGGTTGCTGAGTTGTGTGTGAAAAGTAAGCCCCCGACAGAGGAATCCAATTAAGTAGTGTGCTGCATGCTGCCGCGTCATGACGGCGGAAACGTTGAAACCGTTCCTCAATCTACCGAACGCAACGGCCGGCGATCTGAAGGCGCACTGTGCGCAAAAGTCCGCCGTCAAGCGCGGTCTGTTTGCGCTCGGATGCATTCTTGCGGCGACCCTGTGCTGTGCGCTCATCGGTGTGCAGGTAGGTTCCAGCGTTGTGTACAGTTGATAAGGCTAGGACACAGAGTGTCTTGGATTCGCTGCAGTTTCCGATACAGATAATTTTATAAGAGACGTCTATTCTTCATAAAGATCAAAGAGATTCTCGTCCTTTTCGGTGGGTGATTGTGAGAGAAGATATTTGAATTTTTTTTTTATTTAGTAGACACGGCCAGGGCGTCTTGCTGTTTGAAAAATAATTATACGGCAATTAATATTATTGTTATCTGTTATGACTCTTTGTCGGCTCTCATCTCAGTGAGCCCTGTATGTTGTGAGTCTTGCGTTGAAATTGATAGAACGTCACAGTTTGTTTGTTTGAATCAATGTTGATGGCTGACTAACATCTTGTCCCAACATTATCTTATTTAGAATGAACGACGATTATTAATATAAATAAACACTGAAATAATAGTCAGTAGTAGCTAGTGATCTTAATTTAAATATGTAAGCTCCCGCTGCCTATCTATCTATGTAATCAGACTTAGACTATAGCTACTTTTACTGCCCTTATCCCATGCCATCGTATGCCTTCAATTTTTCATAGACGCAAACAGATATTACTAATAACAACCATAACATTAGAAGTGTTGTCTAATAAACGGCCGTTTGGAGTTTTGGCACTTTTATATCGGTAGATCAATATCAAACTTTCTTTCGCTTTGAGATGGCTAGGTTCATATGGATGACCATGAATTGATGCGATGGATAAGTGAGGTCGCTTATTTTTGCATTCGTGCGGTCATTCCTGCCTTTAGATTCCACATGATTTCTTCGTTTTATTGGGATGAAACGACTGATAGACACATTCTAGACCTTACCCTATTAATGAAATAATCCAAAAGGAATAATATAAAATAAAAAGTCGTTGCTTTATCCTTTAACAATCCATACCAGTCAATTCAATGTCTACCTTCCTTACATCAAACTGCAACAACTTGGAATTCGTAATTGGAACACAGATTATTCCACTCTATTTGATGCATTCATAGAGCCTCTCATCGTCGTTTAAAGCCAATGTGCAACAATGCTCACTTTTGCTGACCTTGGAACCTCCTTTTTACCTTCCATTTGCCACAGATTTGGCATCTGAATAAGACGGCCGCACTGCAGCGGGAAGTCGACGACCTGAAGCAGCAACTGTACCTACGGGTTCGCGAATTCAACGACTACGAGGTAAGTGCATCCACCGATCCTAATAACCTGCTCCAGTTGCGTCCATTCTAACGCCGTTCCCCGTGCCAGACATCAGCCTAAATGGTACTTTAATCAACTCCCAGCAAGGCATTGGGCAGTAGTGTCTCCAATCTGCGGTTCCTCTAACACGGACGTCATGCGTGTCTGGCGAAATGGGTAGCGTGGCGCCGGCGAACAGCTTGTAGCGCTTGTCCCGGCGTGGGCAGAGACTCGCGGCCGAGGTCCATTAAATTAAATCCTCTCCGTCTAAAATGTCATCCAACTACAGTGGGCCCGGGTCGCCCGCAAAAAAAAACCGGAATTGGGGATGATAATGCGCCGTCGCGCGATGGCGATCCCAGCGTGATCTATTTATGACGGTTTATATGGACACGTTTTTGCTGGTGTTCAAAGTTGTAATGACTTGTCCAACTTTTGCACACAACACAGCTTTGGTCTACCACCGGGCTGTCCAGCTACCCAGGACAGATTGTCACAGGGGTTTGCTTTACACGCACGCACAAAAAAAATGCACCCGAAAATGAGATGATTTGGGCATGAAATTAAATTTCCGTTCCGTTCCTGCATACAATCGACAGCGAAATTAAACAGCGAGTTTTCTCTCTTGGTCACGCTCTTTCTCTCTCACTTCCCCTTTGTACGGGTGATTCATACGGGGCCACCCCCGGAGGGTGACAAACACCACATTTCCTGCGGGTTTCCGGCGGGGTCAGCTAGAGCCACCCGGTGGCACCCGAAAACGATATCATCAAATCGTCGTTCATTAAGTGTGCTATTCATCCAAATCCGAAACACAAAACCAACCACCCGCACCGTCCGGTCATGGTCAAAAGGTTGTGGTGGCAAAGATTTTATGAACTGCACATGACAGGTTAGTTCGTTTCTTTTTTGTGTGTGTGCTTGGCTTTGACTCGCTACTGGATGCAAACAAGCGGACGGTTAGAAGCTAGAAATGGGTGAGCTAGATAAATCTTTCTGCACAACAAACCGCCCGTCCCTATTTAAACGCTAAGGTCCCTGGTTTGTGATGACCTCTTGTGTTCTTTTGGGGCTTTGGTGTGTTCCTAATACGAATTATCCCCACTCTCGTTTGGAAAATCAAAACTATGTTGCTGGTGTGTTCTTTATGCTGCAAAATGAATGAGTGCTAAAGAAACGCCAGACGTTTAATCGAAAACTTTTGGAGGTGAAATTTATTTTTGATGCAGCCAACAAACATAGTGGAAATGGAAAAATTAGATCAAGGTAAGAAAGCAAAGGTTATACAAATTCCAGGGAAGGAAAAATCATCACATAGTTGTGAAGTATAACTGCTTCATCCTTGGATCTTCTTAGAACAGATTATTAATCATAAGATTTTCGGAAAATGGAGTCAAGGTTGTAACGGAAAGTGATCACCACCTTGACCAATAGATGCTAATGGTATTATTGTAATATGTTTTAATACTTTAAAGTATTATGGAGGCTTTTTTATTTATTCCTTTTACACAATAATCCAAATTTGATTTAATGTAAATAACCAATTAAAGCATTTTTCTTGGATCGTTCACAATTCTGGAAAATTTTCTGCTTAAAGATTATATTTTTTTAATCTTCTTATAATTTGGCTCAAACTCTGAGAAGTGACATACACCATTACCAGTAAACTAAAGAGCTGCCTCAAGGATCCACTTTAGAATAATAATATAATCGTAATCGAATGAAACAACATATAAGAATAAGAATTTAGTGACACCCGCTTTTACGCCTAAAGTTATGCATTTGTACTTCATAAAATGCTTAACAATATGCAAAATTCATATTACTACGAGAAATACTCACAAATCTAATGAATTGCAAACAAACTCGTTCGTCGTCATGTCGCACCGTGTGTGTGTATAGTTCGATTAGTTTTACAACGTCACAAAATTCGATACCACCCTTCGCGCCGGTTACAAAACCAAACTAATTACCTGTAAGCAATGACCTCGCCACAATCAATTCCATTCCCAGTTGATGTTTTTTAAACCAATCGCACCACCGTCATCAATCCAAACGTGGTTGATATTTGGTTGCACCGTGCATGCGCCAACTGCATCAGCCATCCACACCACCTTTCGGCTAATTAAAACTGTCCTTTCTGTGCTCCTTTTTTCCGCACTGAATGCTGGTAAACAGTGGCAATCGAAATACCAATTTCGCCTGGTAGAGCGAATTTGTGCAAAGTGCATCGTGTCCCGTACGCTCGAATGCAAACCGGAGCGCGTCTATTTCTGTCCCGCGTCCCATTTAACAGAGCGAGCAGCAAATAGTGCAAGCTGCATTTTGGTGCATTTTATTGCATCCCTGAACAGCGTGCTGGGGGGGGGGGACTTTCTGCTGGTGTCAACTTTCTTTCCGCCCGATGGAGCAACTTTGCGACGATACCACGCAGCAAGGAAACCTTTTTCACCGGAAAACCTGTCGAACGGTAGCGAAGTGAATGCTAATGTGATACCTGCCAAACGTGTCCGTTTGTAACGTTTTCGGCAGTTAATGGCCACTGAAACGCGGCCATCAACCGTTTTGCCACCCACATGCTCAGCTCGCGCGGTGGTCAATCGGGTTGGAGGATCACAGCCGGGACGAATCGTGCACGCCATGCACGATTTGCGTCACAGCGTTATGTTTTTCCGACCCGCTCGCCGCCGCTGCTCGGTGGGTGGTGCCGCTGCGTCCGTAGCGCAATGCGCGTTTGTCCTTGACTTTGACCAACCTCGACTCGGTTCCGTCTTGCTTTTACTTTTCGAGCAAGCAACCAAATCTTCCTCGACCCGGCAAGGGAAGAGGTTTTTATTGCCTTTCCCAGTGCAACCGGGTCGTATATTATACATCATAAATCGCCCCGTCGGTGGGTGCAAAGCTAACGTAATTTTGGGAAATGACAGAATGTTTTGCACATGTTCCCGTTCAGGTTCGTCGTGCTCGTCGTTCTGTGCGGCTTTACTTGCACTCGAACCCGCCAACTGCACACAATAAACGTTTTGAGATCGTTTTACCTCCTCAGAAGGAAGTCGTACGCCCTTCCACCCTTCACATGGGTCTACGTCATTCGAAATGCTTAGAACCGCTCGCTTGTATCGAACCGTTCCCACCGCCTGCCTATCAGTGCCAAACTCCGGTCAATACGACCTTTCGCCCCTGCTACCCGTACGCAGCCGACCAAGGAAACGCATTTAGTCAGCCTTTGATCTGTCAGCCTGTAGCAGCAACCTATCTAGCAGGCCGATGGGGAGTAGCAGGCGCCACCGTTTTGTTGATTGTCGTTATTGACAGTTCGTTTGTGTGATTCGTTCCATTGGATCGAGCGGCCGGCTATGCCCATTCCCGCCCATACCAGAGCGGGTGCAGACACGCGCAAACACTCGAAAAGGGGAACCGTGTAATGAACCACAAACAGACCAGGACTCGTCTAGCGGACGCAAGGGACACTCATGGTGTTTGGTGCGCAAGAATGTTCTGCTGCATCATCAGCCTCATCTCACTTGGGTTTGGGTAATGGGATGGCTTTGTCATTATGGGACATTTGACAAGCAGCCCTCAACCAGCTCCATAACAGCTTTGATCGATTCTCGCTTTGCAGACATTTGTGTAATGCACACTTGGGGCAATGATGTAGAGTTTAATGCGATACTCGTGTTGAGTGTGTGGTTAGGCCTGAAATGTTATGGATATAGACTGTAGATATGTTTGTTAGTGGCTTTATAAATTGATATCTTCAGGCTAATTTGCACAAAAAAAAAAAATGAGATGTTGAAAATACTGATCTCGAAAAGCTGCGTTTTTTTCTGTTTCCAATGCTTTGATGTCTTATACACTCTTCAACATTAGTCCACTCTTCAGCATATGGAAAATCAGTACACTATAAATAAACATCAAATAAATAGAAACAGGCACACAGCTATCCATTTAATGTTTTGAATTATGCAATCAAACTTAATAGATTTGATTAGAAAGTCTCTCATGAAAAGAATAGATAGTCGTCAAATGTGATAAAAAAACTCTAACGAGCCGTCAGTTCTAGCCCAGTTCTAGTCAATACCACACAACACAAGCATGCATTAACTCATTTCGAATTATCTCCCAACAAATCTGTTTTGTGCAAGGACATGACCCATAAATAAATCCACCAAATGTTCGTGAGCTCTGGCTTATGCTAGGAACGCAACAAACCAGCTGATCATAAGTCACCCGCTCGCTCAAAGCCCTGATATTGAAATCAGTACAGCACGGCTTGGGTCACGGATATTTGATCACACTGGGGGTTGCCAAATATGGTCCTATATCGAACGCTGCTGATCCCCACTATTGTCTGGCGCGAACAGGTTCCCGAGCAGACTAGCATTGATTTACAACGCGTCCCATGTCGTCTGCTCTCGAGCGTCCGAATGGTGTGTGGTGCTCAGCATCATCCGCAGCACGGGTGGGAGTGAAGTAAGCCGTAAACGAAAGTTCGGTGCGTCGTTAGATAGGGTCGTAAACGTGACACACCGGGCCTTGCTCTTGGAAACGGTGGTTCAATCCGATCGGTGCCATAGCGGGCCACTCGGAGTGGTGTGAACTTTTTGACACGTTTCTGGTTGGCGATCTTGTTAGCTTCTCGGGCTGTCCGTCCACTATTGCTGCTACACCTTCTTGGCAGTGTTAATCATCGATCGAATCGGGCGCGTATAAACAACTCGCTCGATTTACCGGTAACGAACCAACGATCGCAGCATCATTCCCAGGGCCAGGGGAAAATGGTTCATTTCAAATGGTTCTCATCCGGACCCCGAGTGCAAGTGAACGAGTGTGTTGAACCGATGTAAACAAACTCATCAGCGTGCTTGAAGACCTGCAGACGAGGAGGCAGGGATGTACTCTGCAATCGGATTTTTATCGTAACTGGCGGTCCTGACTAAAGTGAGCTGTTTATCATGCATGCCACACGATCATCTGGGGTGAGCGCGCGGGATTTTATTGCTGTTTATTTATATCCTCGAAATCATACGTACGATTAAGCGCGGCAAGGGAAGTTATGAATGATTACGGACTATTTTTAACTTCCACAGTGCGGTGCAAAGACGGGTGCAGCAGTAACACATTACCAGATCATTCCACTCTGCGTACAGCGCCGATCAACTGCTTGAGTCACTCGTAAGAACGCTTGGCGCACCGTGTGAAGTGAAAACACTGTGCTGCAATATTCAATTAATTCAAACAATTTAATTTAATTGATCACATTGCACGCATTTGCAACGTTGCTCTCACTCGAGCTGCACGCCAACCGACACCATCTTCTCGGTAAATGATGATTAATTTGATCTCTTTCGGCTTCCCAGCAGGGTGAGCAGTCATCTGCAACTGGTTGCAGCGTACGATCAGACCGGTGCTCACGTTGGCCTCACTCGCACATAAATAACTCTCGGGGGCGCCACTCGGATGACAGGACAACGATTCGTAAACAAATTTGAAAATTCGTCCCAAAAACATGCAACACAACCGGCCGCAGGCGCCGCTGTTGGTCAAAGGAAGTAATGTGTTGGCATGGTTACCCAATGTTAAGGCAGGCATCCATGGCATCAGCCCAGACTTGGCGCATCTTCACGAACAATCCAATCGTCTTCCGCAATTCAATAGCAAACGATCGAATTCGAGACCTGCGAAAAGATGGGGCCATTTCATCGAAGCATCCCTAACTTTCTCTACCCACGCGCAAAACCCTGACCATACCTTCTCCCTGTTTTCGTCCCCCCACCCAAACCCCCCCCCCATAATGCCGGGAGAACTCGGCGACAGTGACTGCGAAACATTAAATGGGAAGATTTATCGCTTCTTCTGTCGCTCTGTCGGTTGCCGCCGTTTGTGTTTGAACGTTGCAGTTCGTCTCATGGAAGCAGCAAACCAGCGGTGAAATATGAAGCCAGGACAGTGTATCTAAAGTTTGATGTCTTATTTTTAAAACCCTCTCTCTCTCTCTCTCTCGCTCGGGAGCGGGAAAATGGTCACCCGGTACGATTAACGACGGTTTAGACGGGCGAGGTGGAAGGCAGAATCTTGTTGACGCTGGTCAATGAGCGTTGTTTTTTGTTGTTACTTTCGTTTCCATTCCCCCTTCTACCCCTTATCAGCTGTTTTCCTTTACTCTTTACGATTTGAATTTAAAAGAAGAAAAAGCCGCAAATAAAATTGATGGTCATGGTCGCTTTGTTTGAGGATTTTTAATTGTTATGGTTGTTTTTATTTCGAAACCGCACCACGCTACCTGTGCCTTGAGGGTCAACCTCATCAGTGTCAGCATCAGCCGAGGACTGACTCATTACCGGGGAAGGGTTATCGGTTAACCGGTGGACCTTTTTATCGTTCGAAGGGATTAAGACGTGGTGATGGGGATGGTCGTCAGCAGTAGACATAACTCAAATAATATACACAAGCAGTTTGAGTGATAGAAATCGAGAAAACATGGATCACAATAATATGGTCAACAGTGCAACATGATATTTTATGTAGAGCATAAATAAATTGTGGATAGAATGCTTACGAGAAGAATAAAAAGGGTTGTCACGGACAAGGTTCGATTTGTATAGGTTTTTTAGGTCGCATTTTCCTAGTTTGGACTACTATTTGAATAACTGCAATAATTTTTAGTAACTGCAATAACTGCAAGAAAATTATGCTCTTCATCCAAATTTTACCAACAAATAACGGAAATCACTTATATCGAGCTATTTAAATTAATTTCTTTTTGACCACTCTAACCAAAGAAAACACCCATACTCGATTCACATTTTACGATTCCCTCACCCCCAATCACGCACAGCACAAGCAGGATAATCAATCAAAATTCCTTCCATAGATCGAAAGTGCCATCTGCTGCGTGTTCGTGCCCGAAGCATAACCAAACCGAAGCACGCAAACCCATCTAAAAGCATAATAAAAACTCGACGCCACCCTTTTGCGAATCATTCTCAAGTGTTCCGCAAATAGTTCCATGGATCTCGCCGAATACGGCGCCATTGACAGGAACCAAAAAAAGCCCCTCCTCACCCATAAACAGTGTGCCACATAGAATTGAATTCCTCATTTGACGAGCCAGTAGGTTCGGCGAGCGAAACGGCAAAACACCATACGACGATTAATTTGATCTTATGCTCGAACTTGAGCACTTTGAACAGACACGCTCGATGGGGAATTATCAACGATCCATTCTATCGCTTCCATGCGTCTTTTCCACTGTGAGATGAAAACATTAAGCTTGCATGGAGCGCACACAAAAAAAAATGTGATGAGAATTTTAGGTCAACATAGTTTGCCAACAGCGAGTGCCTCGAGGTAGGTCGCACCAGAAGTTCATCACAGCGGCAGGTGGTTAAAGTCTGCAACGATCCGCACACGCCACCAGTTCATTTAGGGCAGGGCGGAAAGTATGTTTGAAGTATTTTTAGTCAAACGGCACTGCCATTTTCGCTAGCCGCCTCCATTCCTCTGGGCCCATTAATTAGCGCCGTCCGGTCCCCCAGTGTCTTTGTAGTTTCGATCGAACTCGAAAGATGAATTTCCACCATTTCCACCAGCTGGGACAGAGAGAGCGAGTCTGCGTTGGGTCAAAAAACCCTGTGCCCGTATAGAAAGTGACGCAGATGTTGTGTCCGACCGGGAGGACGCCCCACTCTTTGCACGAAAACATTTATAATTTGCACCAAAATCGTCATTTGCACATGATTAATGTGGCGAGTGGGTGTGGGTGGATCGGCCGGGTCCGGCTGCTTGCCAAGCGCGTCCGTTTCACTTTTCAATCCGCTCGTAAAGCGTACCGGGAATGTTTATTATATTGAAAAAAAAAGGAAGCGAAAGCGTGAAAAATTAAATCTAACGAGTGAATTAATGTCGCGCGTGTCATTTATCACAACGCTAATACATGTTGCGCATAGTTGCCGCCAAAGAATGATCTACACGCCCGGGAAGTGATGTATGTAAATGAAGAGGATGCCGGTTTGAGAAAATGGTCGATCAACGGCCTGGTTGCCCAAGACGTCCTAGGATTCTTTTTGGTGAAGGTGGAAGGTCACACTCCGTGGGGGTAAGTGGTCCACTCCACCTTGAATTACAGTGTGCTGACGTACATTCTTGCCATAGCTATAGGTAACAGTGTGTTTTTTGTTTTCATTTCTCCCGCAAAACCATCCTGAATGCGTTAGAAGATTGATGGGTGTGTTAAAATGTTAAAATTTAGCTCCTGTACCCACTCACACGGTTCGCTCAACTTTAAAGACAGCGATTTATTGAAACGGTGAGCGTGATCGAGTTTCGAAGGTGTAAAAATATAAACAGCTAACCGTGCCGACATGTGCGACTCTGATAAGCTAAAGATAATTTATCGAAATATTATGAACAGCACTGCCGTTTCAGGACAGGCTGAGAGAACTGGTCACACTGGCTTTAAATCACGCTGGCCCTTACGGCATTCGGTAAACCAGCTCTGTGTAATTTGTTTCACAAGTTTATGTTTTCAGTTTAGATTTACTGAAGGAGGCCTTAAGTGAAAGAGAAATTGGAAATAAACGTCCAAATGGTGTAATTTAAATTTAAATTTAAATCATTCGTCAAACACCGCATCACCTTCTGCACGCAGTGCTCAAGTTAACAGTCCTACGTCATCAACAAATCTTCCGTTTTTACTTCTGCCCACCTTGCTATGATACTTATGCTCTCAGTCCTAGAATGTAATGATTTACATAAATTTGATATGTTTTTTAGGCGCTGCCAAGCTCTCCCACGCAAAGCCGTGCATATCAATATGAATGCCGAGCGTAACGAGTTGTGAAGTCAGGTAGATGAAGCCCTTTTCTCTGTTTTGTCTTACCTTGCAAACCCTTTTTGTCGGTGAGGAACACAAAAAAGTCCTATCGTACCTTTGCCTTCTGTTGAAGAAAACAAAGCATCAGGCCTAGCAAAGCAATTTCTCTGTCGCCCCAAAAACAGTCCACTTTGGGGGAAACTTTTAATGAACTCGACCGTAATGGGACTCGAGTAGATTTAACTAGAATTGTTATCCCTTTTCTTAGCTCTCTAGGCGTTACTAAGAACCACACTCATAATCACTCTGCTGCTCTGCTTCCGTTTCAGTTCGACAACGAGATGTTCGAGGGTCAGGATGAGTACCCGTACGAACCGGACCTGGATCCGGACATGTCCGACGACGGTCATCGCGAACCGGAACTGAACGATAGTGGGCTGTCCAGCAGCGGCATGGACGGAGAGGACGACGACGTGGAGGGTAGCGAGGAGGATGAGGAAAGGGAAAACCTTGGTATCGAAGATCTGCGGGAAACGAACGAGGACAACGACGAGGACGAAGATGATGCCATCGTTATTGACGATAGTGTGGACATGAGCGTGCCGGCTACGGCAACCGGCGGTGGCAAGCGTCGGGCACGGTCCATTTCCGGTGTTACGCGCCAGGGCGTCCCGATTGTCGATGAACCGTACGTACCGCGCCGGAACCGTACCCGTCGTCCGCACCGGATCTTTGAGCAACTGCGCCAACGGCCGGAAGAGCTAGTCACACCACCGCCCTCGACCGAGATGTTCCGGTGGGATGTAGAAAATCGGTAAGATCTCATGGTTGGAGAGAGAGAGAAATACAGGATGTCAACGCCTAAGTGTCGTGGTTGATTGGGGTTTTGTGTTAATTGCAGCAGGACGCACACTGCCTCCTCCCATTCGCAGCAGTCGTACGGATCCATCAGCATCAGACCTTATCACCACGAAATGCAAATGCAACTTCAAGATCATCAGACCACCACTCCGATGCCCCTGTCGTACGGTTCACATTTGGGCGTAAGGCATCACTCACGCAACGAGGTAAAAGGATCCTGAACTCGTGGCTCAAGTGACTCAGAATAGCCATCTTTAGCGGATATGCCTGAATTGTGAAATACAATACACCTTTCCCCGCACTAACAAGCTTCTTACTCACCCGCAGCTGAGCGCCGGAAATCCGACCAAACCACCGGCACAAATACTGAACCGAATGAGCCGCGTGCAGGCAACGGGCGAAAGCATGCGAAAGCAGCTCCAGCAACGCTTCCCGAAGGTGGTGGGAAATCCTGGAACGCACAAGGTGAGCCGCATCGCGCTTTACTACCTTCGCGCCGGATTATAGCGTGACAATGTTGCCGGACCGTACAATTTATGATTAACCTTGGTTAACTTTCTCCCCGTGCCTCTCAAACAACAGGAAATCGTAATGGCACCGGAATCACGCGTTCGGTTGCGTCAGCGCAAGGCAGGTGCCGGCCAGGGCGGTGAACCGATGGCCAAAGGTGTGCATTTGGTAAAGCAAATGGCGAGCGGGATGGCCCACCGGCACCCTCGCCATCGCGATTGGAGCGCAAAGGACAACGCCAGCAAGCACGCCCTCCAGTCCCAGACGACGTTTGCGTTCGACGGTGAGCAGCTAACCATCAAGGAGCCCGGACTGTACTACCTTTACGCTCAGGTGAGTCCCGGGACTGGCATGGCAACGCTAGTTCCGAGAAACGTTATCGTTTGGCTAGCGCATTTTCGCCAGAAGTGAGGACGTCGAACCTTTTGAAGCAACAGAAAGATTGTTGTGCGTGATGTTTTACCAGCAGCATAGACGCGATTTCAGCTCTGGTTCGGTTGGAGGGCTGGAAAATTCATTGGAAATGGGAAAATATGATTTTCAAAGTTGACAACTAACCACAACCGCGTACCTGTAGTTGAGTTCTAGGAAGATGTAGATTCCATTATGAATATTATTACAAAGTTTGCATCTAGATAGCAAAGGTAAAAACATCAAAAATTTCGCACCAAGGGTCTTTTGTGAAGGGGAATGACTTACTAGATAGGAATCTAGAAAAATTCTCGGAATGTACCAAACACTTTTTCTGTATTCAGAGTGTTGTCAAATTTTGAGTTTTATTTTTTTTTTTCTGTTAGTGACGGCCAGGCCGTATTGTGTGACTTAGTGTACCCGTCCATATCAAGATTGTAAATCCTGCGTATGGGGGGTGGTTGTGATTAAGTGTACCCATAGCAAGATAGTCACAATCCTGCGTATGGGAGGCCGGCAGTGGTCCGAATGAGATTCGAACCGGCGACGGGCCCTTTGACAGCCCTACGCCGTTACCACTCGACCACCGAGCCGGCCCAAATTTTGAGTTTTATTGCTATAGTAATCTAAGAAATATTTGAAACAGGAAGATTCCAATCTAAGAAATATTTGAAACAGGAAGATTACAATTAAGGCTTGGTAAAAAAACAAGTTTAAAGTATATTTTTTCATGAAATTATAACCCTTTCTAATATTTTACTGTGAGAATTTTGCTTCATTGCGAGCTAGCTTACTATAAGAGCTCTATTCAGCTGCTTTTATGGGTGGCGCCATCTGTTAGAATATGATTTCACTTTGTAAGCGAGCGAAGTTGTCGATTTATATTCCTTATATAACTGTACATTTCTTTCTTCCCCTTTTCGCAGGTAACGTACGACAACGAGCACGGCAACAACGGTTACAAGGTGATGGTCGGAGGTAAAAAGCATCTTTCCTGCACCGTCCACGTCCAGGGGCAAAACACGAACGCTTGTTTTACGGCGGGACTGACGGAAATCACCACCGCCGACACAACGATACTAATCGAGGACTTTGACCACGGGCGGCACCATGTCATGTACCCGGAAAAGACGTTCTTTGGCGTGTTTAAGATTGGCCGACTTCCCCCGAACAACGCTAATCTCCGTCATGCCCGGAAGGTGGCTTAGAAGCTTAAACTGGAACGGTGAAGATTGTGAATTTATACTGTATTTCGGCATGTGTACCTGTCTGTGTGTATGTGGAAATTGAACGGGAACGGGAGTAAAGCAAGAGGTAAACAACAGGAGAGGGAATAGAGCAACAGGCCACAAATTATTTATACTCTATATTGTACGCGACAGAGTGGCGTTAGGCAACGTAACAGAGTAGTAGCGCATGTATGATCATTGTATTTATTGTCCCTTCCCTTCCCTGAGTGTTTGTGGTTAATTTTCCTTTTTTTATCTCTCAATACTAAAACCTCCTACTATTAAGCATTACGTGCAATATAATACTATATCGTTGCACCCGTGTTTGCATAGCCATGTTGTAGTGCATGTACGTCGCATTCGCCGGTCGTTCTTCTGCTCACTTGCAACCAGACCCATCCGGATGCACCGGGATGCTCCAAGGGACGGAGGGCTTGTGATAATTGTATAGGACGTGCTTTCATGCCAAGCGTCGGAATCGGCCCACTTCGGCACGGATTGATGCAGCAAGGTGTGGAGGTGTTGTTTGATAGCATAGGTGTAAGGGCAGTGCAATCTAGAGAGAAGCCATAACCAAACCCCATTTGCTCCACGCTGCAGTATGACACAAATAAATACAAAAAAAGAACGATTTCCAAATAAAGATGTACCATTGAGGGAAGCAGAAAGAATGTGCACACTTGAGCGAATGTTAGGTTCAATCGTTTGGAAATGCGTGAGAAGAAGATAAAAAGGCGACACGACACAGATCGGTGTGATAACGATGGTGATAACACGATTCGAATATTCCTCGCTTGATACCCGCTGCTTTCCAATTCCGGAGCGCTTTCCTGCAGTCGGAAAGTTTCTTTGCACATTCTTTCACTTCAACGAAACCCGATAAAATGTACGAACCCGGCAGGATCTGACCCTCGGAATGTGACATCCAACTGGTGCCTGGTGTGTTCTGGAAGGAAATCCTAAAAGACAAAGCTTAACGACCCTGTAAATGACACAGCGCTTCGGCACACATATTAAACGCACAGGGCGTAGCGTGTCCCTACGATGCCACGTCACCCTTTGCGCCGGTTCAATCACGCCGACAGCCGACTCAATGCTTACTGGACTGTAAATTTCTTTTTTTGAGCAATTTTGATGGATTTCCAGAAGGTGCCAGAGATGGCGAAGCCAAACATACATTCTCGTGCTACCGCTTAGCGAACTTATCTCATCAAGCATCACCCTTTTGCATGTCCTTGTTAAAGTAGGACTTTCTTAGGTTCTTAAGTTTCCAAGCAGCCGGAAAGCGATTGGAAATTTTAATTCTATTATCGCTTCATTCATTCCCACAGCCACAACACACTCCGACGGGCTCGTTCTCTACATTGTGGCAGGGAAAGTATGGCAGCTCTCAGCACCTTTTTTGCATACATTTTAGTAACCATTTCTTTCCTGCGAAAGCTTGTCATCCAGCAGCGTCGGGCGTATCCGAAGAGGAGCATATTTTACAGCGCACCGTCCCTCCCTGTCGCTTACCGTGTGCCGCATCGTTTGCGGGATAATTATCATATCCTCCCACGGTCGGTGCTGACGCTGGCAGAAATAATAAAAATGCCTCAAAAAAGGGAAAGGAACACGCGGCCCAGCGCTCATGCCTTACGACAAGACGTGTGGCGTGCAACGTTCGCCATCAAAAACACACGACAATGTCTTGTGCGCATCTTGCTCTTTGCATTTACTTTTGTGTTTCGGTGAGCAGGCTGTAAGTAGGAAATGAAGCACTAAAGGGCAATAAAAAAAGCGTACCGTGCCGTGGCTCATAACCGTCAACAGCCGGCACGGGGGGATGCGCATTAGTGTGCAATGAAAGTGTGTCTTCTGCCGGTGGTGCTGACGGATCGGAGGCAATATTTCACACGACACCAGCCGGGAACGAGTGGGACGGAGTTGACATAACACCGACTCAAGAAGAACGGATTGCTGGTGCTGGTGAGTGTTCGCACAGGCGAAGCATAACGGATGAATATTGCTACAGTTTAGCAATGTACATTTCTGTTGGTAAGATGTACTCGCCTTCATGCGGTATCATGACCCATCAAGGACGAAGCTTTTAAATGAGGGCTTAAGCATGTATGTAAGGCAAGCAACAAGTGAAACACATTGTTGAAAATACTATTGTTTATTTCTTTACCTTTTCACGCACGCATTACTTTGTTTAGAGAATGATCCCTCCTAAAATGTATTTTTTTTTTAATTATAGCAAGGATACGGTTGAACATTAATTATTGCAAGTTGTTTCCGACCGTAATCCGCAAAGAGCTTCCGAGAAGGTCAGAGCTTAGTCCCAATTTTCCCCTTCCTTTTCCAAACGAAAATAAAGGGAAAAGTACACTTTACTCTTACCCACACTCTTACCCAAACAAAAAATGTTGCATTACCAATGCTTCAATAGTATTTTTGGTTCAAAATTTGTTTTTGCTATATCACAGGCCCAAAAACTCTCCATTCTCATATGGCAGCTGTGGTTACCAGTCCTGCCTCTGTACACAGGGGAAAGATTAAAATTAAAACGAATGATTATAAGGGAAAGAGCAAAGGAGAAACCTTTCACAGTTTCTCTTGCAATTCAATCTGAAAATGATGGCATTTACAAGGAAGAGTTGTATTCACCAAAATCGACTGAAGCCGGTGTAGCTTTATGAAGCGTATACTGAACCAACTACTTGTTTCATAATGTTAAAGTCTTAGGCTTCATCACTTCAATGACTTTTTTTAAAGGAAGATAGTGGAAAAATACCAACAATACCATCAGAAACATATCAAATGGCTCTTACAGGCACCCATTACAAAAATGATTTTCCTTTCCGACTGGGATGCTTCAAATGTAGCAAGCAGTTTTCACCCCACCGGAAAAAGATATTATTCTTTCCCTAGCCGCGACATTCAACGCGATGGCCCAATGTCATGTCCCACCCAAGGGATGGCAATTTTTCAACCATTGCTAGCGCATTAACGCAACCACAATGGACCACCATCCTGAGCAGCCGGAACAGCAACAACAACTTCCACAATTCGCACCCGCAAACACACACGCGCGCACGCTCATCCAGCACATCCTCCGATTCGGTGTCCGAGGTCGAAGATTAATGGCCCTACGGCTAAAGGAAAGAAATGCTGCGGCCTTTAGTGTGGTACGGCCTCGAGCCTGGAGGCCTTCAAGTGCGTTCATTATTGATTTCACTTCACAGAGTGGACACACCAGCAGCACCGAAGTGACTGTTACCGTTCCGGTTGGATGGTGTAAAAGCTTCTTTCTCTTGCTCACCGGAAAAACTGGGGAAAAATAACGGATATGGATTGCAGAGACTGGATAAATATGGATGAGCTGAGAGTGAATCGAATGATTCAAGCACATGAAATACTTCATGAATTTCCGGGCAATCGGACTACTTTTATTCGATCAAACCCACATGCACGCCCAAGGATAAGATTGCTCCAACGTTGTCATCTAACTACAGTGACCAGTGTTTAGGAATAGTGCTCTTACTTTTCGAAATCAGTACTAAGAAATTAGAAAGGAAAGCTAGGATGGAATGTGTTGTTGCTGTCTTTCGCTTTTCCCCCAAAGCGATTATTCACATCGATGCTTTTCCCACAAGTTGCGTCCCGAAGCTGCGTGTGGACTCAACTTTCCTACCAGCCCGTAGGCATTTCCCAGCAATGACGCTTGCTCAAAGGTCAAAATTAGATTTTACGTGTAAGTATCGCTTGCTTACACAACGCAGCCGGACCTTACCGACCGGATCGTACCCATCCGGCTCCCGGCTTCTCTGAAACCAACTTCCAACTTGTCACGGAGCATTTTGTTTCCTATTCTGGTGTTTCTGTCCGAAATTCGGCGAACCGTTGTTTGCTACAATGTTAATGGAAGAAAAACTTTGCGCTAACTGCTTTTAAGGCGTTTCACATTGGTGGAACGTGTATTTTAGGTTTTGTTTTAATTTAATATTTATAGGACAACGAGTGGCGATGATGGGTAGCGGTAAACCAATGTTAAAGAACAGTCCAGTCTAGAGCTTGTTTGTCTTTAATTAGCTGAATGATTTCCTGACGGAAGAATTGGTTCTTGTTATAAATTGTTCAATTTAATTCAAAGAGTTCAAAATAAAAATACATTTTTAATGTTTTCTTAAATCAATGTATTATATTAATAATAGGAAAATGATTCTAAAACTTTAAAATTGGAGCTTTATGTTATTCACATAAATTCCGATAGATATATATAACCGTCTCAGAAGTGTGTAATTAAAAGCTTAAACACACTCATCCACCTACAAGGGAACGCAGCCAAAGACGATCAATCAAGCTAATTGGTCACTCAAGTGCAAGTTCTCAAGAACCTTTCTCTCCGATCCAATATTGGGTAAAGCTCAACACGAGTGGAACGCAATCGTAATGCTTCACAACAATAAAAGACCGTAGAGATGAAGCCCGCCCAGCGCGAACAACGTCATCGTTCATCAGCATAATCCTGCCTTACCTTTTAAATTAATGTCCCTGACTGTCGAGCCCTGCTGCCCCCGGCGGGCGGTTGTATGATATCGGCATTTACGGGGCATTCAAATAGGGAAGAGAACGCAGCATTCCTGCACATACTTTACGCTATTTGACGTTGGCGAATACTTTCCTCCAGAATGTCTCACGCGAACGCACCGGCGCGCACACTTTTCTACATTAAATGGAGACGCCAGGTGCTTCGTACGGTTTGCCACAAAAACGGTCGTTAAGGGGACCGGGCAAAGCAAAGCAACGGAAGGGCAACAAAGGCAATAGGGAAAAAATAAAACGGACACCGGCACACACGGCATCCCCGACGTAATCCACCGTCCGTAAGCGCAGGCATCGACAGTGTGTATGGGTGGTGCTGTGAAATTAATTCAATTATTTCATACCATTCTCTTCCGGCTCCCAGCTTCCCGTGAAACCGGAAACGACGAGTTGAGTGGAGGGTTCCTGTTGCTTGCATACCAACCGGACCGACAACGGCCTGCTAGAAGGTTGGGCCTGCTAGAAGGTGTTGTGGGAGCCTTTTTTATGAACGTGTTTCCCGTCATCGCCGGGATGAAAGCGTTCTCCGACGTTCGGTTGCTCGCATCGAACCCGAACCACGGCACAAACGATGAATGAACGACAGGATCGTTTTGCTTGTGCAAGTGCAGACGACTTTATGATAAACGAACTCCGAATGAAACAAGGGACCGTGTGAGTGAGTGCGAGCGTGAAAAAGAGAAGCTCACATTACATGTTGACCGATCTTGAATTGTTCGCAAGGGAATCGAGCTGGAAAAATAATCCAACGCGAATGGGAAAGGATTTTCATGCAAAGAAAATGAAACAAAAACAATTAGACTTTCTAGTGGGAGATAATGCACGAGAGGGAGAGAGAGAGAGAGAGGTTGAGAGATAAGAGCGCTTGAAATTTGAGAGAAACACAAAACACAGAAATCGGAAATGAATTGAAAAGTTTCCTCTCAATGTTTGTTCGGTGAGCTTTCGTTTCAATCGCAGGCGCAGTGCTATCGATTTATGTTCCTTTACATCATAGTGGGACAAAATATGCAGCAAATGGGTAAAAATGCGAGTCATTGGTAATTTTGATATAGTTGCTCTAAAATTTCAACAATTTTACTTCCAAATGAACAAACCGAAACGAAACAGTTACAATGAGCTATTTAAACAAAATTCCAATACCATAGTTGGTATTTCTTTAAGCACATTCAACCGAGAGTTAATCCGTTTTTTAATATGTTCAAAAAAATTACCGATGTACCCTCGAAAAATGTATTTTTTATCTGTCCAAAAATACTCGATTCCTCTTCCACTATGCAAGAACCTAATGACCCTCGAGTCCTGGGATTAGAAATTTCTTCGTGAGAAAGAAAAGCTCCATCGCACAAACGCACACACACACCTACATCAGACACTCTCTCCCACTCTCTCTCTCTCCAGACCAGCGATTTACTTTCGAGCGACTGTATAAATAGGGGCGCTTTGGTCGCTTTTTCCAGCCGAATCCACAGTTTAGACGCAACACTCGGCAGCACAAGGAATAACGCTCGTCGCTGTAGTGAAGTGGTTTTGGTTGGTGGCATTCTGTATGATGACCGTACACTAAACTCCCCCCCATCCCTGCTTCCCCACACTCCGTGCATCCCTTATGCACTTTTGTGCCAGTGCAGCAGTACACAAGTACAAGTGCGTGTGCTAGGTAGTGCCAAGGACATTGCTCATTCAGTGGAAAAGACATTGAGCACTGAAACAAATAGCACATAGTGCTAGCAGTAATAGCACCAAAGCCCATCCTTTGCTCCGTGCCTGCGACAAAACACGAACGTCAGGGTGAGTGACAAGCTTGTGTGTGAGTGTGGGATGAAAATTCAAGACCGTACGACTGCTCCGTGAAGTCATCGGCACCCCTTCCGAAGCGATGGCAACAAGATACGCTTCATGTGAAGCTGACATCTGATGTAGACGCACAGTTCGGGATCCAAATTTCGTCGCAAACAAACAAAATGCGTAGATGAGAAAATACCAAAAAAAACTGGTGATAAAAACAACGCCGAATGACTTGATTTTGCTCCATGAAGGATGAATCCAGCTCGTCACACGCGCTGAAGATTGGAATTAAGTTTGCGCAGTGTACGTGCCTATACGCAGCAGCTACACCATGGTAACACGGTGTATGGTGGACATGTTGCATGCTGACAGCCCTCCAACGCAAGTTGCCAAGCAATACGGGAAGGCATAACTAATTGGCATAGGATGATCGTGCTTTCCAGTACATTCATTCTTGGCTGTCATGTTTCCCACGTGCGTTATCCTGCTGTATTCAGCACAGTCACAGGTGTGGCAATACGACTCCTCCTCTAATCGAGGTGGAAACGATGTACAGCGCAAAGCATGCTACAAAAACAAATTGAAGGAGAAATTGCTCTCGATCTTTAAGCTCACCTGCGAACACCCTTGTTTTTTTCTCAACAAAGAAGTGCGGGAAGTATGAAAACGAACGAGTAAGGCCTATGTTTTCCTTCTGCAGCATGAGCAACAAGTTATACACGGCCATTATGGAACGGGTTTGTTCGGGTCGCTTCGTTTACCTAGTCGTTAAAGGCAAGCTTATCAGGTTACAGAGCGAAGTAGGAGCGAGCACCACGCTAAGCTGAAATAGTGGGAAAGTAGATGGGGAGGCCTGTTTATGTTGCCTCCGGTGCTCATATATACCTGAAGGGTGAAAGGTTGGCGAGGGAGGTGTGGGGAGCGAAAAAACATCGCCGGCCAGCCGCAGCAAGGCTCACAGCAAAAGGGTTACAGCCGTTTGCAGCTTCCTTTCTTTCGTTCTTCCTTTCTTGGAACTGGAAAGGCCACTTGGCTGTGTTTTTCTAAAGCATTCTTTGTGTGTGTGTGTGTGTGTGTTTGTGTGAATGCAAAGTGAGTTATACACAAGGACGCTGTTCTCAGCTTCTATTCAGCTGAAAGGTTATTTTTCTGCAACCTTTTGCCATGTGATACGCGATGCTCTTTTGCTCTTTAAAACTTTCAAAGCACGCTGATGGAATTAAATTTGTATGCGATTCTCGTTAACACATTCTCGCATCAGCTTCATTGCCTTCCAGGAACTGTACGATGTGAAGAATTGGAAAACTAATTTCATTTAAACACATCCTCTAATCATCATACACACCTCCCTGCAGTCGGGGGTGTGAGTTAGGGCTTGATTGTGCTCTGATTTGGAAGACGCTCTTGGAAGGGAAAATTTTCGTGTGCATTGCTCTCGGTTGGGAATTCTCCCGAAAATATTTTAATATCATTCTGTCTACCGAGAAATCAGGCAGGCGTCGAAATTACTTTTTGATTGCCCGGACTTCAAGACGATCCACGATCCACCTGCAGTAGCAGCAGCAACGAAACGAAATGGAATGTAATGAGTCACGTGGGTTGATACCGTTGCACAAGATCAATAAAATACCTTTGCTATCTCTTTTCCGATATGCACGGGTGTGTGCGTGTGTCTGTTTGCTTTAAGCCTTTCTTCCTGGGACTTTTTGCAAATAAAAATTCAAGATGAAAGAACTGTGGGTTTTTTTTTCTCGCTGTTCAACGGTCTTCTGCGGTAGTCGTTTCTTGTTTGCTCTGTTCAACCTTGCTCTTTACAAAATGATATTTTTTTTAAATTGATAGTACACTCATACACCCGCAAACTGTGATATCTTTGGGGAGCCATCCTAAATGAGTACACTTACAAGTCCCGCAGATGATATCGGCAACAACACTGCTGCTTGGCCTGAGAGCCTGACTGCTAACCTTTTCGAAGCTCACACATCGTCTTTTACGAAACGCTAGTCCTGGGTGATGGTTGACGAGGAGCCAAGGATTCCCGTTCCATAAACACACATTGCCAACATCGTCATCATCGTCCATGCTCGTGCACTATACACCATGATTACCCGCCTTCACTCTTTCATCGAGAGCCTTGCTGGGGCTTATTCAATAAAGCAACGATGGTGCAACTCCCACGCGTGGGTGGGTGGCGATTTGGGACTGGAACAGCCTAAGGTAATGTGTCTGGACCGAAGTTTGCTTTCCGTGTTCGGTAGCGGGACGTTTCGTTTGCTTTTCGATTGAGATTTCTTTCGCTCTTTTGCGCTTTCTTCCTCCAGTCATTTGGAGGTTGGTTTGATATATGTTCAGCTTTCGACACGCCAACTCGGAGACGGTATGATTGGACAGTTTGAAAATACACACACATTGCTGACACCCGACGCTGCAGGCGGTTTTCTGTTGTTTCGAATGGGAGATGGATGTTTATTAAGCTCGCTGAAATGTGAACAAATTATCATACATCACTGCAGCGGTTCAGCAAACATGATCTCCCAAAACGTTGCCTCATAACGAGGAAAAAAACAGGGAAAGGGAAAGCAAATGAGGGGCATTATCTCTACTACTCTTATACAACCGCTTTTGGCGATAATTTATCAGCCGTCCGGATCAGTCAACCGACCGGGGCATGGTCCACGGGTTCGTGGGAACAGCCGCGAGCGGTCACGTGTGCGGTGCGCGAAACCTCATTTGTCAGGTCAGTCCCACCCACCGACCGGGTGTCACACTGTTGTCGGACTTGTTGAATCTGCTGACTGTTGATGTTGTTGTGCGATTTTGCCTCTTTACCACTCATAATCAACCAACACAGCAAATGTGCGTACGGTGTGCGAGGGAGTTCATCGATCAAAGTTATTGAGCTGCGAAAGTTGCGACAGCATTAGCAAATAAAGCACATCGAGTTGGCGGTGCTTGACGAGTTTTATTAATTAGCCAGATTACACCACTTTGCAAAATCGATCCGCACGCATCAACGGACGAACGTAGTGATTGCAAGCGTAAATTAGCGCAACTGAGCGCCGACGATGGCAGTAACGCACCGGTTTGCGGGTTGCGCGTGGAATAAATTACGACTCTACCGACGTTCGCTGCTCGTTTGGATAGAAAATGTATTCCAATTGCAACCATCGTCTCCTTTGCTCTACAAAACCGCTCGTTGTAATGAATGGGGAAAATTCAGAAGAAGCATCATATAACTGGAAATGGCACATAAACTTCACACAGACGTAAATCTCGTACCGCGCTTTCGTCCGCATTTGTCTGCACAGAGCCAGGTAGATGGGACACAAAACTTCAATCTAGACAAATCTAGACGCAGGATCGAACAAACGAATCTCGCATCTCGCCGGATGTGCGTTGTCACACGGAGAGCAATAAAAATGGACATAAATTTGCAGTTCCGCTCAATTGCCTCACCTTTCTGCCGCAGATGAGTCCTCTCCGTCGTCACAATCGACACAGACTCAGGGGATGGAATAGAAATGTGAACCTTCGATTAGGTACGGATCGTCCAGCCCTAATAGCAATCACTGTCGGCGCTTTCGGTGAAGTAGACAGTTGAAGCGTTTTTGACCTTAAAATAGGCCCGTTTTGTAGTACCATATTTAATCCTTAGATCTATAATGATTAGTTTCGCGTGATATTATCAACTCATTGCAGCTCAAAATAAACCTGTCGATATTTATAAACTTTATAATTGAAACGCTTAGAAACTGCTTCCTGAAATATAAAAAGATGTACACTTGAAAGGGCAAATCCAACATAGCTTTCTCCAGCATATTATTAACTGACTATATATTCTGATGACTCCTATGTATAACATCTTTTGAGCTTCCTTTCTACCTATTTTTAGGAACCGGTTAGTAGCGCTCCAAAAGTTTACCACTACTTTGACATTTACCAGTAACTCGAGTAAAAGTCATTCAATCAATCTGACCTGTCCAACCTTTCACTCGAAATCGTCCTAACGCAAAGCGCAGAACGTTAAAAATCACTTGAATAATACTACTTGACAAGTGACATCGCTACCATCAAGAGAGAGAGGGTTAGGTATGAAATTTGAAATTCAATCGCAATCGACCCAACTGCTGCCGTCTGTCCATAACACACACACACACGCACACGCACTCACACAAATAGATTCCAGGTTCTCCTTGCCCTCCTCACCGCTAAATGATTTTAAAATCAAGATATAGAGCCTAAACCCTCGCCGCCTGCCGATGCTGAATGTCAACGGGTCATTGAGCATATCTCTCACCGATGGCTTGCAAACACCATTTTCCAGGAGTCCAGTAGCCCATGACCAGCATTATTGTTCTTCTGCAATAGGAATGCTTTTATTCCCGACCGGTCCCTTGTCCACTTGTCCAGCGGGCAGTTATCGTGAACCCGTAACCAATGTCCCTGGAAGGTTCACAAGCGTACGACGTAACGTACCTCCCCCCCCCCCGGATTGCGTTGTGGTAGCTGTAATGGATTGTCCCTGACGAAAGCTTTGCACACAGTGCCACCACACAGGTACTAGGGTCAGTGATCCATGCTGCTATGCCACACAATAAAGCAGGGGTTATGATGGGAAATAAAAGTTTACAACGCAAAACGAAGCGCAAAGAGCTGCCGCTAATGGAATTGCGAGAAGGTTTTGTGTTTCACGATGCCCTTCCGTGGGATGTGTTGTGATTTGAATGACCGCTATGTCCACCGGGTGTGGATTGTCTGTACGTATTTTTCAGCGGTTTTCACTTTCACTGATAAGCTTCATTTCCTGTGAATGCTTTTAGTTTCCATTTCATTGGATCTATTACATTAGTAATATTTGCTGTTTCTAAGAGCAATATGTTGGTTTTAGGTTTTACTTAATTTCACAAACCAAAACAGCATTTAACACTTAATAACCTTAACACTATCATAAACTTAAGCTCTCACACCACCCAAGCTTTCATCGACTTTCTTCAATATCGTTGACGCGATTGCAAATTTGATTCAATTTGTTAAATACCATTCACCGCTGCTAGCCTATCTCAATAAACCCGGGCCCAAATAAACACCCTGCTAAACGATGCTTCCGGCACGTCACGTGTTTGTGCTTCCCATTTTCTCATCACGGTTCTTGATAGCAACAACAAGCAAGACGCTAAAAAAATACACAAAACCTCCTTAACCAGGTAATCCGATTGGCTTGTAGATCCCATTTAGATTACACCAAACGCTGATGCTGTATAGCCCAGGGTTGACAGGTTGTGATTGAAGCCGAAATGATCCCGTGTTTTTGCTGCGGCAGCACCATAGATTGGACCCCCATCGCCCGAGCTCGGGTGTATGGAGCATGATATTGGGGATATAATGTTTAAATAGAATTAATTAGTCTATAATACCTACTCACGTCAGCTACAAGATCCCTCCGGCCATAATGGGCGCCGTATTACGCTGGTGAAAGCAGAAAACAGCATCAACGTAGGAAATTTGTTGCCTAGTTTATTTGCCTACCCGTCTAACGAGCTTTTGAAGTGAGCTACAGAACAGAAGAAGCCAAGGTATCGAATCCGTCGTCTAGCGTTTGAGTGTTTGTGAAGAGCCCGGCAGCTGCTGAAAACTTATCGCCAAGAGGTTCAAATCAAACTTTCGTGCAGACAGGCGCAAGTTCGAGAGGAAAATTGGCTGAACAGATAAACAGTGATGGGGAAATACGCCGTCGATTTGTGGACTATTACACTACCTCAGCAGACCAGCAGACCACTGGAGAAACAGATGGAAACATTCCCACTCCAGCCAAAGCTTCCCTTGCGGATGAGGTAATCGTTTGAAGACACTGAGTAGTTTTTCGATTTCCCACTCATATCTCGAGGGACATTGTTTTATTTCTCAAATCCTATTTTCTACTCTCCCCTCGCTCAGCAAGATAAAGCGAGCTATTTTTGGTGTTGAAAAGTTTTTTCCCTTCTGGTTTAAAGATACTAACAGGATGCGACGAGGATACGTACACGAGCCACTTTTTCTCGAACCTTTTCTCGACCATTCTAAGCCGACATTCTGGGCAGCCTTTTTTATAATAAATTGCTTCGTGGAATGGTTTATTTCCAGCGTGCTCGAGTGCGTAAAGTGGGCCCTTGTATTAAGCTAAGGATTCGTGCTTCGAGTGCTGCCTTCTCCTTTCGAGTGGAAAATGGTTCCCATAATCCACCCTTATCTGTCATAATCAGTCGAATCACTATCCTTTCCCCCATTGACGGGTGTGTCGGCTACATGCCGCCGGTGAGGGGCAATAAAAACGTCACCCACTCAAACGTACCCCCCACACAGCAGCAGCATCCTGGCCCGGGGAGGTGGTCTCCAGCTTACCGCCCCTGCTCGTTCGGAATTATTCTACCGAGCTGACCCGGTTGGATGTCGGCAGAAATGAATCACATGCCATTCGAATGAGTTAAGCCGCAACCGTCGCCAGCACTAAGCCGATCATTTGCAAACTTGGATGGTGTTGAACGTTGCGTACTCGTACGCATGGGGAGGGCAAAAAGGAAACGAAAGAGCATTGTATTTCGCATTCGCGCTAACATTCTTGCCCGTGGCATTTGTCCTTTCGTCCGAGTTGCAGCGGACTGTTGAAGCATATCACGTCGTTAGTTTGCCCCAAGATACGAATGACAGTTTTTCTTCGCTCTTTTCTCGCTCGTTAGCTTTTCTATCCCTTCGTGCAACTGAGTGCACACATTGTTTCCAGCGAGCAAACTTAAACCATGAGCTTATAGCAGCTGGCTAGTGTGTGACTTCAATGTGAAATGGAACTTTTGCTTTACTCTACCTACAATGTTTTCACCTAGAGCAGTAGGAGGACGGTGGTCGAAAAACCAGTGATAAAAATAACATTTGAATCCAAAATTCAACGGTGATATATATTTTTTTAATTTATTAAACTTGAGGGTTCATGTTAAATGGGAATCCAAATCCAAATCCAAATAATATTTCAAATAATACTTAGTTCTGGAGGAAACACCAAATATGGAGGCGCTTGGTAGTTTACTAAGGAGGACAAAAATGCATGGTAATGGAGACGCTTAGTAGTTGACGTAGAATGCGAAACATGCCAAGCTAAATATATTCAATGGCCAACCTTGAATGCTATTATGCATACCTGGTGCTTAATATAGAATAACTCAATCGAGCATTCCGGATCACGCATTGAATGTCTTAAAGCATGCTCTTAGTTAGTACCATAAAAATACACAAAATATGTTGAAACGCCCCATGCTGCAAAATATGTTGAAACGTATTTTAACCACACTCCGCTACAATACACAACCATAGTCCATTGCACTCCAGGAAAAATGTCATTTGCACTGGAGCTAGAACGGATGAAATGATATTTCTCGCTGGTCATGACGACGGGGTTTCCACAAAATATGTACGGTATTATGTTGCCGCTTGGTAATAACGCGAGGAACGTGACTAATGCCGATGGAAATAAAATAGCCGGATCAGTGACCGTGGAAAGGAGAAGGCGGTGGGTCGCAGCTAAACTGATTACAAATTGAGTTTGCTTCCGTTCTGGTTGCTCCGGTAATAGAAGCACATAAAGAAGAAAAATGGCCGACGGGTTCCTGTGTTTATCTTTACCTTCTCGCAAGTGGGACGACGATGTAGTTAAAGTGGAAGATTTGAATACTTTCATCGAAAAACTTTATAAAAAAAATAAGAGAAACTTACTCCTATTTGCAGAAATCCTTCCTTCTGTAAAGCCCTCAGAATGGCGGCTTTTACAGTCTATTCGTTGCTGATTCTCGGCACCAGCCTGGCCGTGTTGGGTTCGCAACATTCACCTTACTCCCTGCAGGTATTGTTTTCTTCAACCTTATGTTCTGTTAGCGATCCAATTGTCACTCTGCAAAATGGAAACGATTTTCAGGCTGCCATCGATGCTTTGCACCGCCGAGAAGCACAACTTGCGTTACGTGAAGAAGCCGCCGCCGAACAGGATGACGATGGCTACTGGATGGAACGTAAGTTGCAATAAAGAGCTCCTGAGTTACATACCATCCACATTAAACCGGTTGGATGACTTTCGTTTCCCGTAGCAACCGAAGACCAGCAGCAACAGTTTCGCCCGAACCGGCAGAGGGTAAACCGCATTTTGGCCAACTATTTGCGCCGCGACAAAGAACCGGACGATGGTTACGATTCTTACGATCTGGACACACGCAAGCGTTCCATGTTCCGGGAGCGTGAAGGTGAGTTGCTCCGCTAGGTAATTGCTTTCTTTTACTCTCAAGCTTCTCCCCTTTGTAGAGCTGGGGTCCTATCCGACTGTGTTCCGGGAGCGAGAGCAGGAGAAATCGTATCCCGATCTGTCTGCCGACTTCCTGAAAGCTGTCGAACGTCAAAACGCCGAAGAGCGTGAGCAAGAGTTCCAGGAGCGTTTGCAGCAGCTGTGGAACAAGTACCAGCAGGAGGAAAATGAAATCGAACAGCAGCTTTTCGATGAGGAACCGCTAGCCCCATTGCCGGCACCGGTTGGGTATGAGAAGCGACAAGGTTTCCCGCTGACCGATCTGGAACCATCGCCGGCTCACTACGGTCCACCGATGCAGGAGCATAAGCGCACCCTTCCTATACTACCCTGGTTGCCGGCCACTCGCAAGAAGCGATTCCCGGTGGCAAAACGCTCGCCCAAACCCGAAGCAGCGCCAGCCGGGACGGACGAGAAGGTCGCGAAGGACTTGCAGGCCCTGTTTGGCGCTCCGATCGAGCAGAAGCGCAAACGGTCGAGTGAACCGGTCAAGCCACCGAGCACTACGGCAAGCTCCGGTTTGGCCACAACCTCATCCACCACAACCGTTCGGCCGGCGGTGATGGCAAAGCGAGATTCAAGCGACGAGCACCACGAACACAGTTCGGAGGAAGGGCCGGATGATGAGGAGCACGACCATGAGCATGAACACGAGCACGATCATGAGGATTCGAGCGAAGAGTTCGAAGGTGAAGATGACGATAAGAAAAAGAAACGCTCGGTGCGTAAGCGATCGAACCTGGAGGTGGTGAAGGAGGATCAGATTCTGCCCGGCGATATTGGAGAATTTAAGACGAAGAAGTCGATCCAGTGGAGCAAGTACTTCGGGATGGACCGTAGGAAAAAGGATGGCCGAAATGCTGCTGCCGCTGCTGTTGGTGTTGCTGCCGGGACAATGTCTCACCCACTGAGCTTTTACAAAACGTACGATGAGGAACGAAAAAAGAAAACCGTCAACCAGGACAAGCTGGAGAGCATGGCTAAGAAGCTGAAAAACATCGAAGAACTGATACTGGACCAGACCGTCAAATACGCGGGAGATCATGAAGGTACGTACGTCTGTGGCGAGAGTTGATTTTTTCTCTACAGCAAGAGAAATGATTCTTTTCCTTTATTGCTTCTAAAAATACAGGCACCATCACTGAACCGTCCGAGCTGGAGGAACTGAAAAACAAACTGCTGGATCGGATGGCCACTGCGCACACCATCGAAAAGATGCGCCACACACTGGAACGGCTGAAGGATTCGATAGCAGATGACCAGCTGAAGTTGAACGAGGTAGAACCGGAACATCCACACGAGGAAAAGGAAAAGGCTAAGCGTGTGGCGGTCAAAAAGGAGCGTGCCGAGTACGATCACAGCCAGTAAGTGGAGATCATTGAGTTTCTGTGAACTGGACAGTATAGCATGTTCTTTTATTGAACCAGACACAGCATGGAAGGTAGCGATAAGGTAACGCACGATGAGGTCGAAAACAATCTCGATGATGCTGAGGGTGACAAGAAGAAGAAACGCACCCAAAAGCGATACCAGGAGATATTCCGTGGTCCGGAGGAGTCTGAAATGGATGAAGAGTTTAACCGGGGGTTGGTTGTTGGTAAGGACCTGTCCTTCTTTATTCTTCTGGATTGTCGCGAAAGAAATCTAAGAATACTTAGACAACGTCTTTTCCTTTCCTTTCTTCTAGAGTCCACTGAATGTCCACTGCTGGATGCGTTCGAGCGCCGGTGTCGTGGCGTAGACGTGCTCAGCGGTGATATCTACCAGGAACTGCTCCCAGCTTGTGGTGCCCATCAACTATGCTACCTATGCGTAAGTTAGAAATACCCCCGAAAATCCACTCTTGCATCTCTTTCATCTTCCTATTCACTCTTCTACGCAGGGCGTTTCACCGAAAGTTTGTGACCTGCAGTACCTCTCCGAGGCGGACAACATTTGCGAGAACCAACCCGACTGCCAGGCGACCGCCCGATCCGTGCTGATGATCCTACGAGGCTTCCCGGGGCCTCAACTCGGTCCACGCGAGTGCTCCAAAAACCCTTGCCTGTACCGCGCCATGGTTGAGGTTGGCGTTGTTGTAAATTAAAGCTCTAAAGTACGCCCGCGGGAATAACCCCCTTCCGGCTGATGTTTTGAATGTCTTGAAGATGTGACTATGTTACCAAAATAAGTTTTTCCTCCACGGGTCAAAGCCGCTGTACAGTACACAAGAAGCTAATGGGCTGCTTTGAGGAGCAATACACACCGACAAACGCTAGCGACCGAACGAAACGAACAACGATGATCAAGTATACCGAGAAACTGAGCTGATAGGAGTGGATGGGCGAATGGTAGGCACATTCCCTAACTTCCCTTTATGTCGCTTTATCTAAAACCACGCAGCAAGAGGATGTGTGAGCGTTGAGGGAAGTGAAAAGAAGCGGCTCACCTGTTTCGTAGCATAGGAGCTCATTTTTAATCGCATATCGATAACTATGTATGTATGTTTAACACACAGCAAACACTAACGCACACACACACACACACTGACACACTGACACTGATAAAACTCCCGTTCGATGTCAACAATCGGCGTGACGTTATCAACGATTGATCAGTGATTTCGGTTTTGATGCGATGCATCCAAAAAGCAACCTTTCCCTTTGCCGCTAGATGTAAACCATTATCGGCTGTCGGTAGGCGTTGCCCTTTTTTCCTTTGTTTGTTCGTACCTTTGAAAGCATATATGTATACATATATAGATGTGTCTCTGTATAAGTAAGATTTTTGTCAAAACCCATTATTTACAACACTTTTAATAAGAGGAAACCAAATTGACAAAAACAAGGATATTGAAAACTAAAAATCGCCCTAGGTCGAGACGACCTTACTCTAGTTGTGAGACACAAAACAAAGCAAAGTAAAGAAACCCACTATATACATATACAAAACATATATTATACTGAATGTGTACGGATAAGTTTCTGGAACAAATAAATAATAATTTACAAAACAGAAAATAGAAAAAAACACGAAACTTCACGCTAACCAAATGAAACGATCCAACACGACACACTATGCAAACAACATGTATTAAATAGAGAAAATCAGCATTAAACCCCGAAAACAGTAGTGAAGGAAAGAAAGCCGTTAGAAACCTTTTAAAAAGAACTCCCGACAATAAAAAAAAGAACGAAACGACATGAAACAAAGTTAAAACTTGTAGTAAAAAAACACAAACACAGGCAAATAAAAAAAAACGGTCTCAGTTAAGGTAAAGGGGCTTGCTGACGAGGTTTGAAACAACATTAAACACAATGTAAAACATACACACACGATAATCCATTGCAAACTACTGAAATTGAACTGAGTGCAGCTATTAGTTTTTACAATGCTAGACGAAAAGACAGATTTGCAAAGAGAACCACTTACAAAACAAAGCGTAACACAACAAAAATATACGTTTACAAATATTCTACAGCAAAATCCACTTCTCAAGACATTCCGTGTGTTGTTGTACTTCAATCACTGTTGATCGGTTAAGGCACGTTCTGGGCGCGAGATAAAGCCGTGCCATAAATGTGAATTTCATTACTTCACACCTTACCAGTTCTAAGCGTGACGAAAAGTACGTAGAACAAGCAGCAAGAGGTAGTAGGTGAGGAGAACTTTATTTACTCGATGTGACACTTGATGGCATCTGCAGGGGCAGGAAAAAATCCCCTCACTAAACGGCAACAACCGATCAACCGAACACACAGACACGAACACTCCGGGCTAACCGTTACGGATAATACACTTAACAATCAATAAGACAATGGCATCAGTATTTGTTGAAATCTAAAATAAACTCAAACACTAAACTCTCCAAGATGTGTGTGTGTTTTTAATGCTTTAATATCGTTTAATGTTTTGGGCAATGCCTGTTTTGATGAGTCGTCCCGGAAAGTGTGCTTCATACCACCCGTTTTTTCGGCCCACTCCGGACACTTGACTGCTATCAATGAAGCAATGACTGATGATACCGAACGAAGCGCGATAAGATAAACTCAGTCCCAGGCCGGGCAGACCCGTGAGGCCCTCTCTTCACAACCACTTACATCAGTAGCGTTTAGTGTAGCGTCGGACGCTTTTCAACGTTTTTAGGTTCTACGCGACTCCTCTACGTCAGTTGACGCAACATGTCATCGGCTAGAGTTCCACCCCAACAGCAGCAGCAGCAGCTGCAGCCACCGGAGTTTTACGGTCCCGATACACCGACGTTCGATCTGAGCTGGGACTACAACTACGACAATGCACTAACCGCTCCACCGAACAATGTGCCACCTGTCGGTAAGTAGCCAAACTACGCGTGCTTACTGATGGTGAGACTAACCCTTCCTTCTCACCAACACAGTTCACAGTGGCGAGAATCGAATCATCACGGCACAGCCTCAATCCCAGCAGAGTGAGCGAGATGGTGGTAAGAATGCAATTACCAGCCTGCTAGATTACAAGCAGAGGAGTGATGAATCTCTTTTACAGTGAGCTTACGAATACCTCCGCCCCAAACGAGGGACGCCATCCGGTCCGTTAACAGCCCTTTTCTGACGCCCTTCTCCCCGAGAGCGGGACTTGACTTTCTGTACGGCTTGCCGTCGGTGTTTATCCAGCAAAGCTACGAGCTGAATGAATGTAAGAGGCGAAGAGTCATCTAAATTCCATTCATACCTTTTCAAGCCTTTATCGAAATTGCAGTACTGTCAGGCGTTGCTTCTGACAATCGGTTCACGGTACGGGGACCCTCGAACGAGGCACTGTACGGTGCATCCGAAACCTCCGACCCGAAGGACCGTTTCTGGGGCTCCTTACGCCCGTTCAGCCTGTCGCTGGTCGATCGGAGCCATCAGGAGGTGCTGCTGCTAAAGAAAAACCTTGGTTGCGGTGTGTTTTGCTGCTTCTGCAAGAACCAATTTCTCGAGGTCTGGGCTGCCCCCGGTGAGCTGATCGGATGCATACAGCAGGACTACGGCATACTGTCGCAGGAGATTGTGCTGCTGAACAGTGACATTAACACGATGTTTCGCATACCGATACCGTTCGTGAACGCGATACGCATGCCGAAGGAGACGCACTTTCGCGTAATGGACCGGGATCGCATGACGCAGAAGGGTACGATAACGCGTGCCTGGAACGTGAACACGGCCAGCTACACGAACAACATCTACTACTCGGACCCGACAATGGACGTCAAGTTTAAGGCACTGTTCATAGCGGCCGCCTTTATGCTGGTGAGTGATTAGAGCTGTGCTTTGTAAATATTTGGTTTTAATTAATGTACACTTTGTTGTCTTTGGTGTACAGGAATATCTTTACTTCCAATCGAATTGTTGCTAGGAGACCAAGTGTGGTGAGATACTCTTCACCGGACCCAACACCACTGGGAAGTAAAACAGGCACAGCGATAGGGTACTTAATTGCGAAGGCTTTCATATTTATGCTACACACATTTGATTTCATAAGAAAATAAACAGGTATGTTCCGCAGGTATGTTCTTTGCCGTTTTTCTCAGTACTGATTCTTCTCTCTCAAAGCATGATATTAGAAGAAATTCGAAAAGCGGTTCTTAGTATAGACATTTACCTTGATTTAGAACAATTAGAACAACCACCGTTATATTCTAAGTACTGTTCTAGTCGGGTTTATACAGTGCAAACCACAATTATATGTGTACGTTTAGGCGTAGAAAACCACTTTATAATACCCATCATTTTTAACTATCACTTGCAACTGTTCCACTTACAAATCATGAAAATTACATGGGTAAAAGTGAAATTTTGGACAGTAAGCATCATATATGGCATTAAATTTCTTTAAATATTATAGCAAATGAAACTATAGTAAAAGAGAAAAAAAAATCTAAATACTAAAATAAACACAAACTGTCCATTTCTTTCAAAATGCAACCCCAGCAAAGATCGCCCGTTTAGCATTCTCATAGATTTATTTGACCGATAGAATTAAGTACAACCATAATCGCAATAAGAGGAATAGTCAACACAGGAAATTAAACTTAACTGGTTTCATTGCACTAAAACACGCACTTGGAAACGGGGTTTTGCACGATCATCCGGGTACGGGATCGCTGGCCAACCGCACCTTAGTAGTAGTATGATTTATCCCGCCCTTGCTTGCTCTCCCAGAGAATGGATACATTTCCCTTCTTGCTAGTTTAAATTGCTTACAATTTGCTTACAACCGAACGAAAACCCGTATGCTAGAGTTTTACAGGAGTTGTCAAACGCATTTTACTATCAACGCTTAGAACTGGGATGTATTGGGAAAGTCCCGTTTTTGTTGTTGTTACAATAGGGGGGAAGGACCTCTGTTTTTCGCCAAAGAACACATTATCTACTTATTATTATTGCTACATGGATGTACATAATGGGTTTTGGTTGGCTTAAATGACACGACGACGTGCAGCTAATGCGTTGTTTGTCCTTTCTCCTTTCCTTACTATGCGTATCGTTTCCGTACAGGCGCGCGTTCTTGCTAACACGCGACAATTGCTCTAACTCGGTTAATAGAGAAGTCTGTTTCAGCCCGAAGAGAAGACAGAAGACAAAACAAACAACGGTATTCGGTAATGTTTTTTTTTTTTTGTGTGTGTATGAGTCTGTGATGCTGCCTTTGAATTCGTTTCTCGTTTGCTTCGTTCCTCACAGGTCACAGGGTAATTGCGAATACGAGTAGGTCGTAGATAAATGTTTTATATCTTTATGTGTACGTGTGGGCTATATATAGAGTTGTTTTGTTGAGATTTTATGTGTAATGCGAATGTGTAATTCGGTTTTGCTCAATTCGATAAGGGTATTAAGAGCGTTGGGGCAGGCAGGGAGAGAGAGATATAGAGCGAAGGGGAGATTCCACTGATATTGCACACCTCTCCTTCCTTTTGTGGTATTATTTAAGCAGCTTATATTATTTTCTCTTCGTTTTCAAAACTGGAGCTAATGCAACATACTAACACAATCAAATGGCACACACTAGCTATGGCGAAATCTCCTGGAACTGCAAAGGAATATCAAACAGTTCTTCCCAACACTCGATCACGTGTACAATCAGCGTCCACACGCGAACAAAACATCAAACTAGCTTAACCTAAGTGTAACTCCCCTTTTACGGTCGCTGCATAATCGATTTTCTTGAAGGCAAATCAAGCAAATAACCTTATGCGAGATGCGATGGCTCTTTTAAACAGGACTTTTACCCCGAACGCCCTAACCTTTTTAGCATTTTTGTGATTTGTTTATTCATCGTTATTCTCATTCCTTATCATACACTTCCCGCAAGCGTCCACGTGTGCACACAATGAGTCGCCGCATAGAACGAGATTTTGAAGCCGATTGAATAATTTAACTGCTATCAGAGTCTGGCTGAAGGCTTTCTACATTCAACGCGTACTGGGATAACTCATAATTGGCTTTAGATTTGGTGCGTATTATTAGAATCTCATTTGAAAGGCCTTTTAATACGTCCTACATGCATACAGCAGTCACTAAATCCGCTAAATGATACAGGAAGTGTACCGCTTCTGCTCTGCCTAATAGGTTACCGTTACGATTGTTCGTTTGTCTCAGCAAAGGGATGCTATGCTAATAATCGTGGTGTGTCACTAGAACAATGCTTGAGAATATATGTATATGTATTGCAATAGGAGATAGCCTAGATAGTAAATAATACTCTCTGTTTTTTCTTGCTTGAACTTTGTAGATTTAGATTGCAATTAAACTCGACGCGGTTACGGTTTACTTTGCTGCAATGTTTCATGCGCCTCTAGAAACAAGACAGGATGATGGGGAGTAGTTATGTTTTGCAGTGTGTGTGTGTTCTTTTCGTGAAGCGTGAACAACATTCGGTTATCTAAGCGGAACGGAAACTATAAATATAGTTATATATATATATATATATGCGTGTATGTATACGAATGGCAATGTTGCGGATGGCCGCGCGCTTCTCGGCCATAACTTTCTACCCGTGTGACTGTAGATTGAGTAATTATTGTACGTTCGCGCATAATAATGCTTAGAGGGATATTGTCGTGCTTTCGGCACGGTCCTCACACGTTCGCAGGAAATTTTCCTAAGTGAGTATAGTGTTGCCCCTTCACGAACCAAGAGGGCTCTAGTTGTCTAACTTTGCTTCCCAATGAGTCTGAATCTCCAACCCTAATCAATATTAAGTAGGATAACGCGGTATAGTAGGCAATAGGGTTTACTTTATCTCTTCGTACGACCGCATCAGGGAATCTTTTATACACAGTGCAGGTATGCTGGGCAGATGGAGGAGTGCAGATGGGATTCGGAACCGGAATCTACACGATCTGGACTTGTCTGGTTCAGTAGAGAGAGAGAGATGAGAGAGCACGATTTTGGCAGATACTTGCCAAAGGAAACAGAGTAAGAAAGGGTCTCATAAGTGATATGTTAATATATGGGTACTATTATTGCAATGCCATACTTCCTGACACTTGGTCACAAGGATTTTCATGACAGAAAACTTCAAAGCTACTACCAACCGTACCAATGGGCAATTGGTATTGGGGTTTTGAGCTGGGTACATCCACAATACATGGTAGGATTTAAAAAAAGCAAAACACGTTCTATTAAACAGTCTGTCTTGGTACATTGGTCAAATTTGGTCGCACGCTGCAGGGAAGGGCGTGACAGACCACTTAAAATGCATTCTTATATCACAAAGGCAAAACCTTCCCCGACGTCCGACGGAGTTGGCAGAGTGGCAAAGTTTTAGGGATCTAAATGTGTCGACAGAGCTTCGATCTTGATTAGTACACTAACCATCCCTTGGACGACCCCGTTCTCCTAACATTCATGTATACCTGACACGACAAACAACGACGATGACACGACGATGACGACTTACAACAAGAACGGAAAACAAATGGACGACCGATCCAATACACAAACACTCACGCGATTAAAACAGAACATTGGCAAACCGAATATGTTTGATTTGGCTTTTACGAAGTATCCCTACTTGTTATGATTGTTGCAGCAGATTGTTTTGATTTGACCATGACCGCGGCTCTCTATCAACATCCACAGAACGTCCACCAACAATCTGTCAATCTCTCACCAAACCGACCCACCTGCCACGGTCCCACCATCCTTTCCAGCGCATTATGCGTTCGATTCCTTCAGATTCTGCAGCCTCGCAAGCTGATGCGGCTCTAGCTCCTCCGGTATGCTTGCCCGACCTCCGACCACCTGCTTCGGCACCTCGGGCTGACTGCTCTGCCCGAACGCGTCGTCAAAGTTGGCCGCAAACCCAGCCTCAAAGTTTGCCTCAAAGTTGGCCTCGAACGGTGCGACCGGATCCTCTATCGGGACAGCCTCCGGTTCTGGTTCTGGTTCGGGCTCGGGCACGGTGGACGCACCCGGCCGTACCCGTTCCGGCTTCTTGGCCGTGGCAGTCTTGGCCGCCACATGGGTGGGCTTCGGAGCGGTGGCCGGTTTCTCCGGCTTTGGTGGTGACGGGGGCTTGGCCGGTTTGGGCGGTGCAGACTTCGGTTTGGCCGCTGCTGCCTCTTGCTGTGACGGTGGTGTCGGTGGCTTCTGCACCTCGGCATCTGTCTGAGATTTCTGTTTGCCGCTTATTTCTTGCTTTTCTTGCTCCTGCTTTTCCACGACCTCCGACTGCTCGTCCTCGGCGGCCGGCTCTTCAGCCGGCGGGAACTTCTTGTCCGGCTCTTCGTGCATCGGTGTCGCTGCCGTAACGATGATCTGGGCAAAGTTGAGCTGGTTGCTATCGCCGGCACTAGCAGTAGCTGCTGCCGCCGTTGCGGCTGCTGCGGTAGTCCCTTGTCGAGATTCCTCCTCCATAGTGGCGGCCTCTTCGCCCTGAGAGAAATAGGAAGAAACGTGTTTTAGTACAAAGTCATATGGATGTGCTTTATACCTAAGAAAGTCTGTCAAACAATTAATTTTACCTCAGGATCCTCACAGATAACGACTGTGTACGTGTTTGCGGTTAAAAGTAATTTTAGAACAGTTTTAGAACAACCACAGCGATACTAAGATAAGACGGAAGCACCAAACTACTAACCTGGCGGAGGTTGTGATGGTGGAGGCGCAGAAAACTGTGCTCCATACTGCTCATGCTGGTCGGTATTCATCTCAAACTCAAATTTGTCTATGGCCGGTCCCTCATTGGTCAAATCTGTTCGAAAGTAAGGACATTCAATCATTCAGAGCATGACCTAAGCATATCAACGAATTCTTAGAGACATACTTGGACTTTGGCCCTCCGGAGGTGTTGCTTCATGTAGAATCATTGGTGGCGGAGGTGCCGGAGCTGCGAATGTTGGTGGTGCCGATGGTGGGGGAGATTCGTCCTCAGCGTCGGTCAGTGGTTCACCGTTCTCGTCGCACTCCTCCACTACCAGCGACGGGAAGTTACCGATCTTACCCATCAGCTCGCCCTCCCACCAACCATCGTCCACACCGTGTGGACTCTTTGTGATGAGTTTGATAATCTGAAAGCAAAGATGTATTAATGATTTATCTGAATTATTCGTCGTAATGCCCACAACCGACCTGTCCCTCCTCGAAGGTCAGCTCGTCCTCGGCGGTTGCGTCGTAATCGTACAACGCTACACAGTACAGCTGATTGTTGACCTTGCGCGGTGCCGAGATGACCGAAATCTGATCCGGCGATTGACCCGAGTCCTGCATCGGATCCTGGTCCTCATTGTCCACAGTGTAGTCCACCGAGGAGAAGGAAATTTGGCTCGACAGCTGGGCAGGCGTGTGCGTATCGACCGGCGTGTCTCGCTCCACATCGAGATAGTTGTGCGGGACGAAGCCCTCCTCACCACGATAGTTACGAGCCCGCAACCATCCATCGCCGTCGCCCTCCCCGACCACCTCGAGCTGCTCGCTCTCCACAATGGTCAGCTCGTCCGGATTCTGGGCAGTGTACGAGTACAGGGCGGTACACTTGAACGTTTGACCCACCGGTTCACGCGCCGTTTGAACGGCACCCGCTGAGGAGGAGTCCATCGCCGACTGACTGCTGGCCGCTGCAGCAGCTGCCGCTTCCTCGGCACCCCAATCGACCTGAGTGGGGTCGTCCCAACCGTGGGAAATCTGCTCTATCTTCTGTCGCTCCTGCTCTACGCCAAACTCTGCCAGAAGGGAACGATATAGAGGTTTTATGTGGAGTACAAAAAAGTTTGAAAGGTTTAAGTGTACAATCTGGCAACACTGTCATTTTTAAACATCATCTATAGCGTTAGTACTAGAATAAAGAGTCCTTAAAGAGGAGTTGGGGAACAAAACTTACCCTCATCATCATCGCTGTCAGCCGCAAACTCGTCCGATGGAGGCTCTGGTTGCTTCGGAGCGGGCGATGACTCCGACACTGGTTGATCCTGTTCGGCATTGTCGCTGTCGTAGAATGAATCGGAGCTTGGATTTTCCTGCCAATACATCAATTTTTATTATTTCGCGGCTTCTTTCCTGAATCAAGTGCTCTAGATCACTTACCCCCTGTCCCGATGCATCCGTGCGCATCGAAAGCGAGCTGGCCGAGCGCGGCATCTCCTGCACGCTGAGCGTTTCCGCCTCCTGTATCCATTCGTCCACATTGATGCCACCGATCCGCAAGCACTCCAGACGCGCCTCCGCCTTCGCCTTCGCAATCTCCGACTTGCGGATGTTCTCGCGGAACTCCTCAATCTTCGTCTCGAGATCCGGCCCGTTCTGGTCGTTCGGATCGGTTCGGTGGCCGGCCTCGCGCAGGGCCGTGCACACCGCCAACTTGCGGGCACACTCCCGGATGACGTTGCTTTCACGCGCCACCCGTCCCGCCCAGCGTTTACCCTCGCGGCTCAGCGTTTCCGCAGCCGACTCGTGGTCGGCCGTAATCTTGCGCACCGGATCATTATCGCACGCCTCAAACTCGTACTGGATGTGTTGCTTCAGCACGGGATAGTACAGATAGCAGCACTGCAGGTTGTACTCGCGCGTCAGCTGCTGCGCCTGGTCCCGGATCTTCCCGAACGAGTTCTGTGTGGCCGAGCAGGTCAGCAGCTCGGTGCGGCCGATCAGGGCCAGATAGTCGGCCACTCGCTCATACACGTAGTTCTCCATCGTGGCCATCGTCGTCTGCAGGTCGATGGTGAAGTAGCGATTCTGGTGCGCATTGGCCGCCGCCAAGCTAAGGATGTAGTCGTTACGTGCTCCGGTCGACTTCTCCTCCAGTTGCTCCTTGCGCGAGGTTACACGCGCACTGTTCTTCTGCAGCGAGGTGATGGACTGAAAGAAGGAGCCCTTCTTCTTCTTCAGCTTCTCCTCGATGTCGCGCGCCTTATCACGCACGTCGTGCGCACTGTGCTCCTCGTCGAAGTAGATCTTCTTCGTCTTGTCCACGTCCGTTACCGAGTTTTGCAGCTCCTTCTGTACGACGGCCAGGTTTTCGATGCAGCGTTTGCTGCTGTTAAGCTTGGTGCTGCGTAGGACCTTCGCTTCGTCGGCGATCTGCTGCTGGAACACCTCGACGGCGGCAAGACGGGCACGGGCAAGCTTTTCGTTTTCCTCCAGCACCGTCTGCCACACGCTCCACATGTTCCTGTGCGAGTGGAAAGAGAAACAGAAAAAAGACGTTGAGGTAATGGATAGTTATCGTCTTTCAAGATTACAAATTTGAATTCAGGACTTTTTTTTACCCATCGTGATCTTACACATCAGGAGTAATATCATTAAAGAACGGAGAGATATTTCACCTAAATATTGGATTTTGTAAACTAGCTATCAATTCTCTATAATCATTGCTTGCCATAAAGGACATTTTTAGAAATTACACCTTACAATGAACCGACAAAAATTGTAGCGCTTCAATGAGATTTAAAATATTCATGGTTGTCCTACCGTTTTTCCCCAGAAATCATGTCCCTAGGCCGTAAAAAAATTAATCACTCCTCTGATATCTACAATCATCCTAATGCAACACACCTAAACCCTTCTAACCTTGCTGCTTTATCCTAGAAACCATACCCACACGTGCCAGGGTCAAGGAATTCCCCGAGACATGCGATAATGATATGACCGCCAACCAAACCCGTCCAACAAAAGTTCCATCTCATGTGCTTCTCTTTAACCAGTAACGACTACAGGCTGCCATATACATTATATTTTCCCATCCATCCCATTCTCCAGCAATCCGTACCGCACACCCGTTTCTAAAATTAACCCCAAAACGAAAGCCCCGTACACAAAGCGACCATAGCGCTGATGCATAATGAATGACAATAGTGGCGAACGGCGCTTGCTGGCACGTCAAGCTTTCCCCGATTGACACTGTCCCACCGAAAGGATATTTATCATGTGGCTTTTTTTCTCTGCTAAGGTCACACCGCCTCCAGCCGGGCTTTAAGACGGAACTCAAAACACACGGTGTCACCAACTCACGCCACATGCGACACATTTCAAAAGCAGCCCTACAGGGTGAGATTCTGTGGAGGAAACGTGTGGAGGCGCTTTCTCACTCGCTCCCGCAGAGACTATTAGCCAAAGGATGTCCGTTGCGTATTTGAAAGCGGCAGGGACCGGTCAGGCAACAGCGGGTTGCCACTAATCGCTCGATAACGTTGATGTTTTCTCAAGCAACTAAAATGGCTTTCTGTGTCGATGATTTAGATATAAAAGGATATACTTCTAGCGGAGCCGTCCGTACCATTTCTCATCCGCACCGTCCATTTTGATCTCCGGTATGCAGGCTTGCTTTTTGTTCAAGTACGCCGACGATATCTTGAGCAGTGCCTCGCTGTACGACTTCTCGATGGCGGACCGCTTAAGCGTAAACTGTCGGATGTCTTCCAGCAGCTCGCACTCATTCTGGTTCTTGAGCGCTAGCTTGGCCAGCTGCTCCGTGTGAAGATTCTTCAGAAACTTTGTGTAATTGCCCTGGAAAGCAAGAAAAAGTTGGAAAGGAAACATTTAGCAACATGCTTAAACATGAACAAATACATTAAATAAGAGAAAACACGGTTTAAAAATTATAAAGTAATTAAATAAATCTCATGCCATCAGCTCCGAGCTCGCTTTTGTTTAACGAAATCGACATTTCATGACCGGCCTAGTAAAAAGTACTGAACGGAAAATAATCAAACCAGGATCTTTCTCCAATTGTTTCTTACTTTTCGTGGTGGTGGCTGCATTTTGGCGACGATTCTCCGCTACGCACTCGTACGAACCGTTTCTTCTTTCTTTTTAAGAGGGTTTGCTTCCGTGTTATTGTTGTTTCTATTTTTGCACACTCGTACACAACACACTATTTGCTCCCAACCGGGATGACACGGTCACCAGTGCAAATGTTGCAGGTTAACACTTCTCACACTCATCAGGGCACGGTGGTCACCAGAACCGGAGACGATTCACCTACCCAAGCACACTCAGTAAATGCCCTAGCAAACAGGAAATGGAAGCAGAAATTTGCTAAATTCACTTTCACGCTTGTGATTCGCCTGCTATAAAACTGAAATTTGAAAGAAAACTGAAGCATTCTAGCATGCCGTGCTCGGTGTACTTTTGACATTCAACCCAGCACAAGATCCAGTTGCATGGAGGCAGGCCACAGGAACACCGTACCACTGTGGGAAAGTAAGCGAACGTGAACACGCTGTACACGAGTCGAAATGCCCTACGCAGAGAATTCCACCTCCGCACACATACCGCACACACAGTCGTTCTAGAAATCTTTTCAGCTTTCCAATCAATAATCCAGAACACAGAACTGTCACTTCGCACTTCCTAGTGGGTTTTCCCTCCTACATTCCAACGGGGACAGGCGTATCCGCTTGCTTGGATTATCGTCCTACAGTATTTTGGCGATATGACAGGCAACTAAATTTCCTGGAACAGGATATGACAATGGAGGGACACGCACACTCACACGCAAAAAGCACACGGAAACGTAGATTCTAGAAAAAAATGCGTGGGCTTCTCCTTGCTGGGAGTTTCCCACCCTTGGTTAGAAATTTGCTACTTCAGCACCATCACCACAGGAAGCGACAATTTGCTTTTCGCTCTGAAGGAAAAGGACAACTGAAGCCAAACCAGACACCAGAGACGAAAACCAGAAAATTAATTTTATGTAATAACACTCACGCTCCGCTCCGATGCTCGGGACACGACCCACGGGACCTACACGCACGGCACGACCTGCATTTTGTGAACGCGAGAACGCGGACAACCTGACTCCTTTGCCACAGAAGTCTGACACAGAAACGCACCCTCGGATAGCCTCTCGACTCGGACGCGTGAAAATTTCGCTTCCCGTTCTTTTCCACAGCTTTCCACCGTTTACTTTCGATCCTAGCAAGCCTGACACGACCGAGAGCCCAACAGCAGCAGCAGCGCTTGTCTATTGATTCTCCCTATATCGCCTGCACACCCCACAAACACACACACACATGCACCGTACAACAGGCGCACACACAGACACAAACAAACGCGCGAGCGCAAAGCCTTAAATGCTGCACGCTCGTTGTGAATGAACGGTGCGAATTTTCCTTCGTCTGACAACCGACTCACCAGACGATTCAGGGCCCTAATTTTCCCTTTCGCACTCGCGCACTCTCGCAGCTTTTCCACCCACCCGAACGCCCACAACATCAAACGGCGGGTGCACGGTGGGAACGATTGCGTCACTATACTGTCACAACTACTCGGGTCCTCGGGTCGTCCTTTCAGTACATCACGCTTTCCCGCTTTCTCCCTTTCGCTCTCCCACACGGCAAACCCGTTCCCGTCTCACACGCGCGCTCTTTTTCTTTCCTTCCATGCTTGCTGCTTTTCCTGGCGCACCGCGCATGACGGTAGAGCGTGAACCGCTTTCCCCGTCCACCACTTGTGCTTCGTGCTTCTCCAAGAGCTTCGAGTGTTTCTCGCTCTCTCGCTCTCTGCTAGTAATTGGCAGTGATTGACAGAAGGAGTAACCGTAGGCCCCGATGTACATCGAAGGGTTAAAAAGCGCCATCAGCTGTCAAAACGCGCGGCATGAACATGCATTCCACTGTCTACTAACTTGAAGAGCTTTTGAATAGCTCTTCATGGTCGGTTCATCTCAAGATGATTGGCAATACAAAGAAGAAACAACACTGAGGAAATATTACAAAACAATTTCTTACCTGTCGATGATAGTATCGATTCATCAACTTCCGGCGCCGACCTGTCCGTTCCGGTGGGGCTGGTAAATTAGGCAACGAGGCCGCCATATGCAACGCTTTTCCCATTGCCCAATCGAGATTTCCACTAACTATCACGTAACGTGTGTGTGTTTTTTTTAATCACACTACACTACAAGATGTATTGTGTATCGAAGATGTTTGCAAACTGCACTCGTTCCGTGCTTCGCCAACGTTTATCGGCGCCAAACCACACATCGATAAGAAAAGCCGGTAAGTGTGTGAAACCTTATCATTTCATGGTTCGTGGTCAGCGGTGCGGACAGATAAGGGCAGAAAACAATTAGCTCAGGTTCCGTATCGACAACTATCGATGGTTAGTCGAACGCGAAACCTGTGACCGTGCCGTGGATGTCCTTCTTCGCTTGTTTTGAGCTCTTATCAGCGAGAGCAAGTATAGTTTAGGGGTCTTGTAAACGGTACATTTCAACGATAGTTGTCAAATTAAACGTTACTTACTTACTTATCGGATGTTACAACCGCTTTGCGATCTTGGCCTGTAGCAGCATACTCCGCTCACGGTCTCGCGCCGTCTTCTGCCAATCCTCTAAGCAAACTTCCCACCTCAGCTTTGTCATACTACGACTCCTCTGTCCATGTGGACGGTCTAAGAGGACTTTACGGGCTGGATCGTCCGGATATATGCGTATAACATGGCCAGCCTACCGGAGCCGGGCGAGCTTAATCCGTTGCACAACAGTAAGGTCATTGTAAAGCTCGTACAGCTCTTCGTTGAATCGGCTCCTCCATGATTTTGTGAGGTGAAATGCTTACTCAGGCTTTAGAATGACCAGTAAGCTACCAGCATCTGTGCGCGCAAATCGACGTCCATATACTGTGTACTGTTGTCGGTGCTGACTTCCGACTCGAGATATGTGAAATTTTTAACGATTACGAAAAAAAAATTGGTTTTCCTAGGCGGCATCATGTTTTGTAATACAGTAAAAAATCAATTATTCGGGGACTGATTCAGCCGATTAACCAACATGCACAAATGATAATGCTCCAGAAAAAAAATGCACTCAACGAATCCGATTGCTTTAGTACTTCGCTAAGTCTGCAGGTAGACTTTGGAATAGCGCCCTCTATTAGAGAATAGTCACACTACAATGGACTCATTTCCTGAACAAATACAAACCATATCTCTAATCAAATATCTCATTTTTACATGTGTAAAATCCTCCCTAACACAAAAACTGTCTTAAAAATACATCAATGCATCCCACATTATCATACGGCCAATATTTCCATTCCGGTTCCCGAACATCTTCAGACGAGAAAGTTCTAGTCATCCCTGTCTTCAGACCCACATTAATTGAGTGCATCAATTCACGCGCGATGATTGTCCAAAAATGCTTCCTCTATATGCCTTGAACTTGAGAACCCGGTCCCATTTGGCTATGGCATAAATGGAGCCGTCGTGCTAGTGGTGGTTGGGCACGTTTAGAAACGGCCTGCACCTTGACCTATCTCGCTTCACCCACCCTTGTGGACTAGACCTGTTATGTACCACCATCCCGCATCATATCTTATCAGAACACGCTGCCCAACGTGGGGGTTGATTCCAATTCACACTGGAGTTCGGCTCCCAGTACGCGATCACGAGTCGTTGCGACGAGATGGCGTCTGTAGCGCTGTTGTTTTTGCTGCTGGTCGGTTACCTTAGTACGGGTACGCATGGTGCCAACATTCTCTACATCAACACCGTTGCATCGCCAAGCCATTTCGGATGGTGAGTGTGATTTAAAACTTACCAATTTTGTTACTTCTTACACAATTCCCTCTTTTCGGCGTTGTAACAGGAACCGTGCGCTAATGTACGAGCTAGCCGCTCGCGGTCACAACCTAACAGTGTTCGGTGTGGACAGTGAACCAAACCCGCCACCGAATGTAACCTTCATCTTGATGGAAAACGTGTACGAAACGCTGTACAGTGATCCGAACATGCACACCGACTTCCTGGAGATGAGCAAGATCGGTCCGTTCAGCATGCAGCTTCTCTTCGATGAGTTTATTAGCGGTGTCTGTGATATTGTGCTGCAAACGGAGGGTGCTAAACGCTTGTACAGCTATCCAGCCGACTTTGGATTCGATCTGCTCATACACGACTACCTGTCCGGACCGTGTCTGGCAGCGTTGGCGCATCATCGGTTCGGGCAGCCTCCCACCGTTGCCGTCACTGCGTACCACGGTGCCTCGACCTCAGTGACCATGACCGGTTCGTACCAGTACTCGGCCCTCGTACCGAACCACGCGTACGATGCAACAGAGGACATGAGCTATAAGCAACGTTTCATCAATCTGCTCGTCAACCTCGAGGAGGAACTGCTGCAATGGTACTCGCTGATACCGAAATCGAACCGCATACTCCGGAAGATTGATCCGACGCTGCCCGACGTGGCGGAGTTTAACGCGCAAACCAAGCTGGTGCTGCTAAACGCCAATCCCATCATTCAGTACACCGAACCGTTCATGCCCAACGTTATCCCGGTGGGAGGGCTGCAGATCATCAAACCGAAACCCCTGCCAGCCGATCTGGCCAAACTGCTCGAAGGTGCCGGTCCCGGTGGTGTAGTGCTGTTCTCGCTCGGTACCAACGTGCGCAGCGATTCGCTGGGCGAGGCGCGCATCCGCGCAATCATCGGTGCCATGGAAACGCTGCCCGAGTATACGTTCCTATGGAAGTTTGAAACGGAAACGTTGCCACGCCAACTGCCTGCCAACGTGCACGTGCGCAAGTGGTTACCGCAAAACGATCTGCTTGCGCAGCCCGCCGTACGGCTGTTCATTACGCACAGCGGACTGCTCAGTACGCAGGAGGCGATCTGGCACGGTGTGCCGGTGATAGGGTTCCCCGTGTTTGCGGATCAGTTCAAAAACATCAACTACTGCGTGGCACGAGGTGTCGGCAAACGGCTCAGCATCGAACACCTGAAGCAGGAGGAACTGGTAGCGGCAATCCGAGAAATTATGACCACAGAAAGGTAACTATACCCCCTAGATTGAGAGATTGAGATGAGATTATGAAGTGTGATGCTAAAATATGCACTCAATTGCGTTCCTTTTTGCATTTCGCACTGCGACAGCTATCGCACCAACATGAAGCGCATGTCGTCGCTGTTCCGCGATCAGCCAGAGCATCCGCTCGATCGGGCCGTCTGGTGGATCGAGTGGGTACTGCGCCACCCAGATGCGACGGAAATGCAGACTCACGGTACGCGTCTTCACTGGTTCGTCAAGTACTCGTACGACGTGCTGATTCCCCTGTTCGCCTCCATCGCTCTCGTCTGCCATGGTCTCTTCTTCATTACGCGCCGTCTCTTTTGCCGCCGAAACGCTACGCGCAAAAGCCAAAAACATAAAAGATCATAGAAATGTACAACGGTCGTTTAATAAAGTGTAAAAAAACGTGCTTTTTACCATACTGCTCTGCACTGTTTCGGACAATCAATCATCATGTCCAGGGGTGATCCATTTATCAGCGAGCTAGCAACAGGCAAAAAGGGGTTCGATAAGTTCAGTGCAGTGGTCCAAATTTAGAAACAAAACTCCATACTTGCAGTACACCTTCATTAGTCCCTCCGTAATCTTTTGAACATTCATATCTTCACGGCTCTTATCACACTTCCCTGAGCTTAATGATGAGTTACTTGCAGTGTTTCTTTCCATTTGGGCTTAAACGATAAAAAAGGAACCATTTGCTGTTTGTTGTTTTAATTATCATTTTCTTCTGATTTTTCTTTAATTCTGTACTTTAAGTGTAATAATTTATTTAGGTTGATTTTCTTGTTTTGTAAATCCTATAATTTACAGAGATTTTAAATGTGAAATTAAATATAAAAAATAAAAAATATTGCAATTTTTATTCTCCCCCGTCCCTCTTTCGTACTATCGTTATCTCCCTCTTTTTGCCCTTTCTTTCTACACAAAAACGTTGCTCCTTGCTACAACGCTTTTATCTTTCTTTTCTTCTGCATTTTTACACGCCTTTACGTGCCGTCGTATTTTGTAATTTTCTTAATGTGTTTGTTTGTTTGTGTTTTGTTTCTTTTTAATTATTTGTTTATCTTAAGCTTACACATGCTCGTCCACCTTCTCATACCGCTCATTGTTTTATCCTCGTTTTCTCGTTTTCTTTCTCTGTTCTACTTTTGTAATCTACACAACATTTTACTCATCATGTTTTGTTTTGTTTTTCTACTGCTATTTACCTCCCGCTTGCTAACTTGTTGCTTTTACACCAGGTAATGTTACTTTTACTTACCTAAGGTGGACATGTACACCGCTTCAAATATACCACCGCTAAAATGGCATTGTCCTTCGCTCCACTCATCAACGCCACACCTACCTTCCTTCCCATTTTCCCTAAGTGTTGCACTCTCTTCTTCCTGTTCGATTTACCAGCGACATTTACACAAGGGGGTTATTTGTAGCAGCCCGAAACGAGCCAAGCCCATCCTAATCACCTGCTCACGCACACACACACACACATACGCTAAAGGCGAATCGTTCCTATACGGGAAGGGGCAAGTGCACATTGTGCACAGGATAAGGCGCCTTCAAACACACGCACACACGCCACGCACACTCGCATTCTCTAAAACAAGGTCCTGTGTTATCAATTTACTAGTGGACAAAAATAAATAACGGTGTGGTTTTCTCTTGTTCTATACTATTTAACTTTACTGCTGTGTTGGTTGATTTTATTAGAGCAGGTTTGTGATCTGTTTGCTAGGCTTGGTGTGTGGTTTTCCTTTCCTGGTTTGCCAGTTTGTCCTGCTGGTTCTATGGTGTGGCACGTGCTACTCTCACTTTCTCCCTATCTCTCCTTCTTTCTTACACTTTGAAAGGGAATGTTCCATTTTTCTAGTAGATCTTACATGACTATCTCGGGATTGTGGTTTTAGGAGATGGAGCGTGTTTTTTATTTTTTTGTTAAACGTTTTCTTTCCTCAGAAAACTTTGAAGCGATTGCAACTTTTAATTCGGTTATGCTAGACACTTTTTACAGATGTTTTCAACACAAATCATTCTTACAAACCACCGTAGGCGCACGTGGTGTTGGTGGTGATTCAGCGCGTGAGTTTTATTCTCTTTCTGGCCCACCTACAGTGGACACTCTGTTCGCCCTGCATATAGCTTTTGGGTAATATGTCTAGGAATATCTATGCATTACAATTAGCTTTATGTATATGATCCCTCCCCTCCTTTCCGCGCTTTGTCTAAACCTACGATTTATATAAATAAATTAAATAGCTTTTAGTTTCATTTTACTTTTTTGACACAATAAAACCCTTTCTGCTCGCTTTCCCGGTCAGTCCGCACACCACCATCCTCCCGTTGCATCGCGCATAATGTACGCAAAGAGAGTACACACACGACACACGTGCGACGCAACATACGCAACAGGGGGCAGTACACGCGTGGAGCCGCCTCGGTGGTGGAGCTGGTAGTGGTGAAAGCATTACAAAACGGTCGCTCATTATCATACTCGCAGTGAAAAATAGCTACTTTTCCCTAGATCCTTTGCTTTGTCTGTATGTGCTTGTGTGGCTCGCTTTTTTGGAGAGGTTTTAGTTAGCAAAAGAAAAACATTACCAAAGGATTTGCGCTCTATACATGTAAAGAGTTTAACGATTTTAAAACAGTGAACATAACGAAACAATGATCTTTTTGCTTTAGGTTTTAGGAGCATTGTCCACCCGTCTTGTCCGCCACCCTCTTGTACACCGTGTGGTGTGTAAGTGTGTGTGTGTGAGTGTCCGTGTAGCGATCGAACAACTCCGTTGATTTTGATCGACTTTTTACTCCGACTAGGAAGTTGTTTATTTTGCTGACCTAATTTTACGCTGCGTTTTTTTTTTGAGCTTTATGCGGTGTACAGTAGTCCTGTAATCCTGACTTGTTTTACAAATTTTAATTTGACTGGTTCGTTAGACACTTTGCACACATCCTGTGCTGTTAGCATTAATTTGCCGTTTCCTTTCCAAGAAATATTTTAAGAGCACTGTGCAGTACCAATTCTCAGAAGACAAAACACAACGATAAACAGTGATTAGGTGCTGTGAAGTATGCTAGTAATTATTCCATTTGACAATGATATTTGCCCAGTAATAGCCGGTAGATGGAGCCGTTGAAACTTCGTCCATCAACGGTGTCCTTTGTTGTAATTTTCCATGTTGAATCAGTTTAAGAATCGTTTTATTTTGTTGATTGCTTTTAAACATGTACACTCAAACGCGTTATTCCGTTCCCCACCTTTTGGGTAACGGATAAATGTATGGTGAGGGAAAAATTCCATTTTCACAGTTTCAAAAATCCCTATACGCCCGTTTTACCTTTCCTAATACGTTTTCTACTGCCCATACTAATACCGTTCGGTGTGTTCCCTCTAAACTAGAGACCGTTTAACTGGTCTCACACGTTTCCTATTGCGGTTTTTTTCTTGTTTATGCGAAACCTGTTAGTATGACCAACTTTTCTCGGATCGCACATTTCCCAACCAGTACAATGATCATCGTCCTCAGGCAGGAGATCCGATCATGATATCAATTGACAAATATCCATAAGCTTTAGTCCTACCAGCGTCGTGTTTACGATTGTAACTGCGCGCTCTGAGCTGTGAGAAATTGTAAGCAGTCGCGAAAGAAGTAACTGCACGAAATCGTACCGAAACTTGTTTTTTTTTTATAACAAGCTAAATTGATTGTGTCATCCTAGAACAAAACAAGAAACACGTACCCACCCTGCTCTGAATGGATTTATACTTGATTTCAGCAGTTTTTGCTCCGCTTGCATTCAGAGAAAACCGCCAAATTGCAATTGCAAAGGAACATCGCATCTCATTTGCATACTACACCTACACGCACACACACTTACACTCACGTTTAACACGTCCACTCTTTCTCTCTTCGTGATAACCTCTCTGCAACCTTCCCTCCCCGAAAAAGGATAAGTTAAAGCGATTAAATTAATTTAAACTATGCGCTACACAAGTGTTTACAAATTTTATACTGTACAGTTGAGTTTTTTTCATAACAATTAAATATCTTGTTTAGCCTTCCCATTCGATACACACTTCGCACGGCACGCGCAAATGCGCAGATTTGTTTTTCTAGTTGTTTTACGATAAGGACATTCGAACATTTCCGTATTTTGTACCAGCTAGCCACGACAACAGACAGCAATGCAAACACAGTTAGACGCTGAGAGTGTCTAAATAAAACTAACAAAACGATCATTGGGTGCGTGAGGTTCGATAAACGGTTTAAAAACATGGTGTTTTCCATTGTGGCTTTAAAAACAAAGCTTGAAATAATAGTCCAAAAATATAAAACTGTATAAAAATAATATAACATAATTTTGATAAACATAATTAATTACTTGAATAGAAAGGGAGGAGGGAATAGAAATTTGACGAGTGTAATTGAAACGAAAAATAATACTTTTGTTTAGCAGAATGCACCACTAGAGAGTGCATTATTATGACTTTCGTAATACAGTCAAAACGCACAAGCGGAAACTTAAAAAAACTCTAAAAACACGATTTTTGCTCTGCTTTTAGCAGGGACAAGGTATCAAATTTAAAGCATATAGAATGTGTATCGGTGTTAGCGTCCACCAAAACGGTAAAGCTTTCAATTTCGTTTTGTGTTGTGTGTGGTTATTGCACGAGAAATTTAAGATATTGTAAGAAAAACAAAACTATATAACAAACGTATCACATCTCGAGGAAAGCTTACGTAGCAAAGTAAACCGGTTCCCGGATCGAACAAAGCGAAAGTGAAGGCAACCAGTGCGTAGTGGTGCAACACAAGGCGGTCCCGACTACGATTAGGCCACCTTCTAGAGCATGTACTGTCATCGCACCTCACAATCCTTTTTCGTTGCGCTGTTAGTTGCTGTGTTTGTTTGCTGTGTGTTGTTGCTACTACTATTACTACTATTGCTACTGTTAGTGCCGGTACTATTGGACGACGTTATCGACTGCAGTCCCCCTACTATCTGCTGCGGATGCTGATGATTTTGTAGGTGTTGCGAGTGCTGCTGCTGCTGTTGATGCTGTGGTTGAGATGGTGGCACAATGCCTAAAGGCAGCATTGAAGATTGATTCATGGACAACGATACCTGTTGCTGGTGCTGATGATGATGATGATGAGTCGAGGTGGAACTGAACAGTCCGGCAGTAGATGATGTACTGAAGTTGGTGTTAGTACTCGCTGCAAAGTCCAGCAAACTCTTGAACGACATCGAGGTGTTGTTACTGGTCGTGTTGCTGGTAGTGGTGCTTGCGGCGCCCATACCGTACAGTGCTGCAAAGCCACCACCGCCACTCGGCTGCTGTCCCATTGCTGCTAGTCCGGCTCCTCCGTTCGATGAAGCTGCAACGGCGGCTGCAACGCCCATCGCTCTTTCGAACGCGGACGGTGAGTTGGCGGCCAGATTGGCGGCCGTAAGCAACCGTTCGATCATGTTCTTACTCGACGTTGCTGCCGCCGCTTCTGCCGCTGACGTTGTTAGATCGACCGACCCGGGTGCAACAGTTGAAACAGAAAGGGGGAGAGAAGCAGGATGCCTGATGTTCGTCCTTTCTGCACCGGTGTCCACCGCAGGCGAAGATGTGTTGCTGCTCTCTGTATGCCCAGACGCTGGATTCGGTTTGTCACCCAAACCCGAATCATAGTCCGTACCGGCTTGCTGGGCAGCATTCTGCTTCGATGACATGACGTATCCACCACCGGAAGAATTGCGTGCCAGTTTCAGTCGTATCGGCGTTATGAGAGGCTTCTCCGCCGGTGCTGCCTGTGCTGCTGCGGTACGGTGGTCCATTTCTGGTGAAGGTTGCAGTGACTGTCCGCGGCTGTTGGTGTTGTGTATTGCTGCCATATCGATAACGAGTGGATCAGTCTCGGGCGATGAACTGCAACCGCTGCTCCTCGTTGCCGCTCGCTCTTCTGTGATAGGCGTTTTGTGTGGTGAAGCCTGCTGAAGGCCACCAGTACCACTACCACCACCAACGATTCCCGTCTGCGACTGGGGCGATGGAGCGTGTGGTTCTTCCGAAGGTGTTGCCTTCTTTACGCCCAACCGAATCACAATCCTTGGTGGAGCTTGTTGCGCTTGCTCATCGCCCGTTCCGGCCACGGGTACCGTCGCATTGCAGATGATTTCGACCTTTTTCTTTTCGCCCTTGTCACGCTTATGCTTCTTCTCCTTCTTCCGCTTCTTATGCTCGCTGCCGCTGCGATCGCGCTCCCGATCCTTATCCTTGTGCTTGTGCTTCTTGGCCTTCGGTTCATCATCACCAGTATCTGCCGTGGCACCACCTCCACCCTGTGCATCGTCCGCTGCGCCTCCGTCGTCCTCGAAGCTTATGTTTTCCGCGTACATCATGTACTCGCGCTTCAAATCCTCCAGGCTCGGTGGTGGAACACTGCCCAGCATGCGTTTCTTGGGCGGGCGAAGACTGCTGCTAGTGCTTGAACCGGCATTCATCGAACCCATGCCGTACGGACCACCATCGCTTGAGCCAAGCTTGATTTTGAGCTTCGGTGCTTGCTGTGGCGTTTGCTGACTTACTGCAGTAATGGTGGCCGTGGCATTCGCATTTGCACGATTATTTCGCGATCGTCGCTTTCCGCCAACTCCACTACCGCCAGCACCAGCTCCCCCGACACCACCGGCCACGCCGCTGACATCGTCCATCGACAGGTTCATGGCCGATCCATTTGGTCCTGCAACACCAGATGCACCCGGAACAATTGCTCCTACCGAACCACCCACACTACGTCTGCGCTCGGCCAGCATGAGCTCGTGATGGTCGGAAGCAACCTGCGGTACCGAGGACAGCTGGCGTAGCTCTCGCGACATGTTTGACGAAAGCTTCTTCCGGTGGATTCCACCGTACTCCTTGTAGTCGTCCTTTGTCGGCATCGCGCCCAGCGATTCTACCGCTTTCGGGAAACCGACCGTAGTGCGATTGCCATGTACAGCACCGCCCATTGCCATTCCCTGTGCATGGTGATGATGGTGATGATGCAAATGATGATGATCCGCCGATTGCAATACTGCTTGCGGATCGTCCTGATTCATGTCCTGATTCCAGTACTGCCGCAAAAGCTCTTTCTTGCGCATACGCCGCAAGTTGGACGAGCCACCTGCACCGCCTGCCGCGGACATACCCGCAGCATTGCCTGCAACTCCACCGATGCCACCCGCACTGGTTGCACCTGACACGCCGCCAACGCTGCCACCCATCGGAACGCCCATCGATGATGCCATGCTCATGGATTGCTGGATCTGCGATACAACCGCCGACGAAGCGGATGAAGCGGCGTCACCTGCACCGGTACCATACGCTCCACTACTGTCCAATTGTGCCAACGGGCCCTTGATCTTCAGCTTCATGATGTTACGCGAGTCCGCCAGCGAGGACATCTTGTGCTGAGGCTGCTGTTGGACTGGCAAAATCGGCTGCAAACTGTCCGAATCGTTCGTCTCCTCCTGTGGTTGCTCGATTATTGGTTCCTCATTCAGGGCAGCCGCTGCCGGTATAGCAGGCGCAGTCGAAGGTGACGTGACGGAAGGAACAAATGGTGCACCCGCCGTTGGCACAGAGCCAGTTTGCTTCTGGTTGGCTGGATTGGAGTCCGCTACGACACTGCTGTTGCTGGTCTGGCTGTTGCCACTGGCTGTAACAGCAGCCAGCAACGAAGATGAGCCTGTGCTGCTGTTGGTATTTGTCGTCACGTTTGTATGCGCAAGCGAAGCCGCAGCTACTGCCGCCGACCTGTTGCTCACCGAATCCGCCTTCAGGGCCGACTGTAGCTCATTCTCCATGTCCTCGTCGATGTCGGCCAGCGTTTGATCGGCCGTGCCACTAGCAAACACGCCAAGTAGCTGATTGTTGTACGCGTCGGTGTTGCTAGACGAATCGAAGCCACTGTTGTACGTGCGCATGTCCACCGGGCCGGGTAATACGGCCATATCGGGTAGCGAGCTTGCGGACACACTTGTTGCCGTGTTTCCGTACCCACTATTCGCACTGCCTCCAGCTCCAGCTCCGCTACCAACATTCGGTCCACTGCCACTATTCCCACGGTTCGATTTCCCATCAGGACCGCCTGCCGAACTACCAGCGCCACCTTGTCCAGCACCGCCAGGCCCAACATTCGATCCCGACACATCCGAAGATCGACCGTCAATCGAACGACGACGATCACGCATATCGCGCAACTTGCCACAGTCAATCACCTCGTCAAAGTCCAGATCGTACACCGTGCCGATGATCTTGCTGTGTATTGTACCGCTTCCGAAGCATCCAAAGTCCGATCCCGGCCCAAGCTGTCCCAGATGATAGCTAGAACTGTGAGAATGCTGCTGACGACTGTTGGCCCCACCGCGTCCAATACCCCCACCAGCAGCCCCAACGCCACTGGCAAGAGCTGCGGCTGCAGCCGCTTCCCGTGCCGCTTGTGCTTGACGTCCCGAGCCTGGTGGTCTGCCACGACCTCGGCCACGACCCCGTCCTGGTTTGCCCGTTGTCGTCTCACCACCCTTCGGACCCTTTCCGCTGGTAAGCGGAGGAACCAAACCACCGCTGCCGATGGCTTTTTGCATCTCATACACCGACGCTGACACGGCCGCAGCCGCCGTTTTCGGGCTTTTGCCTGGACTTAGTGATTTTGTGCCTGCACCCACCGATGGCGGAGATTTCAGCTGATGACTCAACGGATGAACCATTCCGGCCAGTGCATTCGCTCCATTGCTGTCATTCATAAGCAGAGGATGATGATGGTGATGCGCTGGATGGTGTTGCTGAAGATGCGGAGTTTGCTGCTGCTGCTGCTGCTGATTCTGAATGCGTGACGAGGAACGGGACGACTTTGTTGGACTCTTCTTGGAGTTGGAATGTCCCACACCGACCAACATATCCATTCCAACGACATCGGACTGATGGCCCTGCATTTGATGATTGTGCCGTTGCGGCGTTCGCCGATGCTGTGGAGTTCGTGGAGTACTACCACCACTGCTCGTGCCACCATTTCCTCCACTGTTGAGAACATAACTATTTTGCTGCTGCTGCTGCTGCTGTTGTTGTTCGGTCGGTGTTGGTTGTCGATTCTGCTGCTGCTGTTGTTGTTGCTGCTGCTGCTGCTGCTGTTTGTTAGGCGAAACAGCCATCCCACCCAAAGGCGAAGACATCTGATCCATTTGCTTCTGTTGCTGTTGCGGTCCACTGGTTGCTTGCGTGCCGGCACCACGATGTGGCGATACCATAGCCTCACCCAAGCCCATTCCATGGTGCGTCATCGACGGGACACCGACACCAAGACCGGCAACAGGCGCATGGCGCTGATGTTGATGCGCCTTCCCAGCACTTGTCACTGTCGTCTGGGGTGGTGTCGGTTGCTGATAGCCAGCGTTACCGAAGTTAGGTGGGTACAGACCGGCTCCGGGAGACGGAAACGGTACTGGAACGCTCGCTGGTGGGAAAAGAGAAACGGCCCCTGGATAATGCTGCTGTTGTTGCTGCTGCTGCTGCTGTTGTTGATGGTGTGCGGGATGAGGATCGTTGCCCGAAAAGCCGTACGGTGGTTGTTGCTGCATCGGATTGACACTGTTCGTGGTTCCCGTGTTGCTGTTGTTGATCGATTGACCACCACTGGGCTGCAGTTGATTTACCATCGACGGTGTGTTCTGAATGTCCATGAAGCTGTTCAGATCGTTCAGCTTGCGATGACTGTTGTTGGTCATCTGCTGTTGCTGCTGCTGTTGTTGCTTCTGCAGCAACAAATTCTCCTTCTCCTGCATCACCGCGCACTCGTGCTGCTTCTTCTGCTGTTGTTCAATCGAGTTCAGCCCATCGTTTGTTTGATTCCAGCCACGCCGACCGACCGGCTGCTGTGGAGAAGGATGCTGTCGTTGCTGCATGTTATCGAACAGCATCATTGAGGTAGCTTCGTTCTGGTTCGGAACCTTCATGCCCTGCATAAAGTCCAGCCCAGAAAGTGGATTGTGCATATGATGCTGCTGCTGCTGCTGCTGTTGCTGATGATGGTGATGATGGTGGTTTAGATCGTTGCTGCCTCCAAGCTGCTGCTGCATCGATGGATGCAGATGATTCGTCATAGCAGTGCCATCGAACAGTCCACCGGTTGCCGGTCCCGCCGTTCCGAGCGTCTTCTCGCTGTCCATTGCACTGACGTTGTTATTGTTGTTCGTCTGGTGGCTGTTCAGTAGACGGGCCGCCTCCATACAGTTTTGGGCTAGCTGCGCAGTTGAGACAGTGTTCCCACCAAGCACACTTGATGTCGCTGCTACTGCCATCGAGGTACCAACCGAAGTGGGTAGCGCATGGTGCAGCATGGACGCGGCAGCGGTCGACACAGCCGACGGTACAGATGATGGTGGCACCCAGCGCTCGTCCGACGGTCTCGAGGTGAGATGGTCGAGATGATCCTCTTTTGCGCTCTTATTACCGAGCTGTGACTGCGTTTGCTGGCTGATCGCTTGCAGTTGATTGGTAGGCGGTTGCTGCTGGGATGGCTGTTGAACCGCTGGCTGCATGCCACCCGTTGCCATCGGCGAAGATAGTTGATCCAGCGGACTTCCAACCGGACCAGCGGACGGCGGGTGGAATTTGTTGAATGCCCCATACGGTAGTTCAGGCTGCAACTTGTCCTTTCCACCCAGCAGCGTATCGGCGATAGTCGACCCGAGCGGAAGCCCAGCTCCATCCTGTTTCGAACGTTCCGTAACAAAGTCGGCCACCAACATGCTGGGTGCTTGGGTTGATGGAGCTGTAACCACACTGTCAAGCATCATCATGTCGCTATCCTTCTTGCCGTCAGTCATGCCCACATCGTTCAGTGTTTTCATCGCATCACTGCCGGGCGTATTAGGGGCCACATTCGCCGCATTGCTGTTTGCCGTTCCGTGGGACTTTTTGTACTTCTGTCGCAGCTTCTCCACCAGGTTGAGCGTTTCACGCTGCGTATCTTCCTTGCAGTCTTCCATGAAGGGGAAGTTCAGTGATTGATTCAGCTCGAACGTATCATCCGTCACGGAACTGTCCTGTGGTAATAGCAGGTCAAAGATGGACGAGGTACCACTGTCACTATTACCCAGCAGCCCACCACCAGCCGCAGTAGCAGAAACGCCATCGTCCTTGGAAGCGTTATTATTTCCAGTGTTCTGATTCGTGGCAGTACCGAATCCACCGCCATCACACACACTAGTCACCGTTTCTCCGACGAATACTGGTCCACTGTTATCAATCAGCGGCAGCGGAGCATTGCTCTCGAACGGCGTTGGCTGTACAGCGACCGTTGGAAGCGTGGGTGGCGTTTCAACAGCAATCACACTCTTCTTACTCTGCTCATCCTCGTTCACATCAACCGATGATTGCGAATCCTTCAACACTGTTTCGAGGGACGGCGGTTTCGCATCGAGCACACTGTCTATAGGCAAGTGCTTCAAATCATTTTCTGGTTTCTGCTCCCCAACAGCATCACTAGCCGTTTCTGGTGGTTTTTGATCAACCTTCGCTTCGTTGCTACCGTCCTCGATAACGACCACATCGTCATTCGAACGAGAATCTTCGACCAGTGAGATTATTTCCACACTCTTCGTTGGAGCAACCTTGTTTTCTTCTTCTTTCGCGGTCACCACAGTACCGCTACTATCCAGAGAAGGCGAGGTTTGATCAACATCGGCCTTGGTGGTGCTGGACGCGGTGGTAGCTATCGATAGCTTTTCCTTCACTTTACGCTGATCGGATGAATCTTCGTCGGTGAGCAACGATATCGCATCACTACCAGAAACCGATTCAAGGTTCTTGTTCTCTACCTCCGTTAGTACTGCCTTACCCACTGGCTCATCATTCAGTTTGATCGGTTCTTTTATGTCGGAAAGACTTTCAGTAGTCTCCGTTTCATTTGCCATCTTTGGACTACGGCGCTTACGCGCCACCGGCGATTGCTGTTCGTCGACAATGGGACGCTTCGTTGGTACCGTCGTCTCTCCGGAAGTTGTTTCCTTTTCCGCAGCCCCATCATTAGCATCCTTTTTGGCAGATTTCTTTGCCTCGGCGTGCTCACTGTCTTGCTGCTTCTCAGTCTCCATCGCCTCGCTAGTTTTTCTTCGGCTAACAGCACTACGGCTGCTCGGTGCGTCAGGTGGCGCAAGGGGCAATGTTTTCCTTTGCTTTTCCTCTATGTCACTAGCACTAACAAACACGGACTGACGGCGACCACCTCGTTTGAGCGGTGTCTCATTGGACAACAGCGATGCTGCCGGTTGGTAGGAGTTCCGACGACTCGTGATCGTTTTCTCAGCCCCAACGCTGCCAGGAACATCAGTAACAGGAATGGAAGACTCTTCATCATTGCCTTTAACGGACAGCTTTTCTTTTGCACTACTGTTGCGGCCCGCAGTTTCCTTTCCTTTGGCAGCCGACGCTGGTTTGCTACCAATGGAACGTTGTTGATCCTTTGCGTCTTCGGTTTCGGACATGCTGCTACTGGCGGTGGTGGTAGTGGAAAGTTTTCTCCCACCAACCGCTGAAGCTGTTGTTCCTTTTCGACTGTTGTTAGCTGCCGAAGCCGCTGTTGGTTTCTTGGGAATGACAGCGTCCTGCTGCTTGACCGATGCTGTCGCAGTAGACACTGATTTTCTTCTATTACGTCCCGAGGAACCAATGACACTAACAGCCGGCGCTGGAGCTGGAACTGGAGCATCGTTGGCTTCATCCTGACTGCTCTGGGCGCTGCTGCTTGAGTCACTGTCGCTATCGGACGACGAGCCTGACGAGGACGACGATGAGGACGAGCTCGACGATTCGGACACGGAACGTGCTGTACCCTTGTCAAGAAAGGGCAACACATCCTGCCTAACCGTCCGCTGGGCTGTTTGCTGTTGCTTTCCTTTCGCCGTCGTAGCCGAGCTGTTGCTTGTCTTGGACCGGCTTCCACTAACGGATGCTGTCGATTTCTTTCCAGCAGCCTCGTCCTCTTGTTCCTCGTCATCTTCACTTTCCGAACCAGAACTACTCGAGCTGGAACAGGACGAAGAGCTGCTGTCACCTGATGAGCTGGAAGTGTTGGAAGAGCTCGACCCGGCGGTGGCGTTTGTCTTCCTATCGTCCTTCACTTTACTCGCCGTTTTTGAAGCAGCACTCGTTTTGGACGGAGCCACGGCCGGCGTAACCGTCGGTAATTTCTCATCCGTTACAGCAACAGCTGATGGATCCGCACCGGAAGGCTTTCCGAGACCGCTTTTGATGTGCTCGGCAGCCTTCTTCGCCGCCTGTCGTTGTGGTACATAGGCGAAGATCTCGGGTTGTGCCTCTCGCTTCTGCTTTTGATCTTTTGACGCTTTACCACTCTTCTCCACGATCGCTTTCTCTGAAGCGCCAGAAACCGGTGATGAATCTTCGGCGAGATGATCTTTAGCCTTCTGTTGCTCCTTACTCGCCGCCGTCGATCGCACATTCGAAGAGCTCGCAGTTCCGCTAAGCGGTTTGTCGGCCACCGTGGGCCGTTCTTTGGATTTATTACGAGCTGCAGCAGCAACGGACGTGCTTTTACCGTCCGCTTTCGACGACACACTTTCAGAAGAATCTTTCGATTTACTTGTGGTTTTGCATGCACCAGTGGATCGCTTCGTCGCTTTCCCGGTCGTCGTACTGGTAGCCGTGGTTCCCGCTGACTTTGTTTCCGTCTCCTTTCGATTACGATTGCTACCACCACTCACCCCGCTACCGCTAGTATTGCTTACGATGGAAGATTTTTGCTGATTGTTTCCGCTACTACTACTGCTGTTCACACCTTCCGGCGCTGCCACCAGATCGGCATCAATGTCGACCTTCGTGCTATCGCTACCACCGGCTGCCAGACTGACTGTCGAAGCACTGGCGCCACTACCCTCACTGCTGCTGCTGCTGCTAGTACTGCTGCTGCTGCTGGTGCTGCTGCTGCTACTACTGCCACTACCGGCTTCACGATCAACCTGTGGAATTTGCTTCCTACTTGCCGCGCCCGCACTTATTAGTGCCGCACTGGCCGATGTAGAGGACGTGGTGGAGCTTGAGTTTGCAACGCTCGCGACGGAAGCTGCCGTCAAGCTAGTGGACGCTGAGCTGACGACCGTACCGCTGCTGGTTTTCATCAAATTCTCTGCCGCCTTTTTCGCTGCCTCGCGCTGCGGTACGACCATAAAATCTGCCAGGAATTCCATCTTCTTCGACGATGCTCCAGAACTGCCTGTACTGTTATTTGACGCTGCCGATCGGCTAGGATTGTTTGTCGCCGTGGAAGTAGTGTTGATATCCGCAGACTTTTCTATTACCGCTTGTTGTGCTTGCTTTTTCTTCGTGCCGCTAGCCGCATGACCCTCTTTGGTACTACTGCTGCCCGCTTTGCCAGATGATGATGTCTTGTTGCTCGATGCAGCAATCGGTTCAGCCAAACTTGCGGTCGTTCGTTTCGACCCTGAGGTTTGGTGTGCAGCAACATCAGAGAGCACAGAACCTACGCTGCTGGCTGTGGTCATTTTCGCTGAGGAAACTTTCGCACCAGGCAGCGCGGATGTGGGCGTAGCCACAGGTAGTGCTATCGAGCTAGTGGTTGGAACTGTCGCTGAGCTTGCGTTGGTCGAGGCACTGGAACTCGTTCGGCCTGCTTTCGTAGGAGATTTCTGTTTCATGCGATCTGCCTCCTGCTGCAGATTGAATTCCTTCATGGCGGCTTTCGTGCGGAATGGATGCTGCTGAGAATCGCTAGCAGTGTGGTCCGTCTTGTCCCTGTCCGTGCTATCACTGTCAGAGTAGATATCTGGGATTTTCTTCCCCCGCCCACTCGGCACATTCGCACCGGCCGAGCTGCCCACACCTGCCGTAGCACCAGTCCGTCCAACGTTGCTACCACTGCCGGGCCGTATATGCATTAGCTCATCGCTGTCGTTCGAATCGTCATCGTCGGTCAGGTGCATAGCTCGCCGATCATCCGCAAGCTCACGCTCCATCTGCCGTAGTGATTGATTGCGGAAGTCCTTCTTCGAGTGACCTGTCGAAGCGGCCAGTTTCTCTGCAGCAGCACCGGTCTTGGTGGATTTGGACGCTCCACCAGGCCCTGTTCGTTCGCTTGTATCGGTAAGTGATGGTCGTAACCGCGATTCAGGCATCTCCTCGTCACTCGAACTATCGTCGATGCTTCGAATGCTCGACTTTTCAGCCGACGAAGTAATCGCACCAGCCGACGAAGGAGCTGCTTTTCGTCGCTTCCGTTCCACGACCTTTGTTTGGCGCGGTTTTTTCTTGGTGTTTGTCTTCTCCATTCGCAGCGTATCATCGTCATCGTTTTCCATGTCGGACGCGGAGCTGTTGCTGGTGCTACGCCGCCCTGCCGTTCCATTGATGTACGGAGGCTGCTGCCGCTTGGCTGAGAGTTGGTTTTTGGTTCGCTGATTGCCACTACCCGCTGACTGTCGCACACCGTTCACATCACCCGCCAGCTTCTTGCCATGCGGTTCCACCGATTCTGCCACCTTTTTGCTGACCACCTTTGATGTTTGCTTGTTGGCTGTAGCGCTACTGCTGCTGCTACTGCTACTACTGCTGCTGCTGCCGCTACTGCTGCTGCTACTGCTGCTGCTACTACTGCTATAGCTGCCACTGCTGCTGCTGCTACTGCTTCCACCACCACCACCACCGCCGACGCCACTACCTGCACTGCCGTTATGACCAACGGTTGCTGCACTACCACCTGCTGCGACAGGCGGTTTCTTTCCACTGGTAGCGTCCTTGCTGCTGCTGATACTAATACCGGTATTGCTACTATTTACACCTGAAACGATGCGCTCCACCATTTCGTCCAGAGTCGGCATTGTACTACTAACGGAATTACACGAGTAAAGTCTATCATATATCGTAGGGCCATGGTTCGCGTGCAGGATTGCCTCGAGCATCGTCGGATCGACGTGGGAAAGCAACGACCCGGTGATGATTCGCTGATGATTCGTGCTTCCCTCACCAGTACCGGTTCGGAATGCGGTAAGTGCCGCCACCTGCTTGTTGAACGTTTGCTCCCGCATGCGAAAGAAGGACCGGCTCAGCTTTTCCCGCCTGCTGACCATGTAGCAAAGGTTTCGCACTCGCTCCAAGTCTTGCCGCAGGTGTACAAACGTTTTCATCTTCTCGATCTCCGCCTGCTCCTGGTTTTGTGCGTTCGGGTCCACCTCGTCCGTTTTCGGGGGCAGCAGCGGTCGGTTATGACCCGCCTTTCGCTTCAATATCCAGTAGTTATGGATATGGTAGATACCCTCCTGGTCCACGTCCAAGAGATGGCAGCTGATGTCCTTCACACTCACGTGCTTGTCAAACTCGGCCTCAATCTCCTGCTGTCTAGCAGCACGAGCCAGATTCCGTTCTTCGGACGTCATGTCTTTCCTCTTCCGTCGCTTCACATCGCCACCGGTTGTGCTACTGCTGCCCGTGTTCGTCCCCTGCCCGGCGTTGCCCGCCTCGTCATCACTAACGCCCGAAGCCGATCCACCACCGCCGCCGCCGGCCGTGTTTTTCGTGTTGTTTCTACTATTATCACGCTTTCCTTTGTTCTCGCCGTGCTTTTGACAGTAAGATCGCAGCTTCACACCATCATCCGCATTTTCGTCCTCGATAATAGCACGCATTTCCAGTCCGTGCTGAAACGCACACGTCACGTGGTACGCCGTTTTGCACGTCTTCACCGAACACTGTATGCAGGCACCGACACGCTCCCGGCACAGTGCACACACCAGCGCCCAGCGACTCGAAGGGATGTTGGAGATCTTCGTTATTGGTTCCATGCGATCGACGGACCCGATGCTCACTTCCGGGATCCAAAGGGCGCAAGACACGTGTGCCCACTTTTGACCCGAACGCGTCGATTTCATCGCACCGCCCATGTTTGGACACAGCACACACTTCGGCTTCTGTCCCATCGAACACGTCCTACATAACCATTGACCTGTGCACGCAAAGCAGAGAGAATAAAGATAATGATGACCCCAGTTATTTTGATGCCTAATAATCTGAACTTGCTTTTTACGATAATGCCACTCTCTTTACTTACCGGATGGTATATTTGTTATTCCATAACACGCTTGGTGTACGCAAATATTGCAGTTATCACAGAACACCATTTCATTCGCTTCCTCAGAATCCGGCGAGCGACACACATCGCAAATGACATTCTCGTCGTACTCAATTCCGAGCCCCTCCTCCGTCTTCATGATCGCCTGGATCTTATCCAAGCATCGGCCCTACAAACACACACACAAAAATGGAATTGAAATAGTCAACGTCATTAGCATACGGGGGAAATTAGAGGCCAATTAAGTGGTGTTGCTACGCACCTCCAGTTCCTCTATTACACGCTCGAACTGCTCGTCGGTCACCGGCACCAAGCCGGCCAGGTTGCGCTCCCCATTCAGCACCTTTAGCCAGGCCGCGTCGAACTGGTCCAGATCGTAGTAGCACACGTTCTCCGCGATGGCAGGCGTGTTCGAGAGATAATGCTGGTCATGGGTAAAGTTTTCATCCTTCGTTATCCGTATGTATTTGTTTTTCGGTCTGCAAGAGAAAAGCGTACAATTTCAGCAAGTGCTGCAGAACAGAAAAGGGTAGCGGTTTCTTACAGCTTGAAATCATGCCGCTTCTTGAAGTAGCTCTCCTGCAGGGTCGCAACGGACGGTTCGGGCAGCGAGTCGGGATTGACGGGAACCTGCACACCTCGTTCCCATTCCTGCTTCCACTGGTCGGTGATGACCCAATACTCGTCCGGCGCCAGCGGTTCCGAGTCCGGCAGCTTCATGGCACTGATAAGATCCTTCCTGCAAATTCAACCAAGCAAATTTCGTTATAATCTATCTAACTTACGGCATGTAAAAGATTACTACGTACCTAAACAGTTCTGCCGGTGCCTCGGGCGCGGTGCGATTATAGATGCTGGACATCTTACAGTCGATGACGGAGCGTGGCTGCCAATTTTTCGTTGGTGTCGTCGGGGCTCCCGCTCCTCCGGCGCCCCCTCCGCTACCGCTAGAGCTGGCACTAGTGCCCGCGGTACTGCCACCTCCGCCACCACCGCCACCGTTTGACGCAGGTGAGTCCTTGTCGTCCTCCAGTCCAGACGACGAGATCGGGGGCCGCCCTTTGCGCTTCTTGATCGGCGGCGGCCCATCGTTCTCGCCCCGGTTCGTGCGCTTCTGACTCTTTTGAGACATTGTTCGCTATGGGGGTGGTGAGGTTGTTTTGCCAGGGTTTTGTCCGCGATTAGCGCACAGTTGCGCGATCGGTTTCCTGGTGCTGTCCCGTTGCGCTTACATACAAGTGCAAATTGGGGTATCGTAGGGGCGCACTAACGTCAACAACACCACCATCACCACCGTACGGACGACGATGATCACTACTTTCACAGTGACACTTGCACATATACGCAAAAGGTCCTTCCTGAAGGACCCTTCGAACGGATATAGTGTACTATACCGAGCACTCCACACGCACACACTAAGTCTCACTTCGTACCTAAACACAGAACTCAGAACCACACGTCTTTATGACGCGTGCCCCACGGACCACACACCACAGAACAGGTGGGGCAATGAGGGAATGAAGTGCTGATCTGAAAGTGTCTTGTTGTAAACTTTAAGCTTAATCTGTACACCTCTTTCTATCTCTCTCTCTCTCTCTCTCTCTCTCTCTCTCTCTCTCTATCTCCCTCTATAGCAGTTTGTTATCTTCTTTGCACGATATGGTCCATCTGTGTGTCCTTACTACCAGAGCGTTCGAGGGAGGAAATATTGCTACGCTTATTCTCTTGCCCCCTTTGCCTTTTGGTGGGGCGAGACTCCTTGACTTTGATTATCTTCGTTCAATTTTACACTACAACAGAGCTTTTACACCGGCACAGGTGTATTATTATTATGATTGTTTGACTCGGTTGCCGTTTTTTCTGTTTATGTTTATGCGCATCATTTGTCTTGCTCTCTTCTGCTCGCGTCCTGCAGAGAAGGGACGCATCGTTCCTCCGTTTTTTCACACGCTTGTCGTGATGGTAGTGAACATATCTCTCGAGCTCGGTGTACACAGAACAGAACATGTACACAAAACTCAGTTAACTCCTTTGCGCTCTCTATGCGGCGAAAACACGACCTAAAACGACAAGAGAAAGATTATATTAATAATTTGTTAAGTTCGTCTTCCATTTTAATATTCATTTCCCCAAATAAAATCCCGATTGTTTTAACACCTTTTTTTATGTAATATTGGATAAATATATCTCTGAGCTAACGGTTTGGTTCGGAGCTAAATTGTAAATTGTAACAATTTAAAAAAAATAATAGCGCTTCAAAGCAGACTGTATAGTAAAAGAGTTTATGTATGTGTATGTCTATCTATAGGTGAACTGAGTACTATGGGTCAATGCAAGCATTACGTACAATCGCACGTCGAACTCGTGCCCCAACGAACAGAACACGCCCGGGAAGGAAGGTGTATGTACACCAAACAACAAGATAAAGGTGTGCATTTTTTCAAATATATCTTCAAAAGCGAATCCTGACATTACACACAATTTTACACAAGGGGAAATACGGGGATCCCGTGGACTCGTTTTCACTCGTTTTATCATCCGATATCCTTTCCTTGCGCATTCCCACCCATTCCTCGCAAACCCCACACATGCGCAGCACACCACCAACCGCACAGTACGCTGCTACTTTCCACAAGTTTCGGCCCAATTCGCCCCCCTTTTCTCGTCGTTGGATATAAATGCTTTAACTGCACGCTATACCTGTATTATCAGTAATTTTTGTGAACAGTCTTGATGAAATGGAAACAAACAATTGAAGATCCTTTCCAACTGATCGCTCGAACAGAGCAGCTTGCCTCTAGCCCCATACATGATATGTTGCCTATAGACAGCAAAGAGCAGAGGAAATGCCTTAAAAATGCTGTAAAAGCAGTAATAAGAGTGCCGTATTTTGTGACCATTTCCCTTCCAACGCGCCCTAGAAAACAGGTCACTATTGATGGGTTCTCGCGGGGGACAGTACCGTTGATATCAAACGGTCCCTTTTCAAGAGCTCTTTTCCAGTGTCCTTTCATGTCGTACTCTTCCCTTTAGCTCCACAGCAGCTTGAGCTCTTCTTCTCGCTGTAGGCTTATCGACAAGACGGTTGACGGTTTGGGATTCAGTTGCCTTCCCTCTTTAGCACACGTTTTGGCAGCGCTGCCGAAGATATCCGGTAACGTCTCGCAGAGAACGTGCAAAAAAGCTAGGCTGTTCTCATCCTGCTAACCAGCACCACCAGTACCAGCATCCGTGGACCACACAAAATCTGCTTCATCTATACCCCCTCCACAGCTGTATCCCCCAGAGTAAACACGACCACACAGGCACCAGAGGAGCCCACGAGAAGAAACCCTCACCAATACACTGGGAAAAGGTGTTTCGTCGCTCATCTTTTTCTCAGAGCGGAAACCGGAAACGAAAGGAATTTTCTTCCACAAGCTCCCTCTTTCGACCCTTGGGGCAGCAACATAAACGCATACCTTTCAGCACCTCTTACTACCCCCTCCCCCCACACACCTCTACTCTCTTATACACCCCCACCAAGGCTTTTGCCTTTCTACTGCACATGGAAAAGGGGATATCCTTTTAGTACAAAAGTCTTCCCCAAAAAGATGCTCTCTCTCTCTCTCCCTTTCATGCTCCGGTTCTGTTGATAAACGACAATGTTGTGGGCTCTCGCGGCGTGGTGTGGCGTGTGCGGCACCTTGCGACACACAACCATTAACAACATTATGCTCGCGGTTTTCGTTTCCCATCTTTCATGCACATTCCATCATCCTCCGCGCGCACGCTTGCGAAGCGGTTGTGTCTGTGCGAAACCAACGTGCTGTTGGAATTTTCGTTCGAAAAGGGCCGTGAGAGAAAGAAAGAGAGAGCATGAACAGGAATGGTACAATTTGTTTTACCTACGCTCTCACTCGCGCTGCCGTGGTCACCGTGGGGCTAGCGCTTTCTCGCTTTCTCGCATATATCGATCTTAGTAAGCGCGCGCGAGCAAAACACACAATCGACCATCATCGCCAGGCACAGGCACACTGAGCATTCCCGCTTACTCTCAGGGGTGGATGGCTGCTGCTGGTGCTGGTGCCTTTAGGCATCGCGTACAGCCCTTAAAGGTAATGTTTTTTTCACTGCTTTCACTCCCTCTCTTTTCCACTTGAGCACAAAACTCTCGCGATAAAACCTCCCAAGACGCGATGGCAGTGGAAGACGATTCTTCTCTCTACGCTTCACGCACATTTTTTTTCTCAAAAAAAAACGAAGCAATGTAGTTCTACCCAAAACATAGCTAAATCCGGTTGGAGGAAAATGTACGCTCTGTTGTCTTTCTGCTTCCTAGTTGCTAACGGCGGCGTCCACCTTCTCATCACCCTTCCACATGCTCTCTCCTTGTACCCTGCTACCCAATAACGCTACTCTTCTATTCTATCCGCGATTTGGTGTGAGCGCTACACAGAGCAGCCGATCGGTTTTCGACTGGGCCTAGGCGGTGGGTAAGAAGAGCGAAACAAGCTTACGTTTTACAAGCGAGACTGTAAGCGCGCTCTAACTGTTAAACAATATAATGAAACATAAAATGCGCCATATGTGCACAATCGATCACGGACTATTAGCTAGCCGAAGCCAAAGTCCCGTTCGAATTCTGGGACAGTGGTGATAGGCAGATCCTTGAGTAAAGACTAATCAAGCACTTTGAGAAAATCGGTAAATCTCGACCATGGGGTGCTTTCTTTCCGCTTCAATTTGTATGTTGTAGCGTCTTCGGTGGTTCTTCATCCGGAAGGATGTCGTTAAACGGCGACCCTCACGGGTTGGTGCAGCCAAGTATTTCAAATACAAAATTGTTTTCGTTTTCACATCTAAAATAATAAAAAAATTGTATTAGTGGCTATTGCAAAACTGTAAATAGAGCTTCAAAACAGACGTTACTTTGCATTGCATATTAATATAGATTTGAAAACGAATAAAAAATCATATAAACTAATCAAAGTACCAATGATTGATCTAGATGCTCCCTCCATGTGTCGATGGATGATGCACATTCCATTACATTGCCACCGCCCCACAGTAAATTTGGTATAGTAATAGCAACCCAATCATTGGTCAAATGCGCGCTCCGGATATTCGAAAATCCGTCACTTGTGGTTTGTCAACCTAAACCAAGAAGAGATCGTGATTCATTTAACCGCACAGCAGGGCAGCGGATTTGTTCATTCACCTTCCTCGATTCCTTCTGCACACTTATCTACGACTGTCCGTGGCGCATTTAGCCTTGGTGTTTCTTCCACTCCCCAACGCACCTTTACTACCGCTGCGATTTTGTTTTAGCTCAGCTCGTAAAACCGCGATCAATCGCACCGCACGTACAGCAAGAGGCTAACGATCTGGGTGGGGATGGAGGTCGATCATATTGAGCACAAACGCCGCAGTTCTTGTCCCTTCTTTCCGGCAACAAAACGCAACCAGCCAAACATAGCCAACAACAAAATCCCCCAACCCGCTCCATTAAAATCATCTCACCACTACACATTCCATCGCGTATGCCGTACGCGCTTCAAGTGCGTCAAATACACGGCCGATGCGCGACGAAAGACGACACTCCATCATGAAAAACGGCGTTGTAGCGAATGATTGTTCGCTTGCGCTTGTGTGTGTTTTTTTGTCTGAGTGACGTACGCACATCTGCCTACACACGCGCCTATAGGGTTGCTTTGTTTTGTCGGGTTGGGATCTGCCTTCTATATACGCGCTAGACCGGGCACGATCACGCTACCCCGCACGCTTTGATCCGATCGCCTTTGAAGGACGGATGAACGGAAGACGTGCATACGACGTTCGTACTATTTTACCCTTGTCGTGGAGCCGCGCTTTACATGCAGTGCTGCAACGAGCACTTGTAGTACTCGCACATACGCTCCTCCATCAATGCGGGTTTTTGTACGGGTGGGGCTTATCTCGTCTCGTTTGTCCATCGGACGTGAGGGAATTGGCAGGCTTTAATTTGTACTACCCGTAGCGCATGAGATAGGCAACACAGGGATAGAGTATTCTTCAAGAAACACTATCACTCTCAGCTATTCACACACTACAATCAATGTGGAGAAATCGTCATTGATTGATTACTTTGCTATCCGTTACAGAGTGTCGTCAATCCCATGAATATTGCTCATATTGGTCCTTAAACATCAATTTCTTCTAAAAGAATAAAAGAATATTTCGCCAATCCATGCGCACAGTTGTGATTTTTTTTTTATTCGGTAGAAACGGCCAGACCGTATTGCTCAGAGTTGTGATTATAAATCAGCATAAACCGTTTAGACAAACTTTAAAGCTAGAAAATCTTTCTTGAAGAGGTTCATTAAGAATAGGCGTAATCATCACATCAGGAAATCGTGCTTCTTATTTCTCTTCTTGTTTGGCACTACAACCATTGTTGTGTTAAAGCTTCCGCCCAAGCCATAATACTAACCCACCAATTAGCAGAATTGTCTTAGTCAGTTCTGCGTATGGGGATGACAGTCCCCGAATGGTATTCGAACATCGTTCTATTTGCCGAAAGATGTAGCGATAGGTTTATCGTCTTATTTGATTGCTGGAATTGACTGTACGTTTTGTCATTTTTCATAAAGCGATGGCCAACTACCTCCGGATTCAGTACATCATGTAAAATAAGAACAATAATCTTAGTAAAGGAACGGCATTATTAATCCTTTGAGTATGAAATTCATAGAGCATTGACCTTACTGATAGAGTCTATAGCATTCGCATCCATAAGCGAAAGAGCAAGATGCCCAAAAAATCTGTATCCCAGGATAAACACTTGAACATGTGTTCCGAGGAAGAAGCTACCGGCAATTTCAGCGCGACTGAGGCTCTAAAACCAAACACGTGTGTGAATGAAGTGCACTCGGCACTAGAGAACGTTCACAGATGTTCCCCCGGCGCGCAGAACAACACATTCCGGAACATTTTGCCCTGCAGACAGACGTCGTCGTCGTCGTCATTGTCGCCGTCTTTTGCATGACGTTTGTTTCCCTGAATGTTACCTACAGCTGTACCACAAATGGAAGTGAGGCGCTGTGGTTTTTTTTGCACGTTGTCTCGCCTGCTTGATCACTCCCCGGATTGAGTCAAATTCGATCGGAACGCAGCAGGCTGCAAACGACTGCACGGATGAGAGAGCGCGCGCGCATCCCTCTTTATGCACCTTGTGCAACAAAAGCAGGGTGCGTAGAAGGGTGGACACATCCAGCATCGGCTTGCCATCGATATCGAATAATGGTTGACTGGCTTGACGTTCGATGGTGGTGCAAGCGCGCCCTCCGCTTCGTTAGCATGCTACACACGCCGTACCACCCGTCACGTTTCACTCACTCACACAAACACACTCACACCCCCTACGATGGGATGTTCGCTTGAACACGTGCACGTGTGTGAGTGGCGTTGATATGGGGTGGCCCGCGAATGACGACTCGCGCGCTGCGTGGTGTGTGAAGAACCGACCTCGCGTGTCGTCTTGCTGGTCGTTCTTCTTCCACTGCCATACCCGTGCGTCCGCCCCCTCGCTTCCAAACACAATTTCTCGCGGAGCCGTGTAAAAAGGAAGGAAGAGAAATCGTAACAGAAAAACCAAGCACATCGACGTAGGCACTGTTTCTCTTGCTCCTATGTTCCGGTGGCATATGTTTCGATCTCGTTTGCTCCATACAGCTGCACATGTGATTTTTCTCCACGATGTGTGGAAAGAGACCCTTTGCTTCTTTGCTAGGTCGCTGGAAGTCGGGGGTGAGCACTGCACTAATATGAGCGACTTTAAAAATGCAGCTTTGTTACACATCCTTCCGTTCGTTCTATTACACAGAAGGATCGTTTTTTTTTCTAAACGACGAGCCAAACTCTAGTCTTGCACAAACCACTCCCCCCCCCCCTCCAATTCAATCCATGAAGGATTTGCAACATTGGTTGAATTTTTTATTCAGAAAAACAATAGAATGATGACGGGAAAAGAGACGCAGTATGCAAATATTGTTTTTTTTTTTTGGAAAAAGTAAAGTGGAAAACACCATCATCAAATCAGCAACAACAGTAGCAAACAGAGGAACAACAAAAGCAGTTGCCTGCGAAGACGGTCACCAGCATCATCCTCAACGTCACGGTTTATCCACCACTCTCGCTCGCTCCTTCACCTTCTTTCTCACTCTCTCTTTTGCACCTCTTCCCACATCGCGCGTAGCAACAGAATTCACACATTCACACACGAAAGAAGAGCACAAATCTGTACCCTTCGCTCTCTTCTCTCTTCAGCTTCCGTCGGTTGATGTTGCACACTCTTTCTCTCTCTTGAACCGAAGTCACACCGTGTGTTGTGTGCGGTTTGGTTTGGGCCAGGAAGGTGCGGATTCCGTTTATAATATTCATGCACCTCTTTCCGGCTGCTCGTATTACTTTCGGTTATATTATTATCAAACTCATTCATCGTTACGCGCGCACACACAAACAAAGCTACACACGCGCCCGTGTCGCATGCACGCAGCTTCCCAAAGGAGGTTCGCATATTTTCAACCCCCGTGCACCTCGCCCTACGTCTCACACCAACCACACGCTTTTTTTGTTTTGATTCACGGCCAGTAAGGAGAATACATGACAAATATAATATCCGAGCTCATTCTTCGAATATGATTCGAATTGATTTTTGCATATTTTCATTGATTGAATGATTTTCTTGGAAGTGAATATTTTTCGCTGAATTCAAGGCACATACACACACACACACACACACATACGCGCATTCGCGCCACCTTGCACTGTGTTATTCTTCATTTCTTCATGCACTGCATCCCTTTCTTGCTGCTAGCTTTGCTTGCATCCTTACGCTTTCCTCTTGTGAATCACAAGGCGCACACACACGCGCGCGCGTTTCACATCCTTCTCTCTTGATTTCACTCTCTGTCACACGCTCACGCTCAGGTGTGTGCGCGCGCGCGCCTTCTAGATTGTACACACGCTTCCCTTTTGCACCGCATACACTCACGTCGGGGCACACGGGCCCGTACGCACACTCGCTCGCCGCCCTGCTTCCATCTGCTACACATAGAAGGCGCTGCGCTGTGTGTGCCTATTATTCCTTCGCGCTCTCTCGCTTATCCAGAGCGACGCATTAATCACAATCAAATCGGATGCTTCACTCTTCCTGCCACCGCTCGCTCACTCTTTCTTGCACCCGCGCGCGCTCTCTCCGGCCAAGACTTTTCGTCTTCATCGAATACCAATTCCCACATCATTTGCCCGACTTTTCCACGACACTAGACACACCACCACACGTACAGCCAACTTTCCTTCATCTTTCACCGCCGCCCTTTTTCTTACACCCCACGGTACACACCAGCAATGAAGATGATTGGCTTTTTTTCCTCTCTTCATTTTTTGCCTCTTTACTTTATCTCACACACAATTATTCGTCTGCCGAAAAAGAGGTTGAAGAAACCAAGACGACGACGGATGTAGCACCAATTCTAGCATCGTCCTAATGCACCTTACCCCTCGCCCTTCCTTCCCGGCCACCACCCCGTCGATGCAGGAGGATGCATTCAACATTCTCTCTCTTTCCACCCGCGTTAACAATGCACTAGCCTTCCAACGACGGAGTCGCGCAAAACATGTATTTTTTTGATTATTTTTCATACACCGTTTTCGTTTGCTTCCTATTTTTGCTACGCTGCTCTGCCATTGTTGCTGCTATTGTTGTTGGTTGATCATCGGACGAAGGAAGATGGCTCAACACCCGCGCGCACTCACACACAAACACACACCCGCAAATACATCATTGACAAACCGCCCTCTTCTTCACCCTTCGACCGCTCTTCTTTATCTTCCCCTTCTGCTTCTTCCTTTCTTCCACCTTCCTTCCTTTAAACGATTCAACAATCGTGCAAACACACACTCACACCATTGCACTTGCGCGCACACGAAACCGTCATCATCATGTCGTCATTAGGGATGTTTACTATTAATGCCTTTATCCCCCTTCCGCTGCGCACCTTTTCTGGATATGATTTCTCCCGCTTTTCATGCTTCGACTTTTCATCATCTCTATTTTCACATTGCCAAAAATTGTATCACGCCGCCGTGTTTTTTCACGTACTGTTTTCCCCACAGAGGCAAACGTTGAAATCTTTTTTACCAATTGCCTTTAACTCCGCAGAAATTGGCCACACGCACACACGGAAACACACGCGCACGCATACCATCTCTCGTGCTGTAAGGCTTGAGACACACGCAGCAGGCATGATGGTGCAACAGAGATAGAATGCGTTCGCGAATAAGCGAGAGAGAGGTTTTGTAAACGCTGAAGCTAAATCGCGTAGAAACGAGCGAGAAGGAAAATGCTCGCTCGGGGACGATGATACTGCTGCTCTTTCCCTCGCCCAGTTTCATGGCACACTGTGCGGACTGTGCTGAATTATCCCGATGAACGGGCGGAACAATCCTTGCACGAATCTTTCAAAACATTTTTTCCTTCACTGGCGATGCATCGACACCAACGGCAAACCTGTCGGCCATTGCTGAATGCACCGTACGGCGATGCAAACTTCACCTGACCCATCCGAATGCTCTCTGTTGCTGCTGTTGCTGACGACGATGATGGTCATGATGATGATGATACTGTTGTTGGTTGCCCTGGCGTGTACAACGTGTGCTAGAGAGAGCGAGAAAAAGCGAAGGCCAGGCTGCGCTGATGTTGACGGAGGCGATGACAATGATGAGGGAAAGGATAACGGAGAGGTGGAGGAGGGGTGGACACGGAACGCAAAACTGGCTTGCAATTTTTTCGTTTCCCATTCCGCAACATAATGGATGAGCCCCGCGACAGAAAAAAATCTGCATTTCACAATTTGCTTTCCTGGACTGCTGTCCAGCAATGAGGTGCAATGGCAGCAGTAAAAGAAGATTGCAACTACACACACCATCACCACCAGCAGCAGCAACACCACCACTGCCAGCCCCTCTCATTACAATCATCATCATTTGTCCTCCACTGTACGCTGTGTGTGGTGTGGCTCCATCGTAAAAGAGTAAACAACAAATTGTGACTGAACCGCCACTGTTTTCACCAAATAGCACACAACACGCGCGAGATGCGTCGCGACATTCATCGCCAACTGATACCGCACACACTCGTACACCGTTTACAACCTACCATTTCAGTTTCGGTGTGAATTAAACGCGTTTTATTCCGAAATTTTCGTACGGCGAGACACAGCCGCCATTATAATTTTCCATCCTTTTTTTTTTTCTTCTTGTTTCTTCCACAAGCGCCAACTGTCAAAGAAAGTCGCCAGTGATGCCAGCCACTACCTGCTGCTTTTGCTGATGACAGCTTTGCACACTGCAAGCACATACCTCTTCAACCCTTGAAGTGCAAATGGTGACAAATGTTTGCATTCGCTGTTTTGCTCACTGTGCGCGAAATTTATTCGCAGGCTAACGAAATTGTTTACTTTTTAAAAAGTATTGCAACCCAGTTAAACTATCACTGTTAAGGCGTTTATGAAACATTATTAACGAAATTAAGCTTACTATTCAAAGTTTCTATGTCCCTATCCCTCTCTCTCAGTTCCAAGCGAATCTTAAATGAAAACAGTTTTTCACCTTAAGATGCTTAAGCTAAAATAACGATAGAAGAAAGGTGCAACATGGTCCTAGCTAAATAATAAATAAACAATTAGTTCGCAGTACAGTTCTGCTTATTTTGCAAATTCCACCGTAAGCTTACTCTAAACGCTAACGATTAGTCCAATGGCATTCTTTAAAGCTGAATGATATCAACACATTTGATGGTCAACGATGCAAAACGCAAATGCCGACACCAACATTAGCTTTGATTTGATATCATCTTAATAAACGGTGCGATAAACTGTACTGTATGAGGCGTGTAAGCTCATGCACTTTCTAAAACAGTAACTTTTCATAATAATGGCAATAATTTAAAGCTAAATTCCAACACCCAATCTTATCGGTGGGTTTCTCGTCATATTGCGTATACGTACCTAGGATGAATAACCCACCGATGTGAATACTGTGTATTGCAGTTAACGTATTGCTCTAGGTAATCCGTTGCTGTGTAGTGTTTTGTCCATTGATCCACAGCAATATTGATAGCTATTCGACTGCAATGATGAGTTCTGATGATCACACGTGGTATGTTTCACAAAACGGTGTTTGATACTACACGAAGAAATGTCTTTTTTGTTGGTCCATATCAACTACCATTGAAGGTTTGTACGAAAAATCCGCCTATAATAGCACAAACACGTTTTTGCAAGTAAACTGAAGTAGCTAGTGAGTTGCTTAACAACATGCACTTATAGCATTAAGTAATGGACGTCCACCCGAACGAGTTTTTCGGGCGTGCAAATAGTGTTCTTGAACCGCAACTCGATACTATTACTTTGCCGACTCGCATTTAAAGTCCTGCCGCTCTCCCGGATGCACTCTATGCATCGTATTCGACTTTATACGAGGAATGTTCTTCGCCACACACAATACCAAAAAGGAAGAGCCGTGCTTTGATACCAGCTCGATTGTTCATGGTCGTTCTCACCCGTTCTATCCGACCCCGGAGCTGAAAAAACTCATTGTTGATAAATGCACCGAGGACATTAGGGTTGCGATTAGTAGTGTACACAGGGTTTACCCAGGGATCTGCCACGCCAACTGCTGGCTACGAGATGCAGAAGATGTTAATGTGTTTGTATCCTTTCGGGCTCGGTGCAACGTGCAGGAAGAAGGTTGCGGGTTATTTCTTAAGGTGCATCTCAATGATATTACTAGCAGCAGCATCTCGCCCTAACGTCGTTGATGTCGTTTGCATTGATGTTGTTGCATTTTCAAAACAACCCTGAACGCCACCTACCCGCAACTACTACGACTTTCCGCCGTCCTGGGTGTGAGTGGGTTTGTGTGGTTGTTGTGTGATGTTGCTTTTCCCTGCTGTGTCGCAGTGCTTCATCGGTTTTCGCGAGCCCCTTTTTTCACCGCCGGACAACAGCACCACATCCTTTTGCGAAAGGTTACACACACGCTTTTGTGACCCGACCGTTTACTTCACTACATCCCATTGGCTCTATCCAAGCGAATGCACATACGTTCGCATGCTAATGGATGGTTTTACACCGTTTATTGCACCGTTTTCCAGCGTACACGGGCTGAAATTTTCATTCCCCGTTTATACACTCTCACGGAGTTTTTCTTTTTGCCAATCGAAACATTCACTTTGGGCAGAAGCGAGAGAACGGCGGCATATCGCGAGTGAGTGAGCAGCACAGCATAGCAAACGTCACAAACGTCAAAACGATGACGTTTGAGCGGGGTGCGCCAAAGCGAGCCCACTTGTTTCCCCCAATTACGGAAACAATCGTTATTTCTAGGTGTTATGAAACATCTACGAAATTAAGTAAAAACCAGAATGAAATTCTACCTTCACTTAAACAAACGTTGGGGTTTTAACATGCAAGTGATCTCCGCTCAGGCAATTCCACAAGAGAGGCAGAAAGCTAACACATTCCTTTTTTCATCTCATTTTATTCATTGTATCTCTTCCCGTCTGGCTGATGATTTCAAAATATTGAAACGTCAAAAACCACCCTGTGCCGTCGTCGAGGAGCGGTGGGTGAAGGGTTGAGAAACATATTCACATTCAGTCAAACAAAAGAAGCAAAACGCTCCTTGATGGTGGTGGAAGAAGAAAAGTTTCGTTTTTTAAGAATTATCCTACCCGCGCAGTTTGCAGTGATTAGTTTTAGGTTTCGAATCCATTTTACCACCCCATACTCTAAACAAGCATTGTGTGTATTTGTGCAAAACGTTTCGGGTGGTAATCCCAAAGGTGCTGGTTGGTACGATCTCTCCCCTTCCGGTAGCTGTCGTGTGTTTGCACAGCGCAATGGTAAAAGAGAGATGAAAAAAATCGTGAACCACCACTAGTCAGTAAAAGCAGTCAAAGTAGGCACACAGAACCACTCCTCTGGAAGGCTTGAAAGAACAGCAGAAGAACCTCGCACGTACGCCAACATTCCAAAAGCGCCAAACGGAACGGAGGTGGTATAGTTACTTCCTAGGCTAAAAAGAAGGGGCCAAAGTGAGATACATTTTGTCGCTCCCTCCACCCAAAGCCAAAGTCGTGGATAGGCTTCATTCGATTTATCATCGATACTTTGGCCGGGCGTGTGTATTGCTGAAGCGTTTCGCCATGGAGCTGCAGCTGCATCGCAAACAGGGCACGGCAGCCGCACAGCAGAGGGATGGTGCAACCGGGACGGTCGGTTCGGGCAGCGGAAGCAGTGGTGCTTCCAGCAGTGGTGGTAATGGTGCAATCAGCAAAAACGATAGCTACGACAGCTCGCACAGCAGCAGTAACACGGAGGACACCACCGAGACGGACGATCGCCGAAGGAAAATGATGAAGAACCGTGCCAGGTAAGCGCGAGATACCAGGATGTCCGCGATCCACCCTACATGCTCATACCCTAGGACAACATGGTGCAAGGACAGGGAAGGGCGCCGAATCCTTTAAACCGAAAGAGACAACTGCAACGGGTTGAGATGGAGCATTTGAAATAAGTGGAACACAAAAAAAGATCCATTAGAAAGGACAAAGCAAACGTTTCATGCATGTGTGTGTACACACCGTCATGGGGTGTGTTGCATAGTGGGATGCTTCGCGATTGGTGTGCTGCTGCAGCAGCAGCAGCAGGCAGCATCGTGCGAAAAGAGCACCGAGATATAAGGATCCTTTTTGCTCTGTGCATCCTTTGAGTTGACACAGACGCAGACCGTCCAGACGATGGCTGGTCCCCTTCTTCCTGCACCTCACCTCCACATCAGCGGGAACGATCGGTTTCCCCTTTTGGAGGTCGGTGCGCGCCCAGCATCGCAGTAGAGGGAACAGTAGTTCACTGGGAGACTGGGTTTCTTTGTGTGCTAGGTCAGGGTTTGGTCTGGTTTCGCATACCTTCTCCTTCTTGTTGTTCTTCTTTTGCATGTGCAAACTCTCCCTTGTCTGCTAACTACACAGACAGACCGTCGCACTGCTCTTTCATCCCCTCACCGTTCGTCGTTCACCATGGTTTCCCGTTCTCGTGGTTACATTTGCTCTAATCATCTTACTCCTGTGGTAACTTTTCTTAGTCAGCACGCGTCTCGCATGATAAAAACGTGGTTTCTTGTGTGCCTAACGATGAAGTGAGTAGCATTAGCAACCGATCCTAGTAGGCTGTCATTGGAAAGGTGTCGATCGTGCCAGTCAGTCAAAGCAGTTGTTCGGGGCAATTAAATTCTCATCACCTTATACACTACTTACCCATTGCAATGCCCTCGTGTCTCTTGCGTTCCAGGAACAACAGGCTCATGCAGCAACAACAGCAACAGCAGCAGCAGAACACGACGGACAGTGCGAAGGTGGCCGCCGGGAAGAAGCTAGCAGAGAACGAACGCATCACACTAGTCGTCGATAATACGACCTTTTCGGTGAACGTGTCGATGCTAACGGCCCAGCCAGAGACCATGCTGGGGCGAATGTTTAGCACCGGTTTCGAGTTTACCCATCCGAACGAGCGGGGCGAGTATGAGGTGGCCGAAGGCATCTCGCGTACCGTCTTTCGGGCCATTCTAGAGTACTACCTGTCCGGTGTGGTAAGGTGCCCACCCACGGTGTCCGTGCAGGAGCTGCGTGAAGCGTGCGACTATTTGCTCATCCCGTTCAACGCCAACACGATCCGGTGCCAGAATCTGCGCGGTCTGCTGCACGAACTATCGAACGAGGGTGCGAGCATCCAGTTCGAGGCATTTCTCGAACAGCTCATCCTACCTCTGATGGTTGATGCCGCCCGCCAGGGACACCGTGAATGTCATATTGTAGTCCTATCGGAGGGTAATCACATACTTCACATGCGTGCAAAGGGTGCGTCATTATCTTTTTTTTTTTTTTTGGCATTGCAATTCCGCAGACGATATCATCGACTGGGACGCTGAGTATCCGCCGCAGATGGGCGAGGAAGACTGCCAAACGGTCGCCAATACGGCCATGTACCGGTTCTTCAAGTACATCGAAAACCGTGACGTCGCCAAACAGGTGCTGAAGGATCGGGGGCTCAAGAAGATTCGGCTAGGCATCGAGGGCTACCCGACGTACAAGGAGAAGATCAAGCGCCGGCCTTCCGGACGAATGGAGGTGATCTACAACTACCTGCAGCGGCCCTTCATTCACATGTCCTGGGAGAAGGAGGAAGCCAAGAGCCGCCACGTTGACTTCCAGTGTGTCAAGTCGAAGTCGGTCACCAACCTGGCGGAGGCGACTGCCGATCCAGCGCTCGAGCTCGATTCAGGTAAGTTGAACGAAAAGCGGTCTCCACCACCAACTCGAACAATAACGCCAATTCCCTTGAACTAACCTTCCGCAGCCGGGAATCCGCTTCCTCAGCGGCATTTTGAAATATCGCACGAACCAGACGCGGAACCGTTTATGCGGCCCGACGCACTGCTCGACGGTGATGAAGGTGCGATCGGTGGACTGCCCAATGGGGACGAGATTGGATTGCTTGTCCCAGAAGAACCACAGTAAGCTATAAGGTTCTTTTTTCGCGTTTCACGCTAGTCTTCGAAGCACGAAACGACGATCCCGAACTCTAGTATGTAACACAACAGCTTTTTGCGCAGTAACTTCTCATGATTATCTAGGAAATCCAATGTCTTGAGTCCGGAGGATTTCGTTGTTCTTGTGAGCGGTCCTTTTTTCTCCACTGAGTGTTTGTGCATGTGCGTGTGTTCCGTTAACCCCCTCCGATCGGTGGTGCTCGTTAAAGAAGCGACAAATGTCCTCGAAGTTTCCGTTTTTTTGCACTCTTTCAACGCGCTTATTTCTTTTAAACTGCTTCTGGACGGCCCAAACACATATCCACGACGCTTCTAGTACGTGGTTTTCGAACAAAAGCGAAGCTATCCGTGATTGTCGTATTTTGCGATCCCAGTTGACCATACATTGGTGCTAAAACCGGGATGATTAAACAGAAAGAAAGTTTTGTTGTTGTTGGTCCGTCTAGAAGTAGCAGTTCCCTCCTCTCTCTCTCTCTCTCTCTCTCTCTTTCTCGATGTGTGATCAACAAGTTTGGGCGAGCGTGTTCATTTGCCCTGGTTTCAAATTGGCGCTTTAGGGAAACGTATTAATGTATATAAACAGAACTCATATGCGCTATTATATCTTCAACTATTACTTTTATTATTGCCCGTGTTTGTTTAACTGTTTTGATTTCGTTATCGATTAACCTGTGAAGCGCAACTCCTCTTATATTAATCGAGACAGGCGAATTTTGAAGGACGCGCTCAGCAACAATTTCTACTCATTAAACTAACCTGTTTTTTTATATCGAATATATACTATAGTTTTATGTTACATCTTTTTTATATGCGCTTAATCACTACCAAAATGAAACAAAAACACCTCCACCACGGTCCTCTCTTCTTCCCTTACTTCCCCTCGATCCTGATGTTCTTTCGGTAAAGTACAGTGTGCGAGCGTTATTCTTCGTTTTCAACGCATATATACAGATTTACCCTTTTTTATACCGAGCGAGAATAAATAAGATATTATAAAACCTTTAAAACCGATTTGTGTAAGCGTTGTCAGCTTTTATCCGATTACGAATAGCCAAAGTCTGGGGCCCTACTTCCATTTTGTTGCTTTATTATGTTCATATCGCGTTTGAATTTGCGTAATTGGAAAGAGAAGACGCTATCTTGACCCCTTTCAACCTTATCGCGGAGTTTTCTAATCGCTCAAGCAAAGGTATCTTAATTCCTTCCCTTAGCACCGCACACAGTTTATAAGTTAGTTGCCGCTCGCTGCTGCTCTCCCCATCTAAATTACAGACACTTGTCCCATCCGACTGCCCGCTCTATGGCCATCTTCCACCGTTTGTAGCGTACGTCTCGCTCGTTTTCGCTAATTTGCGGCTTAAAAACGGTACTGTCGCTTTCCACGCTCACATTGTCAATATCCCACTTACCAACGGCACGTCCCGCTACCATGGCAGCACCCTAAAGAGCAAAAGACAAAAAATCCAAGTTAGCATTGATCGTAGCGATTTCCATAGCCGTCTCTTACCAGTGCAGTTGTTTCGACAAACTTCGGTTTCAACACGTCCAGTCCGATCAGATCTGCCTGCCATTGCATCATGGTTGTGTTAGCCGTCATACCACCGTCCACCTTGAGCTTCTGCAGCGGTGTCCCACTATCATTGTTCATTGCGTCTAGGATGTCTCGCACCTGAAAACAGACCGCTTCCAGCGCAGCCCGCACAATGTGTCCCCGCTGGGTGTCCTCCGTAATGCCGCAGATGACGCCACGCGCTTCCGGATCCCAGTACGGTGCGTAGAGGCCACTAAACGCGGGTACAAAGTACACATCGCCATTGTTCTCCACCTCCAGGGCGGCCGATTCCGATTCCGAAGCACCTCCGATGAGGTTCAAATTGTCCCGCAACCACCCAAGAGCGGCACCGGCAACGGCTACCGAACCTTCCAGTGCGTACACAGGCAGTGCATCCGGTCCCATCTGGTACGCGACGGTAGAGATAAGTCCGTGGTACGAATCAATCATTGCCGTGCCGGTGTTGTACAGCAGAAAGCACCCCGTACCGTAGGTGGCCTTTGCCCTACCGCGTGTCAAACATTCCTGCCCGACCAGGGCCGATTGCTGATCTCCGAGACAGCCTGCAAGCGGGATGTTTTGCAGCGGCTTAAACTTGACCAGCCCGTACACCTCCGAGCTGGAGCGGATATCTGGTAGTATTTCCAACGGCACATCGAAGAACTTCATCAACGCCTTGTCGTACTTGAGCGTCTCGATGTTCATGAGCATGGTGCGCGATGCGTTCGAAACATCCGTTACGTGAGCACCCCCGTCCGGACCACCGGTAAGATTCCAGATCAGCCATGTATCGACCGTACCGAACAGACAGTCGCCACTACGGATGGCACTCTTCACCTTTGGCACGTTGTCGATTAGCCACCGTAGTTTGACGGCCGAAAAGTACGGCGATAGCGGTAACCCGCACAGTGGTTTGAGGTAGTTTTTGTTTTTCGTCTTGTTCGGCACCGTCTCAAGTAGCTGTTCGACCGTCGAGGACGTCCTCATGTCCTGCCAAACGATCGCATTATACAACGGTTCACCGGTCGTCCGATCCCACACGATGGTGGTCTCGCGTTGGTTCGTTACACCGATGGCCACAATATCATTCGCCGGATTGCCACCTAGCTCGACCAGCTTTTCCAGCGTGCGCTCGATGCACTCGTACACGACGCTCAGGATTTCGTTCGGATCCTGCTCGACCCAGCCCTCCTGTGGACAGATTAATCGTAGCTCTTTCTGATGAAAGCACACCACTTCGGCCGTTTCCGCACGGAATAGCAGAAACCGAGCCGAGCTTGTGCCCTCATCGATCGAGCCTACTAGATCGCCGAATTTTTTCATCCCCGTACTGCTATGTCACAACTGTCCAAAGGTGCAAAGTTCACTGTTTGGCTATTGGTACCCTGTATCACTGCAACCGTCCACTGATTGGGACTTACTCTGACTGGCTGGCGTAAACCAAACGGGACTCCAGAGGTGTTCCTTTCTAATCCGATTACAGCATGCACGTATCTAATCTTTGAAAGCACTAGCACTCGATGGACGGACCCTCCTAGAGAAAGATCGATTAACTGCCTTCTTATCTTATCGAGCTACGTTCCAACACGATTTATGGCGAACGAGAGAAGAGTAAACACACAACAAGGCGCTTCACTTTGCTCCAAACGAGTGTGCTTTGTCGGTGCCACAATCTTTACTGCGTTTTCAGTCCGCAAACATTATCCGTACTGCACGATCAAACGCGATGGCATAATTAGTGGCTGCTGCAATTAGGAGAAGGCATTGTGTCAGGTTTTATCGTACAATGTTGCGACAGCAACCGACCCTTACATACGTACGCGGCGGGCAATGTTTTCTTCTTTCACGCACCACCACCTCGATCGAGCTTTTGCATGAAATCAGCTGTCAGTTTGTGTGTGTGTGTGTGTGTGTGTGTTTACGTTTTGTTTGTTTACATCATCAAACGTCAAACGGAGAGAAGAAAGAAAGTGTCCTTTACACATCACGGCATGCGAGAGCGAGCGCAAAAAGATTGGCATTGCATTTACATTATTTAACCAATCACTTTTAGTGAGATCTAACATTTTAGTGACGAATGACTCTAACGAGCAAAGTCACTATAATAAATAGACAGACAGACTGTCAATTGCCATTTGAAATGTGTATTTCTCAGTAAGAAAATATTACAAATAATTAGATTACAATAGTGTGTATGTGTGTTTCGTTGCTATTCACACAAAGTTCCAATTTTACTGTACAGTAAAGAAATGTAATCACTAATAATAGAGAACGTATATTTTACGTGAAAACCGCGTCGCTCTAACAATGTATAGGATGATACATTGTTTATGCCTTCGAATCAGAGGTCCAGTATGCAGGTACATGCAGGAAAGAACTTTAAAAAGAAAAAAGCAATGAAATGATCCATTACTTTTCCATTTTCTTTTCGTCATGCATTAGTTAATTTATCATAAATGAATATAAAAACGAAGTTTGACCTTTTCGGGTCGTGGTGTGCTTTCAATTACAAGAAAGTTGCAAACACTAATTGGAGAACTTAATTATACAGTTATAGCATTTTCCTTTTGTCAAAATTTAACTTCCACGTAGCTTGAGAACCACCTAACTCGGGAAAACACTGTATCGAGATTTGTAATATTCCCATTATTAAATGTTAAGTTAATGACACGGATATAAATTAGTTCAGGACTAGATCAATACGAAACACAAAATCCTCATGATGGCGAGCACATTCGCCAACACATTAAAACATCGATTCTTACGCCTTAAGCTTAGTAGTAGCCCTATTGATCACACGATTTACGAGATTCAAAAATGATCTGCCCTTGCAAACTGCTGCCAAATTTTACGGCGGAGCAATCGAGTTCCCGATGGCTAGTGCTTTTTTGCTTATTTTCTGGTTGATGTAGCGTGAGTAAAGCGATCCACCCGGGTTTCGTCTGTTAGGGCCACGTGGAATGTGATACGTTAGCTAAAAAAAACATTTGTTTCATAGCATTTAGTAAATGGGGTGACCCGAACAAGGCTCGTTTTAGTGACTCCTTACCGCATTTTCGTGGGGCAGCAGTGTAGTTATGCAGTACGCATAGTTCTCCAGCTGCGGGGTGGTTATTTTCGTTTCAAACGCCATATGATAATCGATAATGATGGCCGTCAGCTGGTATTGTAACGATTTGCCCAACGTACCTAGACAACCCATCCCCAGAATGGATTGTCCAATCGGGCTACCGCTCAGTATGTCCTTTAGCGTGCCCGGTGTCATGGGCCACTGAAAGGAACGATACGAAACGGAAGCAGCATCACGCTGCGTATTCACTTCCCGTTCGCCCAAAAGCTGTACCTGCGGTTGAAGACATTCGTCAAACTGGGACTGGGTAGGAGTTGGTAGAGGCGGCAATGTTCGATGCTGAGAGAACAGTGTTTCGAGTGATTCGTTGCACCGTTTACGGTTGGCAGCAATTTCTTTAATACTCAGGCACGGTAGTCCAATCTCTTCGCGCCACTCGAGAAATGCTTCGCGAAACAAAATCTTCGAGCCGAGTGGCTTTCCTTGGAACAGTGTGTCCACGTCCTCGATGCGCATTTTGCGCAAACACTCAACATCGATCTGTTGCGCTGCAAGGGAGAGGAAAGGTATTGAGAATAAATGCATCGATATAGAGCGTGTGTTGTGCTTACCTTCAAGTAGTGCTACCGTGTCTTCAGCCACTTTCAATTTGTACAGACAAAGAAAACGAAGCTCCTGTTGGGGAGGCTGCGGGTCATCGTCACCGGTTGCCACCAGGCTGTTGAACAGGTCCGCATTTTCACTGATTGGTTCACACTTCACCATCATGTTACCATTCATGTCTACCCGTACTGCATACGATTGTTGCAATTGCACTATACGAAAAGTCCTACTTGCTACTGCTTTATGGACGATATTCTGTGCAATAATGATCGACAGAGTTCGAACACGCCTGCCTAGTTCCCACAGCCTACATGGCTTGCTTGTGCTGTGTTTGCTTTTTTTCTGCTGTCAACTAGGATGTTTATGAAGCAGCGCTACTTTGACAGCTAATTCAGTGTTGCCAGCCAAAAACACGACAATTGTTGTTTACAAAATTTTCAAATAGGAATTTTGTTTTTTTTTTCTGCTACAATCAAAGTCAAACTTCCTGTTTACAATTCTTTTATTTATTCTTTCTTGATTATAAATATGAACAACCAAATAAAAGTCCATTTCTGTCATCTGTTTTCACGGCGCCTTTCCTTTTTACGGTCCTGGCCAAGGGCAGGGAGAAGGCGGCTCCCCACTATCATCATCGCGTGATGATCCGCGAAACGCTTTGCAATGTGTGCGTGCGAGGGTCGTTAGTCGCTGTGGGTCGTTCGCTGTGGGTCGCGAAATGCCCCCACCATGGAGAACCGTCCGCTCAGTCCACTTGTTGCGAGCACTCGGATCGTACGAAAGCGAGTCTGGCTTTAGGTTCTATCTTGCTGGACCAACCGGGAGACACCGCGGTGAAACATTGGCCTGTTGCTCTACGTCATACCGTTATAGCTAAGGTGCTACAACCATCCTGCGGCTTGTTGGTTGTTATCAATTAAAATACTCTGCTTCCCTCCTCGGCCTTCGGATTATTTCGCCACGAATTACGCCACGCGGTTCTCGTTGCTTCCGTGCGTGCGTGTGTGTGTGTCGTGTTGTTTTGGAGAAAGGGCAAAATGTCAGCAATACGCAACCTAACAACGGCGGCCAGGTTTCTGTCCAGCAGATTTACACCGAGTGGTCAACTGAAAAACTGGGGCGGATCTTTGATCGTGCCCGCACGGTCCATGCAGCACTATCCGATCGATGAATATCTGTTCGGATTGACCGAAGATCAGCAACAGGTGGGGAATTGCGTCAAAAGACCTGCCACCGCCAGCGTGTAGATAAGGTATTAAAACAATTGCTTTTTTGCTCCTTTCAGCTACGCCAAACCGTGTTCAATTTTGCGCAAAAAGAACTGGCCCCATTCGCGCAAGAGATCGACAAGCAGAATGAATTCAAGTATGCATTCGGAATGTTGCGTAATGAAAAATGGAAACATTTAGATAAGAATTACGGAAGGACCGTCCGTTAAATGCTGTTCTATGCTTTGTCTCATTTTAGAGAAATGCGCAGCTTCTGGCGCAAGCTGGGAGAGCTCGGAGTGCTTGGTGTAACGGTCAAGCCAGAGTATGGTGGACTCGGCGGCTCCTATCTGGACCATTGCATCGTAAACGAGGAACTGTCGCGCGCATCCGGCTCGGTCGCGCTATCCTACGGTGCCCATTCGAACCTGTGCGTCAATCAGATCCATCGTCACGGCACGGACGTGCAGAAGGAACGGTACCTGCCCAAGCTGTGCAGTGGTGAACACATCGGTGCGCTCGCCATGTCCGAGGCCGGCTCGGGCAGTGATGTCGTGTCGATGAAGCTGCGGGCCGACAAGCATGGTGACTACTACGTGCTAAACGGTAGCAAGTTCTGGATCACCAACGGACCGGTTGCGGACACGTACGTAATTTACGCGAAAACCGATACTAATGCTAAGCCCCAGCACGGCATTACGGCGTTCATTGTGGAGCGTGGTACGGCCGGTTTCTCCCAGGGACCGAAACTGGACAAGCTCGGCATTCGGGGTAGCCCGACGGGGGAGCTAATCTTCGAGGACGCGAAAGTACCGGCCGCAAACATTCTCGGCGGCCTGAATAAGGGTGTGTACGTTTTGATGTCGGGGCTGGATTTGGAGCGTCTCGTACTGGCCGCCGGTCCGGTTGGTTTAATGCAGGCGGCTTGCGATGTAGCGTTCGAGTATGCGCATTCCCGCAAGCAGTTTAACACACGCATCGGAGAGTTCCAGCTGCTGCAGGGCAAGATGGCCGATATGTACACGACCATGAACGCGTGCCGTGCCTACCTGTACTCGGTAGCCCGGGCATGCGATCGTGGCCAGGCCAACCCGAAAGACTGTGCGGGCGTGATACTGTACTGTGCCGAGAAGGCAACGCAGGTGGCACTCGACGCCATCCAGATTCTCGGTGGAAATGGGTACATCAACGACTACCCGACCGGACGCATCATGCGTGATTGCAAGTTGTACGAGATCGGTGCCGGAACGTCCGAAATTAGGCGCATGCTGATCGGACGCGCACTCAACAAGGAGTACCAGTGATACTGTGAAAGGGACAAACGTAAGTTCAATGCCAAGTGTACCTAGTACACGCCGAAGAAAAGGAAACTGACGCTGCCATCGGTTTGGCAAAAACCGCTAATCACAAATATTCCAAGCAAACACCACCCTAAAGTGCATTTACTAGTGTTAGAACCGTTTATTGAACCGTTTTATAAAAACGCTGTTGGATAATAAAGATATTCTATTTCCGGTCAAGCGATTTGTCTAATGCAAAATTAATAAATTGAAATAATTATGTTTCCTATCTCCACTTCTAGGGATAGCTAATAAATAGTCATCTAATAACGGTTTAAATAATCAAGAAAACGAACCTTAAAACAAATCGTCTGCCAAGTCCAAACCGTCGCTCGAGTTGGATCCACCGAAAGCAAAGTCAAAGCCGTCGATATCGCCCGAATCGCCCTTTTTCTGCGCCTTGCTACGTGTAACTCGGCCCGGGCTGCCGCATAGAAAGTCCAGATCGTCCTCTTCACCAGAGGCGGCAGAATCGTCGGCACCAGGACCACCAATACCATCATCACCAACACCGCAAAGATCAATGGACACATTCATATCAAACTCACCGCTTGAACTTTGCATCCCAAAGTCCAATGAATTGTTGCTCGTGGAAGCATCCATCATCATTTCGCTAATATCCTCCGCATCGAGATCTATCGGCTGTGGTTCGATTTCTTTACCCTCTACCGGTTGGTTACGGGTCGATTGTTTTGTTGTGTTGCATGAAACAACCGGGGAAAGCATCTTATTGGGACGGTCCTTTTTTGGCGGCAGCTGCTGTTCCAGTCGATGTTTCTGCTGTGCAACGTTGGGCTGCTTTCTCTCCTGGTCGGATTGTGGATCCTTTCTGGTTTTTGATTGATTATTGCCGAAAGCACCTTTATCTCCACCAGGCTTAACAGCCTGAGAGCGAAGGGAGACTGTGGTTTGTGGTGGATTTGATGAATCCGTTGCCACTGGTGCTTTCTTTTCCGAGGTTGAATTTTTTTTCTGTGTTCCCCCAGGTGACGGTGTAGATGGCATTTTCCGCAAGGAACGAGCAGAAGGCACTTTTTTCGGCAACGGTTCCTGCTGATTCTTTCGATTTTCGATTGGTTTGACATTTTCCGTTTCTTTTCCATGCTTTTGCGTAACCTTTTCGCTGCTGTCGGCCATTTTCGGTTTCTTCGCGCTAGTAGCGCCCTTCTCAGAGGCCTCCAAGACTGGTGCCTTATTTTTAATCACGCTCTTTTCTTCTTTCCCCTTTTTGCGTGCAGTATTCTCTGTGCCCTTTTCAACGGTTGACCGCGTAACGCTTTTCAGCTGATACTTGTGGGTGTTTATGGTGCTAAGGTGCGTCAAGATGTCGGGAAAATCGTTCGGATTCTTAAAGTTCAGATCCAACCGCAAATCCATACTGGAGCTGCCCAGATTCCAATCGATCGACTCAAACATGGATGCGCTGCTACTAGTAGCCTCCTTGTCCGTTTCCATCCCGCCAGTGCCGGACGCTTCACTCTTCCCATCCTCTGGCCGCAGATCGGTATCACTACTCTGGTCGTAGTGGAGATCGTCACGCTGCTGCCTGTTCACTTCCGCCAACTTGATTCGCAGCGCTTTAACCTTTTCGTAGCCATCGCCAATGCAGATCAGTATGGTGGAAATCTCACTATGCTTTTGATCGAGCATTTCATTACGCTTCTGCATAATCTCACTGTGAACTTGCTCCAGCTTGGTCAGTTTCTGCTGCTCTGCGGAAAGTTTCGCCCTTTCACATTCCCACTGCTTCGCAATACGGGTGCTGACGAGCTTCGCACGCAACTGCTCTTGTTGGCGCAGCACTCCCTGCAGCTTCTGTAGCTCTCCCTGATCGAGCAGGGCTTGACGAAAATGGCCAAACACTGTTCTCTCGTTGAAATATTTTTGCAAACCACTCGATGCTTCACGGTACGTATCCACTACCTTGCGAATGATGTCGTGGTGCTCGTTAGTGAGCTGCTCCTCGAATGCTTCACCTCCCAAACGCGACATTCCCTGTTTGAGCGCGTACAGACCTGTTCAAGAAATAGAGGGTTCCGACGACGAAAAGGTTCAGTCAACAAACTCATCTCAGCGGCTGGACAAACGATACTCACCCAAATTCAAACGACGCAATTCATCCCGGGTTACCTTTTTCAGCTCAATCTGCTTGTGCAGTTCGGCCAAATGTTCGCGTTCGTTCATTGAAACATCTAACGATGAGGTAAATGAATTGTTCGACTGCAAAAAGGAGGAAAACACTGCATTCAATGTTCTGATTTGTAAAACTAAAAGCAAATTTAACTACTTACCATAAAGTCGGAGATGATTTTTTTCGCCTCCAATTGTGCTGCCTCGTCCATGGCGATGCGCTGCCGGGTCTGATGCTGAATTGAATGACCGGCAAAACGAAGGCGCACGCACAGCAACAATAACTTCCTACAGTACTAAAAGCGACTACTTCGATCGGCTGGGTTTGTCAAACGTTGTTTTTAGTACAAGTGACATCAAAAGATTCAACTTTATACTTTATTTTTATTTATTTATTGTGTTAAAATTGTAGATCCATGCAAACCAATTCAAAATAGAGTTGGTAATAGTCATTTTAAATTCTTTGCTGATTGGAAGCTCACTAAAAAGCAATGCATTTTATGTTTTTTATACGGCACAGCGTTCAGTGCAAGTTTATAAACACCATGCTTTTTTAGAACAATGCTTTATCCCGTAATTTGAGGTGTGCCTGTAAGTATTTGAATGTTTTAACGGAACATTGAGAGAATTTTACAATTCATTATTGAATGAATTGTATAATTGAACTTACCACAATCCATTCAGATTAATATTCGAATTTCTTTCGTTTTTCCGTACCATACACGCCCAAAACGTCATCCTCGTATCTATGTATGTCGCTGGTGCATCATAGAAAGAGGGGCTCAAGTATTAAAGGACCTCCTTGCGGACAGTTTTACGACAACAATATACGGCATTAACGAAATTACCGATTAAAAATGCTTTCCGCCTTACACCAACAGTAACAACAACCACAGTGATGAGGACTATTCCTCAACGCTTTTTCTCATTGAGCGCGTGGTGCGCGTGGTCCAGCGTTTCTCCCATTCAGGTTCTACGATAAATAAATGCCACTAGTTTTATTTCTTGTTTTTAAACCATGGTCATATTTCGAATCAATGTGTTTTCGCATTCGCATTTTCTTTATCGCTGGAGTTGCACGCACTTCCCCGGTACTGCGCATACCCGCGATAGTGCATTACGTTGGGGGCAAACTTGGGAAAGCGCGCTGATGATAATACAACTTTTTAGTTAGAAAATGCAACAAACTGCACACACTGTCTGCACCCTCTCATCTTTCTCAATCTTTCAGGGAGAAGTGCTTCAAGCACTGAAAACTTGAGCATCACTCGCTACTTTTTCCTACTAAAACGGTTCGTAGTACGCGGGTATCATCGGTAGTCGTCGATTGTTCGGAACAAGGAAGTAAAACAGCCAGAGTTAATAAAAAGATAGAGAATGAGCGAGACAGTGAAAAATTGGTTGTAACAGTAAATTTTGTCTTGCAATACACCTAACAGTGGTAAGGACATGAGACTATGTGGCTTAAAGGTATTTCCCTCCCGCACGAATCATGCTGAATAACCACTGATAAGTGTGCCGATTTTGATGTTCGTTTTTTACTGGTGCACAGTTTGTTGTTGTTGTTGATGATGCTGCTGCTGTTGCTGCTGCTGTTGCTGCTGCTGTTGCTGTTGCTGTTGCTGCTGCTGCTGCTGGCTGGTTGGCTGGACATAACTAAATACACTAGGTGCTAGACTCTCTTCACGGCTTAACCCAGCAGGGCCTTAACCTCGTCGTAGAATACGAGCACCAGAGCGCCACCAGTACCGCGGAGAACGTTGGAGAAGGCGCCCTTGAAGAACGCACCGGTACCTTCCTGCTTGCCGATCTTAACCCAGCAGTCAAGCGTGTTCTTGTACATGATCTCCGACTTGGCACGGCCAGACTGCATCATCATGCGTCGTCTGACGGTATCGAATGGATACGAAATAATACCGGAAGCCGTCGTCACCACCTGTAAGTTTCACAAAAGGAAGAAAGGAAAAGAAGGAAAATGATTGGTAAGTATTGTGTGCTTAAATGTTTTTGTAGAATATTCTTAAATAAAGAAGTCCTATATAACCCATTTATGTAATCCCTATTCCCTCCCAAGACTTCGCTGTGATTCTGAATATCGATCTCAAAAGCAGCTGATCATCGCCATATTGTCCCTACGGCAAATTTTATAACAGGCTCTCTTTAAATCCCTGCGGTACACCACCATCAAGTCTACGCATGCATCACATGTCCACGGATTTAGGTTCTCCGTCCTAAAGGCGGTTTGATGTGTGTCACGTTGTGTTTGTCGTAGCAATTATTGCCACGCGTGTTGCTATCTTCGCCCTGAGCGTACTAGCCGTATTTTTCAAGGCTACACTATTCACACCAGCTAAAAGCGGAGCCCTGCAGCTGATAAGTGATAACAGACTTGGCCGTGTGACGTGGGGGAAGGAGGAGGTGAGAGGTGCTCGAGAACTCCACGCCCCTCTTCTTTCAACTCAATGCAGTAAAAGAGAAATGACGAGAGGTGTCAGGGAAGCAGGTGAAAGAGAAGTATCCTTCTGTTCACTTATCATGTGATCGTGCTGTGTGTAAAAAGAAGCTTTCTGAACCCATTTGATATTTGACTGAAAATTAAACTGTGTATGCAACATACGAAAAAAAACGACTAAACACAACAGTTGTGTCAAAATTATCGATTGGTTAAAGCGCTGCCGTGGCGGGCCGTACATGTTCAAGGCTATCAAAAAGTAGGAGACTCTAGACTAAACGATACGTACGTTACGTCACAGTTATAGGGGAAACACAACCCATTCTCATCGTAAAGGCGAGGCCATTCAGTTACATAATTATCCATGAAAACAGTTAAGAGAATCATATCCTCTACAAAACATTCTTTAATTCAACTACTCAATTGTATTGTAAATTCCAATCAGTTTGATGCTCATTAAAAATCACCATCATCGGATACGAACTCTACGTGGGGATTGGATTTGTTTCAACCTTTCCCGTTCAAGTAGCGGCAGGAGGTTCCCCCTTCTTTCCTATAAATACCCGCTACTAAGCTGTAACGACGATCCGTTCTCGCCGCTCTTCTTTTTACGGCCCAAAGAGAAAGCAACAAAAAACCTCTTGAAGATGGCAGACGCAAGGGAAAAAGTGCGACATAACACACCACTCCTCACCGTGGCGCAAATATTTCGAAATCTTTCGCTCAACTCTGATCCGTAGTTTGTCGTGTTCGAAGCGTGCTCCACTAGCTTGGAGGCATTTTTGCAAGTGCAAAGGTCCTGATAAGGGTATAAGGCAGGTATTTAGCCAGCGCCATACGGGCCAAAGGGTGTGCTATGCGACGAATGTGTTAACGATTTTCTACGTAGAAGCGCATGCCATGCCGAGCAAAAGAAATATCTTAAAAAAGACGATTGTATTAAAAAAAAAAGATGATTCTTTCAAGCTGTTTTCACCAGAAACAGTGAAGCATGCCGCGATATGGCGACTAGAGTAAACCAACGCAAGGTGCACATGATTCGCTAGTTGACGTCGATTTTGTCCATCAATTGATCCGACCTTGAGGGATAGTAAAACGACGAGCATGACACGCTTGTAGCTTCCACCATTCCGTGCAATAGCATGCATCTTTTCCCAGCTCATCTTCCTTTGTCAAATGCAAAAAAAAACGTGAGAGTGGTTTATGAAGGCAAAAAAGCAGAAATAGCAAAAGAAAAACACATTTTCCTTCGCTGAAAATGTTGTGAAGCGGTGCGAAGAGCGCACCGGGGAGGAACAACAGGGATGGCCTTTGCGCTAAATATAAACGGACAATATGAGATGAGCACGAGGCAACCTGTGACGTTGCTATGGCCTACTAGAGACGTGCGTATGTTTTGGGGCGGCGATTGTATAACCACCTTTCAATCGTTTTGCTGTTTGGAGAGCAGAGGAAATGTAGATCATACGCATTTTCATACCACTTCAAACAGGTGACATTTAGCAACGCAACGCTCAACGAAAAGCGCAGACGAACTGTTGCAATTCTTTTTCCAAGCAAATGCTTGGGGATGCTTTGTTTGGGGGGATGGAATTCTTGGAGGTTGTGTTTTTGACACTTGCGTCATGACCTGCGCGTCATTCACCATTCTTGACCGTTTGACAGTAACACTTCCTCCTCTCCACATTTTTCCGATCCTATCCAAACACACCGCAATGTTACACAACAACGGCACTGATAAGAACAACAGAAGCTGAAGAAAAAATCATTCAAACTTTTAATTTCCGTTTCTCATGCCTTTTACGTAATTTAAAAACAGGTACTTACATTTTCCAATGTGACCCATTTTCAATCGAAAAAACATCACAGCAAGCAGTAGCAAGTAATGAGATTGTTTCTGCGGGATTGCAGGAACCGTGTAGGGAGTATTTTCAATGTCAAAACGACATTCGTCGTACTCCTCTGGGCGCGTACGACTCATTTGTCAGAAGACAGCCAACCAACACCACATGTGTGTTGTAAAGGGATGAATCGGGGAAAAGAGAATACGTCGTCGTACTATTACTATGCTCGCAAGGCTTCTTATCAGCGTCATCCCGAGCCAATGGCCACAACTGAAAACAATCTGATAGTGAGAGATCACTAAGGACAGAAAACCTGGCCCCAGCCGAGCACGTTTCACTTCTATCCCCCCGGCAATCCAGCCGGTTTTACGCACATAGACCAGGCACACATGTTGTGCCGTTAGAAACCCTGCCCTCTTCACTTGGAGTTAATCGTGCAAAAAAGTAAGCAGTCAACATTCCAGGTCACGAACAAACAAACGTGCTTCATGTGTTCTAACCAACAGTGAGAAGCCTCATTTGTCACAGTGGATGAATGCTGCCACCCCGCTGATCGATAGAAATGGTTATGTAATTGCCGTAACGACCCGTTTTTTTTCTCGCGTTCACTTACCTGTGCGATGGCCCAGGAGACGAAGATCGAGGTGTTCTTCGGGTCCGGCAGCATTCCCTTGGCAGTATCGAAGCAACCGAAGTAGGCTGCACGATAGATGATGATACCCTGAACGGATACGTTGAATCCACGGTACAGACCGATGATGCCATCGGACTTGACCGTCTTCTTCAGACAGTCAAGCAGACCGTTGTATTCACGCTCGCCGGCACCACGGCCAACATCCGCACCGAGACGGGTACGGGCGAAGTCAAGCGGGTAGACGAAGCAGAGCGACGTGGCACCAGCGGCACCACCGGATCCGAGGTTACCCAGGAAGTAGCGCCAGAACTGGGTGTTCTTGTCGACGCCACCGAGGAATACCTGTTTGTACACATCCTTGAACGCGAAGTTCAGGGCCTGGGTCGGGAAGTAACGGATCACATTGGCCAAGTTACCGCGCCAGAAGGCACCGATTCCCTGCTCCTTCGGGATACGAACGAAGCAATCGACGATACCTGTGAAAGAGAGGGGAGTGAGAGGGTGTGGGAGTGGAATGGGATAGAAGGAAAATCGTTATTAATGACCCTTTTTCACGTTATGCAATCTTAGTTCGACCAAACACAGTGGAACAAGCGTAATTACATCCTAATCTTGGACACTGCCGCCTATAATCCTTCTAGAACAATTCCAGGGCACCCTGTGATCCGTTACATAACCATACAAATTCGTATCACGTGAAGTGTGCAAATTTCCTACAAGACTAGACCATTGGCATTGGGTGGGTGTAAAGGCTACAGGGAAGATTTTAATTTCATTGAATTAAATAAGCTCAAGGTTTTCCCATTTTCGCACCAATGCCCCCTTCCCATTCATACATGACCCCGATGCTGCTGCTGCTGTCGGGGAACACTTTCGTTGCGAAACACGGTGCTCCATCATCCACCACCATGCTTACGGGGTTTAGGGGAAAAACCAATATGGCGACCTGAAAGCGCACACAAACTCACATACACTGTGATAGTCGTGTGCCCTCTCTTCAGATTCGCATACATACTTCCTTTGACCAATGATACGCCTTTGCCCCATTCCGCAAAACGTTTTTCAACGCTTTTGGGACGGTGATAAAAAAGCTTCAATTTGAAATACCGAAAATGCACAAGTAGTCCGTACTTCAAGATTCTAACCACGAGACCACGTTGAATCATACAAGATCCGGTCAGTGCCCGACACCGCCGGGACGGAATATTTCCACAACTACACCCGAAAGCCCGTACGCACGCACGCACACGCATACACGCACTCTGCTCGTTCGCCTTTTTAGCCGGAACTGGCAAAAAATGCTGCCCAACTCACCCTTGTACTGCTTGTCGGCGCTGATCTGCTTGGAGGCAGCCTGCACCTGGAGCAGCAGCTTGACACGTTCAATCGGAGCTACGGCCGTTTTCGAGACAGCAGCAGAGATACCACCGGCCAGGAAATCCTTGGCGAATGCGTAGGGATCAGCCTTCTTGGACATTTTGCGATGGATAAGTCTGGTGACGCTAGCAACTGTGAAAACCCGGCGGAGCACGCGATCGAGGGCCTTAACCGTTCGGAGGGCACAAATCAAGAGAATGAAAAGATTCCGCGGAAGAGCACAATTCTCAACTTGTCATATGCGTTAGCGCGGCGGGCCGAGCCGGGCCGAAACTTGCCGAGGCGCGTAATTGCACGAACGTGGCCAACGTTTATGGTGATGGGTTCGAGTGCTGGCTTCGAGGATTATGTAAGCTGGAAAATGGCCTTTTTTGCACAACGAAATATGAGCGTACCGCGGAATTGCTTTATTTTTACGAATTAAAGAATCGAATCGTAACTGTTATCAACGTGAATATGATTTGGGAGAAATGGAGCGATACAATAATTGCTCAACGAACCAACAACCTCGAACAAGCGAATTTTTGGTAAATTGACTGACGCCAAAAGATAGCTCGGGTTACTATGATGAAAAGACGCTACAGAAAAGCTGTGCTGTTGAATCTATCGAGGAAAATTAGGCTAAAGCTAAATGATCGAAATACGAGAAATTTTTTTTCATTGCTGCATGCTCCCACCGTGGAACAGGCATTATCAATTGCTTTTTGGGCATTTTGCTGTCAGCACGTTTGGTTGGCAGAAAATCCACTATGCTTTGCTATCAAAACAAACGAAACAAATGTAAATACACGTCACAGCGCGAGCAGGGCTACGAAAAAGGGTATCGAAAAACGCCGGTCCGCTCATAGATTGTTGGCAAATCGCAAAACGTACGCACGACCCAAGGAAACCTATTTATTCAAGCACATCGTACCAGTTAAGTCAGCCAACTGATATCTCACTTTGTTGGATCACTAGCGATGGAGGGCGAAACGACGGTGACGAATCCGGTCGATAGGAAAGTGGCACTGATAACAGGCATTACGGGTCAAGTGAGTAATTAAAGTGTGTGTGCTCAATGCACAGTGTGTTTCACAGTTTCTACTATTTTTTTTTCTCTTCCACAGGATGGTTCGTATTTGGCCGAGTTTCTGCTCGACAAGGGCTACGAAGTGCACGGGATAATAAGACGCGCGAGCACATTTAACACGTCGCGCATCGAGCATCTGTATGCGGATCCGCGTACGCACCGGGAGGGCAAGATGAAGCTACACTACGGTGACATGACCGACAGCAGTGCGCTGGTGAAAATTATTGCCCAGGTGCGCCCGTCCGAGATATATAATCTGGCCGCCCAGAGCCACGTCAAGATTTCGTTCGATCTGAGCGAATACACGGCCGAGGTGGATGCAGTCGGTACGCTACGGTTGCTCGATGCGATTCGTACCGTGGGGCAGGAAAAGACGGTGCGCTTCTACCAGGCGTCCACGTCGGAACTGTACGGGAAGGTGGTGGAGACGCCGCAGAACGAGAAGACCCCGTTCTATCCCCGCTCGCCGTACGCTTGTGCGAAGATGTACGGGTACTGGATTGTAATCAACTATCGTGAAGCGTACGATATGTTCGCCTGCAATGGCATCCTGTTCAATCACGAGTCACCGCGCCGCGGGGAGAATTTTGTGACGCGCAAAATCACCCGTTCGGTGGCAAAGATTTCGCTCGGTCAGCAGGAATATCTGGAGCTGGGCAATCTCGACTCAAAGCGTGACTGGGGCCACGCGAAGGATTACGTTGAGGCGATGTGGCTGATGATGCAGCAGGAACGGCCGGAAGATTTCGTCATTGCCACGGGTGAAACGCACTCGGTGCGGGAGTTTGTGGAGAAAGCGTTCCAGTACATCGGGCGAGAGATCGAGTGGCGAGGGACGGGCGTGGATGAGGTGGGAGTGGAGAAGGGCACCGATACGGTGCGGGTGCGCATTAATCCAAAGTTTTTCCGACCGACCGAGGTCGATCTGTTGCTGGGCGATGCGTCCAAAGCGAAGGCACAGCTGGGCTGGGTGCCGAAGGTAACATTCCTAGAGCTGATTGCCGACATGATGGCGGCGGACATACAGCTAATGAAGAACAACCCATCCGCCTAAAGCATTGGGATGGCAGTTTGTGCAATTTGCAAACGTTTCTATTCTGTATGTTTAACAATAACGAAGGTCAGTATTTGTTCCGGTGCCACACTCGGACGCCGTGCGAAAGTAGAAGGGATGCATGAACGGGCAATTGATATTTTACTACCAAGCCCTGGATGGTTTCACATCGTTGAGGGAAAATATTTTATTTTAATTGTGTTGATTGTCGCATACACGTTTTTAATTCTTGTGCTGCTACTGGTCACCAAATTAGCCAAATTGAACAAATTAATTGAACTAGCGGGTAAAATCTGCGCATATTCCATGGCAATATTTTAAACTGTATGATTTTCTATTTCCAATAGCAAGCAGTAATAAATTATGGAGAGTAAATACCTCGAGCTTACTTACCGGTTATCGGATCAGTCGGGATGACATGGTAGACACACACCTTTTATAACACTGATTTATTCACCATCAAGAAGCACGGGCCATTCATTTTCATTCCTATGCTTGGCTTTTTCCAACACCTAAGAACTCACCTAATGGGTTAAAATTATTAACACGATTTGCTTTCGTACCTATTACCTATGAAGGAGAGACGTAAAACACTTATGCAAAAATAAATCCTCTCTCTATCTCTCTCGTTTCCTCCTTTTCTCTTTTCTGCTCGATATTTAGGCTCCCGTAAGCGAAGAGCTCGTACGCGGCACGCTTGCAAAACTACTTGAGTGGTCCTTCCGATTCCTGGTGGTAGCTCTTGACGCGCGAAAAGTACAACGGTGGATACTTGGTTGTGGTCAGCTCGAACTGGGTCGTTTTCTCCTGGTTGTTGCGCTGCTGCACCATGGTGTACTGCTTCCAGTGTAGCTGACTGAACGGCCGCTTGGTGGTGCTCACAATCTGTAGCTCCATTAAAAATGTTTGCTGTCCGTATTCCGGCTCAATGTCACGTGCCTTACGACCAGGGCGCTGCATTTGTCCTGCCGCTGCGGATGGACGGTTGCGTTGGATGACCACAATTACGACATCGTCATGTAATCTAAAGGAAAATATGGAAAGTAATCTATTATACAAGGAAAAAGCTTCATTTCTTTGCCCCACCAATCCCCTACCGATAGTGTCCGCGCAGTATTTCATTCTGTGTGGGGAATCGCTGCTTTAGCCGAACGACGCACTGCTGCGGTTCGTCGGCGGTCGTCAGCATTAGCACCTTGCCGTCGGCAAAAAAGCGAAAGTAGCGATAGTACTCCACCAGCTGTATCGGACGGTAGAACTGATCCTGAAAGCTATTTTCCCCAGAGCGCAGGTAACTGGTCCGGCTGATGTAACACCCGTGGAACAGTATGCGCGGTCTGTTAATGTACATCTCGCGCCAGGAACTGAAAGGCGTCCCCTTCAGCACGCCCAGATTAACGCCCCAAATCCTAAAAGGAATGGATACCAAATGAAAACATTTTAAAGCATAAGAAGGCAGCTTGTGGACCGGTACCTCATGCAGGCATGCCGCCAAATTTCCGGATCCCGTGCCAGAAGGTAGCAACCACGGCACACCGATGCAAATCGTTCGAGGGACTTCAGATCCAAATCGTTTGACACAACCCAGCGCAATATGTAGAGTATCACTTCCATCGGCAGGTCAGAGAGATGGGCCGACGTAACGATTAGCTTCCGGTCGCCACTGGCCCTCTCGAACAGCTTGCCCGTCCGTGCCATCAGTGTTTGAAAGCGCAGTCCCAAATCTACATCCTCCAGGTTTTCCTCGTCCTCATCAATGTTAGCCTCCAGCATGCGCTCCATCAGCCCGTCCACCATCCTGGAAGCATCCGTTCCGTCTCCATCGGTTTTCGGTTTCACGTGCTTTTTTTCATACACCCGAAACTCGATGTCCGGCACGAGCTGAGTCGCCCGGCGATACAGTCGCATCGCTTCGAACACCTTGCCGCTTCGTTCCAGCTCCGAACCTTGCTGGAAAAAGGCCCGTGCCTGCTGCTCGACCGAATCCTTTCCATCCACGTTCACCGGGGTTGCCGGCTGAGCAGCGGCTGGCGCACTGACAACGTGTTGCTCCTTCTTCAGCTCCTTTTGCCATTGCTCGCGGAAATCGTCCAGCTCGGAGCGCTTCGGTGTGTTTGCTTCCGATCCGCTGGTGATGGATGAAGAGGACGAACTCTCATCGTCGTCCTCCTTGCCAGCATCACTCGCCGTAGAATCCATCGAAACGGAAGGGTAGTAACGTTAACTGCAACCTACGCAGATTTCTACGGATGTCTTTCACCGAAAAGATTGACACCGGCAGATGAGACGCTCAAACGGCAATCGTGGCAGTCGGGTAGGTGACACGCTGGTATCGTGCTAGTTCACGGTCACTGTAGCGCACTACTTTGGTAAGGGATGATTGCGACAGATTGATAATGTGGATGAAATTCGGCTGAAAATGTGAACACATGGGATTCTCACGCAGCAGCATCCAACAGGCCATAATCCGTTTGCACTGTTCTTGCGATAGGAATAACTGTCTTCGTTGCCCTGCTTCAGCGATTTATTATTCTACTATTTTTCTGTACCGAAAAACGGCTCACTTTTTACTGTGGGCCATTTTACGACTTGCGAAAGGACGTGAAATTCTTTGCTTTGACAGTCTAACTTGTTTCAAAACAACACGAACGGGAAGAATAAGAGGAAACGTCAAAGGTAAACAAACGGCCGAGTTAGAGTGCCTAGTGGTTGGCTGGTGCCGTGGTAATAGTAATGCACGAGCTTTTATCCGAACTTGTGCTCAAAGTTAACTAAGCTTTATATGTAAATTGAAGATCACAAAAAAGATGTTTTAGCCGAAGTTCATGAACATCAAAATATACTTTCGTACATTTATGGGGTAAATTTAGCAACAACTCAACAACGGTTTTTGCTGCCTTTGCCGAGAAAGCCGATACCTATACAAATAGCTGTCAAGTTTGGCGCCATCCTCCATGGTCATCAGTCGTTTGCATGTGTCCGGCGAGTTTTGCTTGATCTCACGCCGGAAGAGTCTGGTTCAAGCTTTTACGGTGATTATTCAGAAAAGTTGTATTAACCATGGGAGATATCAATATTGAAGAAATCGAGGACACAGCACTGCTGGCGGTGCATATGGCGTCATTGTGCATGAACGAGGATAAGGCAGACGTTACGCTGATCGTAGAGAACGAGCGTATCCCGGCGCATCGGTTGATTTTATCTGCCCGTAGCGAATACTTCCAGGCACTGCTGTACGGTGGGCTGGAGGAAACTAAACAGGACGAGGTAACAATAAAGGTTCCGCTGCAACCGTTCAAAATTTTGCTACGGTACATGTATTCCGGCAGCTTGTCGCTTAAGGATATGAAAGATGAGGACATCTTAGATACCCTCGGTTTGGCCATACAGTACGGATTTATCAGCGTGGAAAAGGCGATCGTCAAGTACCTGTCGTTGAAGTTGACGGTTAGCAATGTGTGTGCCGTGATAGATGCTGCCCGGTTGTTCGATCTTGCCGATCTGGTTGCGACGGGCGAGAAGTTTGCGGACAGGCACGCGAGCGATGTGTTGCAAGATGAGACGTTCCAGAATATTACATTCGAGTCGCTGGATCATTTGCTGGATCGAGATAGCTTTGATGCACCGGAGATCGAAATATTTCACGCTGTCCGCAAGTGGTGCGAAGCGAAGCCGGAAGATGCTGAGCAGCGTAAGAAAATATACGACAAGGTGCGCTTTCCGTTACTGTCCCATAGTGAACTGGACACGATAGTGCGACCTACCGGTGTGCTGGATGCAGACCGATTGCTGGATATTGTGATGGAGAAAGAAAAGTCATACGGGCTGTATATTCGTGGCACAGGTAAGAAATTGCTCACGAGTCCATGTGAGCATAACGTACGTTAAGAATGCTATCAATATTCTCCTTATCCTTCCACAGTACCTGGACAGAATGTAGTAAAGGAGAACATCAAATGGGTCCTGCTGTATGACGATTTAATACTGTGTGCCTATATCACGATGGAAAAAGCACACATCGTAAACTGCGTTCAGGTGACTTACAAGATGAATTTCTCATCCCTGGTAGATTACTACCTTGATGTATCAGACGATGAGAAATGTTGGGAGAGAGTTGGAGAGTTTCACCACATGGAAGAATCGGAAGTTGTGTACTTTCGGACTCGGCCTGTACGCTATATTCGTATCAGCACGGGCTATAACGATGAGGAAATCGAAAGCGTAAAGGCTATGTTGTTCGTGAAAGATGTGATCAGTGATTGCGTTGACGTGGAATGAAGAAATCGATTCCTTGTCAGGTTTATAAATTAAGACAATTCAAACTGTTTCCTACGTTATTAGAAATGCTCTTATAAAGAACATACTGATTATTAAATACAGGAATAAAATCTTTTATGTACAGGGAAATTAAAAGTTGGACCTGCAAGCTTCTACTCACAATTCATTCTTTATTTTACCCATGCTCAAAGGAGACGATAAGCAGGTTTGTGTGACAATTCATAAGCTCGAATCTGAGCGTCAGAAACGAAAGGAATTTTGTTCAAAAGAATGTACTGCATTTGCTTCGTGACAGTATTTAGATAAGCGGCATTTTCAATATTAATAGATGTACGATAAAAAGAGAATAAATGTGTTTTTCTACAGCCAAATGGTTCCTCGCGAGATGTAAAGCCTTCCCACACAAACCGACCTCACGTTGACGAGATGAACAACAACAGTTTTACAACAGCTTCAGTCCGTCGTGTCACTTTTAAAGCTGACCGCATCTTCGTTCCTTATTATTTATTTATCTTGATGTGTTGGATTTGTTGAAAAATAATCACCTTTTGGGAGGATAGAGCATCGGTGCTACTTTTCGGACGATTTGAACGGCTAAGAGAAGAGGTAGTAGACATGATCACATCGTTATTTTGACTAGACTGTCTCGACAAGGTTGAGTGGGCGTCGGTACAATAAGTGGCCAATGTTCACAATAGATTGTATATAAACTACTAGGAGCCGCATGCTCTGCATATACCTTCGGGACGATTGTTTTACAATTCAATTTAAAAATTGTTTGCTTTTTACCGGGACTTTTCTTTCACTTGAGCATCGAGGCAATTTTTAGGACCTGATAAATGAAGATCATTAAGGTTTCGCAAGGCGTGATCGTTAAAGCTTATTGGTTGTTTTAAACAACGTTCGCTCAACTATTTAGATCTTTGACCGCAATGATGTTCCAAATACCTTTTTTGAGTAATATTTGCGTAATATTTTATCTAATAACAACATTTCTGACGATGAAGAATTTCTATGAACTGTCTAAAGCAGATATAAAAGAATAATGCTATGGGAAACCCGAAGTTAATAGCGATCATATCACATTATTATGATACAACGTTTGTTATTATAGTTTCATAACCGCAATTGCTTTGTCTCCAGCTCAGTCGCGAATCTACAGTCGAAAAACAAATGAAGAAATCTTCTAAAAGCCAAGAAAGATGGTTCCTCGTGCCGTTGCATCACATACGCTAAGCGAAGAATGCATTTGCCGACATTATCAGTAGAATTTATCTTTACCACCAGCAATCGTCGATCTTACGACAACTATAAAAATAAAAATAAATATCATTTATGATTTGTTTGCTTACAATCATAGCCTTCCAACACCCGCCAGCGGGTTACGTCCTGCTCTTCTAAGGCACGGAGGGAACACAAGGGACAAGAAAACAAATGTTCCGTGTGTGTGTGCTCCTCCACTTTTAAGGACACGCAGCATGGCTAAGCATGGCTGTTTCCAAACCAAAACATGCTACTACAATGCGCACTGGCCCAGGTTCAATCACTCTTGTCAATGACATTGGACATTGCTGCCTTGTGGCACTCTCAAATTACCCGTAAGCAATTTTACTACCGGGTACGCATTAGCGGAGGTATCGGGGCACTGGGTAATAAAATGCCGAGTAAAATGACATTACTTTCACCTATAAAACTGTCTCCACGGGTACTACAGGCGTCGGGACATCCGTCATCAATCTCGGTGGGAAGGAAGATAGCTCGTAGCTGGGAGTTTGTGCTCTGCCCAACGTGGGCCACGTATTTGGTCTCGTTTTCAAGGGCATGCCAGTAACGGTAGGTTTTCCGGGAAAGTGGAAAAGCGGCAAACCAGGGCACCGTTTAAGTAATTGTGAGTTCGTTTTTCGGTTGGTATTTAAAACATGGCACAGTTCCTTGGAAGTAGTTAAATCATTTCCCTTAACTCGATGCTACTCGCCGACAGAGGGTGGTTTTACGACCGTGTGGAGAAGAAACCATTTTTCCGGTGGATAGTTTAGGTCCCGGTCGGAGAGATGAAAATGGGTGCCACATTGCCCACCTAAATGTTTTCTATCGGATGCTTCTATGTGAGGCAAAGGAACCTGCTACTCAGCTCGGTGACGAACCGTCGATCGAGCCGGGCCTGGAAAATGAAGGCAATAAAAATGCATCAAAACTGCACGAGAGTTCTTTTGGTTGGGTGTACGATTTCGGGGAAATGATCTGAAGTGTTGCTGGGTGTGCTCTAGTAGATCATCCGTTAATAGGTTTTCGATAGTGGCATGACGCACTAACTGTTAGCCACGGGCCATCAGAAGCTCGTTAGACATCAATGTTCTTTTGCAATATTTATTTGTAGGTACGCTGCGACTTTCGAACGCTACTGGAACGCTCTAAACAACGGGCTAGACGGGTAGGAGCCGCCACCCAACGTTCCGCCGACATTGCTTACATCGTTTCAAAACATCCAGCATTTTCTTCAAATCTAGAGCCGGCATGGGAAAAATGTGATCTGTTTACAAATCACTTCTCAGAAATCGCATTCTACCGCACGGCCTGAGATTCGACCTATTTCTCTCCCATTTTCGCTTCTTCCCTTCGGCCGCCTGTAGGGCACACGGCTTTTTATGATGGGTTTTCCCTCTCGTTCCTGAAGGGCCAATAGGTCGGATGCACTGCACACGGAAAAAAGGCAACGGCCTGGAGGGAGGGCGTACGCGTACTTGAAGCCCTGTTTACGACTTCTTAAGATGCGGACGTCAAAATATGTCAATTAACCGTTTAAGTCATGCCGTTCGGTTGGCAGGAGGGTTGAGAGGGCAGCGAGAGATTTTTGTCATGTACAATCGATTCCTGGGGGTGTTCGGGGTGTGGCAAAGTCCGACTGCCGTGAGACAAACGATGACAGCTTTTCTGGGCCTACGGTGATGATGACGATGTGTACGGGGCGTATAAATATGATTGATCTTTGATGAAGCCATGAAGCTGCTTAATGGCACATAAACGGTTATTTGGACGGGGTACAGTTTTTAACGGCCATGTTCGACATAGCCGTCGGGGTTTGATTGTGATCCCTGTTTAACTAGAGGCCTAACGATTTAATGGACTCAATAGAGATTTATTGGAAATTGAAATATTTATGGGAATAGCTTAAAAGGGAAAATAATAAAATGGAAACCAACGGCAGGATCTGATTGGAATACGGTGAGAGTAACTTTACGTCAAATTCTTTTGGAACTGTTTTAACAATTTTTCAGTATCTTTGCCTACGCTAATGGTCACACCGTCACACCGAAAACAAGGATTCCATGCATTAAGGAAGATTTAAGGATCAAACATACTTCATCCTGTCTTGGTCCTTGATGCCAAGCTTTTACTGTGCTTACTTCCTCCGCTAGCACCTTCTACTTGCAACGATCGTACCAACTCGGCCGTTGGTCACGAGCATTCCCTTCCCTCTGCAAGACGAGGCACGGCCGGTGGGACCCCCACCGGTGGGTCGGTTGCTGAAATGTAAACCATAACACGCGGAACAAATATTCATACGCGTGTTTCCGAAAGATCAAAGTGTGTGGTACACAGTTTACGATCGTTTGTGGCCTCGCCATAAAAATGTGCCAGTGAGTGTTGTTCGGCAACGGCAAAATATTCGGAACAACCGCCACCATCTCATCCGGCGGTGCAGTTCTTGTGGGCAGTTATTCGCCCCAGCCGGTTTCGGCCCACCCGCGAGGAAGGCTGCTCGGTACGGCCAGCGCTCCAGACCACCAGACACCAGCATTGATCCTAACCACCGTTCGAAAATGGTGTAAAATTCAAAACAAACAAACAATCGATCAAATAAATAGAAAGAGAAGGAAAAAAGCATCGCCTCGATCGGTTCGAGCCGCGGCACGTTCCGTCTGATCCGTGGCGCGAACCGGTTGGGCATCGAGGATCGGTAAATATCGATCGTCATCGGGTTTCGGGATGAAGAAACAAACGCCAATAAAACGCCGTGCGCTGCGCCCCGTCCGGAGATGAAAATAATATTCAAAAACCCTTCCTGCGCCGCTCCAGGGAAAAGGGACACTACGGGATCTTTGCTCCGTTCGTTTGCCGGGTCTGGTTGCGGGGGAAAGTTTAATTCGTTCCCGGAAAAAGAAAGACAGCGTGAAGACAGAGACCGGTAGAAGGAAAACTAGAAGCCATCAATCGGGAAGGAAAATGTAAACGATTGTAACTGTTAACCGCAGGCGTGACGTGTCCACGTGATCGATGGCCGTTAGCAGCAGCCCAACCCCGGACCGGTCCGAAACCACCCAAATCGAAGTCAATAAAAATCGACGGGTGGAAAAAAAAAAGGTATAACGAACCGAATGGTTCGGAATTGAAAAACACACAAACAACCGTTTAACCGATTTTAACTGCCCGTTTCCGTTTGGCACCTACATCCTCCTCTCACGCGTTGTGGGGTTGTCCGGTGGTTTTTGTTACTTTTACTACAGTAATGATGATGATGAAGCTATTGGGAAAGGAAAATCGGTGGCCCGGTTTTCCCCTTTTGTGATGCACGATGCATTCGGTGTGGGGCATCAATTGAATCGTTTGTTCTGCTTATTAGATGCGTTTCGATTGATTTTATGTTCGATGAGTGGAAGAATCGCTGACGACGTGTCAATCCAGTGCGGTCATGTAGTTATCGGAAAGCGGAGGGGGTTTTGGTTATTTAAATGTAATGGGAGGCCAAAGTTCATTAGTGGAAGTGATTTAAATCAGTTTTCGAACAGTTGAATGCCATTTGTGGGGGTTTTAAACAATATTCGTACTTAACTGCTAATGAGTGTATTCCAAAATCCAAAAAAGCAGTTTCAAATAATGATCCTGAAACACGGTATTTAACTAACAATACAATTTTTGTGCCGTAACTACCAAGTTTTAAGATAATAAGAACAACTATTTGTCATGGATGCTTTATTCTAGGACGATGATGAACAAGGAGGATTTAAGATCCTTGAGGTCAAGGATCATAATTGTATCCTTTGTACAGCGAACAAAACCTTAAAAGACATAAAGTGTTTCGAAGTCTTTAAATAATTCGATTGTCATCTGGTGTATGACGTAAAATGTGATCCTATCACAAGGAACAGGTCGTTGGCGTTACTACTTACTTACTTATCGGGCACCAAAACTTCTTTGCGTCCTTGGCCTGCGGTAGCTAACTCTTAAACGGTCTCGCACCATCGTCTGCCAATCCGTTATCCCGGTCTTGACGACGGACGCATCTACGTCATTTTAGCTTGGGCCTACCACGCCTAAAAGGACTTTACAGGCTGGGTCGTCCGGGTCCATGTGTATAATATGACCAGCCCACCGGAGCCGGGCGAGCTTAATCCGCTGCACAACAGTAAGGTCGTTGCACAGCTTGTCGTATCTTCCTCTCACACCGTACTAAAAGTACAGTAGTGAGTACTGGAACTATGGTGCGATATAGTCCCAGCTTCACGTTGGAGTAACCGACCAAATATAGCTGTGGGTTGGAATATAAAGGAATATCCCACAAAAGTGAGTGAACGCTTTAGGGAAAAATGTAGACCAGAAGCATACCAAGCTGCATGTAAAATAAGTAAATTCTACTTATTTGAATAATATGTATCTGTCGCGGAAACAGACACAGACGAACGCTGCGAGCACAAAGTTTAAAAATAATTTATGAATGAGCAATACCGATCACTCCACACCAACCTTTGTTTTTGCTCAAAATGTAACTGAATGTACTGTGACCCCTAGACGGTACGCTACATTTGCATGCGGAATAACATTCATGCCACCGGAACAGCACCCCGAACTGAAGTCAGCGCATATCCTGCAATGCAATGGCGACGACGACACTGCACTCGCGCCAGTTTTAGGTGTTGAATATTGTGAAAACTGTATCGCCATTCCATGCAACCGAGAGAAGAGTGAAGACCCGTGATATATATGTTTTTTTTGTGTGTTACTGTTGAAAATGTTCAGTCCATCAGCATCGTCGTCCCAGCAGTTAGCGCTATTAATCTTTTAGCTGAAGCTAAATTCCGGTATGTCGCTAGGAATCGCTTCAGTGATAATGTATCAACATATCTGCAGCGCGCGACACGGCGAGGAAGTATTTGCTGAAATGTGGAATGTTTATTTTTGTATGGAAATATCGTTTTGAAAACTGGAACGTAACTTCATTTCTGGAACATATAATCTTTGTGTAGTAAAGAAAGCAAAACCAGTGATCTTTACTCGGATAGAGTATTTTTAGAGAACAGTTCATCGAGCGATAAAGCCGGAGTTATCTCATAGAGACAACCCTTTGGATTCTGCAATAGTTCTTGAAAAGGTATGGTAAAGGTCTATTCTTGGAGCAAACTGTTCATACTTTCAACAGGGTTTATCCTGTCCCTTATGTCCCTGCTCTACAACTACTTAATCGTAATCCGACCCACAATTATATGAAACCGGGAACAGAATTGCACTGAATGAGGGTTCGAAAACGGCGAACGGCATTTTTCCTTGGGCCTGCTGAAACGATCGACCACACCGAACCAAAACGAGTGAACGTACTCCATTTGTCACCGAAATCGTCCGTTCAAGAATGTTGTGTCGGACGGGATAGGTTTCTTGCAGGGTTAAATTGTTATTTTCTTTTTTTCTCTCTCTCTCCTTTCCATCATCCAACCACCTCAACACGTTTGCCGCAGTTGAGATGAGACCGTAATTCGAATGGTATTTTTCAGTACATCCAGTACACACGTCGGCGGTGGTTTTAGTGAAATTTCGAGCAGCACACGACACAAACGTTCCTCATTGAGAAAACCCCTTTTTTGTGACCATTTGGGAGGACAAATCAAAACAAATAGTAATAGCCGAGGGGAGGTTGGGTCGAGTGCGATCTTGAAGGGTTTCTCAACCGTTTGTGTTTCGTGTGGCTACGAAGGAACGTGTCCAAATTTGAACGGGTGGACAGATAAATATTTTCAGCTCGGTGCGTGGTGTGATACGTTGCGTGAGTCAATAAATAAATAGGCGTGTTTTGGTTAAACTTTAAATCTGGGGTTTGATGGTGTATGAAAGAAGTGGTCTATTTATTTCTACTTAATTAAAAAATCAAACCTTGGTGGTTGATTATTTCTAAGAAAAAAATCGTAAAATAATTTTATTGGATGGATTATTGATCTATGTTTTAAATTGATGTTTTTTTCTCTAATTGTTTCTTGTATGTTCTATTTCTTTAAGATTTTTAATTTCTTCGCAAAAATAGCTGTTAGCTTATTCCTCACCCAGAACAAATGCATTACTACTTCATACCTTGTTTAACCGTTGTCAGCAATAGCGTCAAAAGCAAACAGCTTATCGAGAAAAAGATACAAATGTACTTGAACCACAGAAAAGCATTTTCCACCACGACTGTATTAACGTCAATTACGCAAACATAAAGAAAACAAATAGCGACAGTAATTTGTTACTTCAACTCACACCGCCGCGACCATCGTTTTGCCGGCAGAACGACCGAGAGAAAACACGGCCACAGTCGTGTCTGATGTTTGTGTAGCTCAAATATAAAATATTTTCCCTTTTCCGGCGCTTTCTGCCCAGTGAGTGACACACGAAAATCAGACCGACGGCACCGAGCATCAGCTCAGACCAGAGGAAGCTAAAGAAAGCCATAAATGTCACGTGCTCTGAGCCCGCCGCGCACCAAAACCCCTTTCTCCAGTGGTGAGACCGACTAAAGACCGTTGTTAGCAGCGCCGGTGAGACACAGCATTCGAAGGGAATGTGCAGCGGCGGGCTGAAATAACACACACACACACACCGTGGCGCACTGAATTTTGGGCTGCATCATCGAGCAGATTCGACCGTTGGTGCATTGCCAGTTTGCAACGCTTACAGTGGCGAGCGAGGAATGGGTAAAATTTAAAGCCGCTAGAAAAACAATCATAAAATGTTGTCCTACTCCGGTTTTCTTGCCACAGACTTTTGGAAGGGATTTACTTTCCTCTCCAAGGTCTCCCTGTCCGTTATGCCTCTTCTTTTCTTCCAATGTTAACCCGGGAAAAGGGGAATAAAATTGAGTGGAAATCAATGTTGCAAACTTCGCTTTGTAACACCGTCCGCCGGGGGGTTTTCGCGCGATTTACTGCGATTCGGTGGCAGTCGGTAAAGGTGGACAAACATTGATGGTGGTGCATTTGATTTCCGTTTAGTTTTATGGCTGGTGAATTTAGAGTTGGTTAGTACGCGTGATGCAGGTGGTTCGGCACATTGTAAGTGCTGATTTGTTTGTCAAATTGATTGGCGAGTGATTTGAAGGGGTCGAAATGCTATTATTAATATTTCAGAATGATCATCAGAATTGGACTACTTTTACTAAAATTGCAGATTTTCTTTATAGGATAGAGACGCTTCTATCATTATTTTCGTCATAAAGTGTATATTTAATTTTGTTTTATTTCGGTAGAGACGGCCAGGTCGTATTACTATATATTTAAAATCATAATGAAATAAAACAAATTTTGAAAGTTAATAAAATTAATTAAGTTTTTGTTATGAAGAGTTTTAAGAATAAAAAATCTGTATTGTAAAAGAAACTATCTCTGTACTTTTTATTTTTATTTTATTTGAATTTTCATGATTTTTCCTTCAAATCCAAACATTTTTTGCCAATATTAAAACAACAATAAAACATTCCAGACATTCTTACATACATGTTTTCAGCTCAGCGAGTATCTTCCCTTCCGCAGAGCGAAGCACCATCCACTCTCCGGCTGCATGTGCATTCGAGCATTAAGCCAGCAAATCATAAAACATAATACCCATCGAAAGCGGGCGTGCAGCACACGACAAGGGAACGCAAACCGCAGTAAAATGACAGTAAAAAGAAACGGAACGAAATGAAACAACAAAATGCTACGAAAAGAAGCAGGATGTGCACGCTCGTAAGCGCAAGAGCTTTACCGTATGTGTGCAATAGATTTACAAATTTGTCGCTGCACTGAACCACAGGCCGCACCACGAACACACGGAGGACAGTTCATAAACAAATCATATATCATAACCGTGTGCCCTCGTGCCATTCGCGGCGAAGGAGTGAAAGCGTTGGCAGTGAAGATAAGATGCAATAACGTGGGAAGGACCCGGAAAGTAAAGAAAATGGGGAAAAAATCGGAAAGAAGTCACCCGATGTCGTGGCTTCGCTTGAAGGATTAGCCGGCGTAAGACGTCTTCTGGAGCAGCGGTCGTAATGTGCGCATCCGTACCTCTCAGACGGACGGAATTTAAGGCCAACAGCCTTGTGCCACGATGACAGCAGTAAATGTTGGAGATATTGATGTGTGCTAAAATGTAATCACAAACCAAAATGGGAACACGGAACGGCGCACGTTGTGAAGACTCCAACAAATAAGCAATTAGAAGGGCAAATGCATAAAGCGGGGATCGTGAGTACGTTGGCATGGAAATAAGAGCAGTGAAGATCGTAAAAAAGTGCTCTCTAAGTGTCTTTGATCACGTCCCAAGCAAGTTTCCACGCATCCGCCGTTGATCCGAACCAAATGTGGTTCCATTTCTTTGAGGCTAAATGTTTGAGGCAACTCCAGAGAGCTACAAACAATTGCTAAAACGGCCAATACGTAGCAATATTCTACCAATTTGGGACACCGCATCGCTGTGTGATGTTTTTGCTTCAGAACTTTTAAAGACACAATTCGAAGAAAATGATGTTTTGAAGTATTTACCAGCGCGCCCCGAAGCAGACATTATCAACACACACACACATGTATTCCGGATGCAAGCAAAGCCCTCTGCACGGACCAGAAGGTACAGGTGTTTATTATGATGAATGTTTTGTTTATTTCCAGTACACTTTGCGGGGCTGTAAAGTACATGCTGGAAGATTAAAAGACTGCCCGGCCGCACGGCACGCAACCGAAAACGGGGAGCCGCCCCCCGGTTTTCCTTTTTGCTAATGAGTTGCCGTTTGCTGTAAAGTGGCCGGCTTTTCGGAAGAGGGTGCTAAGGACGGTTGAACTTTGGCCGTTGGGCTGGCCGGATGTTACGGCTGATCGATTGACTTCAAAGACTCCACCGGGTTATTGGTGGCGTTCGTGAACCGAGGAGCGATTGATGAGTAAACAGTCAGCGACGGCATTTGGGGAGAGCCGCGGCAAGCGCTAGACTTGGGGCGCATGTTTTTGCAGGGTGAAAATTTGCAACTGGCAACTTCAAACGGATACGCTACAAGCAATGGAACGCGGATCGCGAAGATGATTGAAGGTAAGAACCGGTAAGGATAAAGACTTGAACTTGGAGTGACATTCAAAGGGTGCTTGTAGAACTCATTTTTGTAGATAAGAATCGATGAAGCAACTTAACAACGAAAATAGAATATTTGTCTCGAAAGAAGTTCTTTCTTAAAAAAAAGAATTATTTTATTGCCTTAGCTCATCCATAACCATTAATTGGTCTTAAAAAATATACCCATTCCCCATTAAAATTTAATAATTTTCTACAATTTTAAATATATACTTTATACTTCAACATTTCCGTTTGTTGTTTCTTGTCAAAAGCCGCTGTGACCTTTTCCAATATTGCAAAGAAAAATAAGACACTGCATTTTAATTATAAACTTTAAATCACATTTCATCGAGCATTACAGTTATTAAGAACTACAGGAAGACTGGTCATTACAGTCTATTTCGGCTGCTACTTATTAGACTGGTCTGAGAATTTGGATCTCCAGATGGAGAGTTGCTTGGTAGTCCGGAACATTTTTGTGAAAGAAAAGATTAACAGAATAGCAATACGGCCTGGCCGTTACTACTGAATAAAAAAAAAAACAAAAGATTAACAGAATAGCTCATCATCAGAGATCTGTTCTGAACATATTGAGTTTTTGTATGCTTTCTCCACGGTATTATTTGAAATATTTTCCAGAAGTTAGCAGAAGTTACCAAAGATGAGAATGTTTGTAACTTCAAGACCTTCCCATACACATCAATAAGTATGCTGAGAAAACATTGGCTTAAGATCTACCTCATTTTCTTGTTTGTAGAAGAAAATCTTCGATGAAGATCACATCCACTTTCTTTCTTCTTGCATTCTGTGAGCCGGAAAAAAAGCGAAAAAAAAATCTGGAATGCGTTAAACGCCAATAGGAAACAGATTTTTTCCACCCCATTAAAAACGTATCACACGTAAGAACTGCACGTAAAAAAGGGCAATAAATAATGTGCTAATTCTTGTAAAAACAGTTCGAGCCCAACACTTTTGCTTCCGCTCTGTACGGCACGGTGCCATTTCTAATCCTCACACAACGGTCACAAATCATCGGTTCGGTTTATCGTGCCCAAACCTTTACCTTGGTCTCTCATTAATGGTGAGGGAGAAAAGAAAACACGGTGAAAGGATCTGCCTATGGATCCTATGGAAATTCTAAATAAATAGATGGGCGGAGCCAATGGCAGTGATCCGCGATCGACGGCGATCGCTGTGGGAATTAAAAATGGGAAGTCATAAACCCGCGGGTCGCGTCCGCCTTCGTCATAAACACCGTATGCGCAGTGAGTGCGTGCGTTGCGCAGGCGCCCGCATGCCGTACCGTTTGCGCAAAAGACACACAGCCCGAGACTCGGATCGGACTTCCGAGGAAAGGATCGTAAAAACAAGGGACAGAAGAGAGAAAGAGGAAACATCATAGCGCAATAAAACGGTACAATTCTCATCCTTTGCGCATCACTGCACGCCGCCTTTACGCGTTTACGGCTTTGTATGTAGTGTAAAGCATTAATAGTGGGGGATTCAAGGGGGGTGGGGGGCGGGGAACCGGGTGCTTCACTGAACGCGGTAGATCCTTTCCCGAGTGTGATGGTGTGTTTATGAAAGATGAAAGTAGTTGTTTCTGTTTTGCATAAAATAAATAGATGCTATGGGTGCGTGTTGCGCGGCGCAGAAGCCATCCCCAGGGTCGGTCGGGAAGCGGTGGGAGTTTTGCGTGCGACCGATGGCGTTGTTTTGGATCTTCATCATCGTCATCGTCTCCAGGGGGCGTAAGTCACTGTTAACGATGCGCAAACAGGCGCGCAATGGCGTTGAGGGTAGTGCCAGCGTATGGCTTACGGAGAGGAAGGATTTTAGTCGCTTGTTTGATCTCGTGAGAGACGCATCTTGTTCTGTCGATCACCGTGAACAGTGGAGTGGACGGAGTGTGAAGCAAAGATCCATGTTGCGGGTGTGGAATGTAATAAGAAGTGTAGATCTCTCAAAGTTTTAGTGATGATCGTGTAAAGTGTGTTGAGCGGAATCGATCTACAGCAGTGTAGAGCTTGTGCATATACGAATACTCAAACAGTTGGTGAGCTCTGGAGGTTCCATAAACGACTCCGAAATGCTACCGTACAGCTCGTATGCAGCTGCAATACAACAGATTCAGAGCCTAAACCACGATCTGGCACTGTTCAGCCAGCACGCAGGTGGACGCTATCATTTGCCCCATCCAGAACATAGTGCCGCTAGTCTGGGCAGTTCGTACTTTGGGCTGAACAATTGGTCGCTGCCGTTTTCGTTTCTGAAGTCTGTGCACCGACCGGAAAAGCCACCCTTCTCGTACATAGCCCTGATTGCGATGGCCATCAGTAGTGCACCCAATCAGCGCTTAACGCTTAGTGGAATCTATAAGTACATTATGGACAAGTAAGTGGTCGTTTGGTGTTTTTAAAAAAAGGCATAGAAAAGTATTTAAAAAGTAATAGAGAAATATTATGAAAATGAAGTAGTAGATGTTGAGTACAAAAGAAAGTAGTATGCTTTAAGTAAACAAGTTTTGGATAGAATATTTTACATTGTGAGTAACTTTATCTATCTGTTTGAGTAACTTAGATTTAACTATGCGAAGTTTTATACAATACATGTTTTGCTAAATAAAACAAAACAGTATGAGATATCTGCAGATACCACTTTGCAAAATAATTTAAAGTTTTATTCAATATATGTGCACTACAGCATAGGCAGACCACCTACTATGGAGATAAAGTTCGAATAGACCTCAAACATTGTCCAGCCTCTTGAGAGATCTTACCACTCGACCGCTACACTTCCACAACTGACTTTTACTGATATTGTACGTTGTACGAATTTGTGCTTTATAATTTTATTTAGTGAAATCTTTGCTACATTCTGAAGCTCCAACCATACGTTTAAGACAACTATGTTAATAAGATATGTGACGATTAGACGTTGGAAGCTTCTTGATAATAGAATAGCCCTTTTACCAGCCATCCAATTAGCTTCCACCGTATCAGACATCCCCTTCGCTCACCTTCATTCCACGCTCCGTATGCTTTCAGCTTTCCGTACTATCGCGAAAATCGTCAGGGCTGGCAGAACTCCATCCGGCACAATCTCTCGCTGAACGACTGTTTCATTAAGGTACCGCGGGAAAAAACGACGGGCGGCAAGGGCCGAGAAACATCCGACGGCGATGGGGACGGTACCGGTGGTGGTGGAACAGGAGCAGGTGGAAAAGGCAGCTACTGGATGCTGGACCCGTCGGCAAACGATATGTTTGAGCAGGGCAATTACCGGCGCCGTCGTACGCGCCGTCAGCGCAACGCAAAATTGATCCTGAACGGCCACTTCCAGGTAGGGACGGCCTAGCCGGATGTGGTAGATAAATAAAGTGGCCGGAAGATGGTTGTTCTAGCGAGAGGAGAGGGAACGACTTTTTCGAGCAAACTGCCGATGCTTATCGGATGCAGTTCCACGCGGTTCCGTTGCGTACCGGCCACGCTTACAGTTTTTCTTTCTTCATTTTTCTTCCCCACGGCAGGGCGGTTCACCGTTTGCGTTGGCCTTTCCACCGGCCGCCGGACCGGGCGCAGAGTTTATGAGCACGTCAGCGGTAGCGCACCTGCCGCACGGTGGCCCATCCGCAGACAGACGAGTCGAGGGCACCACCGATCTTCATCATCTGATAGTGCGAAATGATTTGATGCAGCAGTCGGGGCCCGATCTCGCCGATCCCAGTGTGCTTGTGCTTGGTTCCGGCTGCTACCATCACCCTCATTCGGGGGCCTACATCCACGGGGCATCATCATCAGCGCTGCTGTCCGCTGGGCTGGGAGGCGATATGACGCCTTCTTCCCTTGCCGACGCAACTTCATTAGCCGATAAGAGCGCTCACAGTGGTGCGGGAAATCTCTTGGGAAGCTGGTCTCCCGCGCCTTCAGGATGCCACATCAAAAACCCTACCGAAGAGGAGGACGCACTTCCCTCAGCAACCGTCTCCGAGGGTGGGGATGACATTGGGGTAGAGTTCTTCGAGCACCCGCCCAATGGTGCACGCGATTCCGAGGGCGAGTACGAAAATGAACTTAACGCATTTAATCCCGCCGGCGAACGACGTCCACCGATGGAACTGCGCACACGAACGGCAAGGAAACGTGATAATTGCTTGAACCAACAGTTCCCTGCGACGGTGCGCTTTCCGGTCCACACACTGGACGCCTTGCTGCTGGGCGAACTGGGTGGGCTGCGCGTGCGGGGCTGTGAGCTAACGTCCTCCAGCACAGGCGACCCCGGCGACCGGCAAAGGTCCCAGTCGGGCGAGCCGTTCCGTACGGTCACTCCGGATCAAACGGGATTTACTTCCCCGGCCAGCGAGGAGGATGGTTTGTGTACACCTGAAAGCGCATCGAAACCGACACTTCCGTCATCGGTAGCTTCACCGGCGGGCACATCCAGTACGGCACCGGCAAGCCCCAATGCAAACAACGCCTGCTCCCGGCACCGGCAGCGAGAAAGTCCGAAAGCCGGCTCACCGGTGGTACCGGTTCGCACGAAAGTTGGTGGCTTAAAGTCGAGCAATTTCACCATCGAAAGTATTATGCGACGGAACTAGGACGGATGGATTTACATCCCTGCACTCGGGAGGCGCGTGTGGACACTGTTGACAGTAGCTTAAGTCGAGTAAACTATAACTAGTCAGTGGAGTGGTGTGATGGTGGTCATGGTTTCGTAAATAAAAGTCGTCCAACGCTACCAAAACTGACCGGCGGGGGAACGAGTTGACGGTGCAAGCACCGAATGGACGATTAGAAAAGATGACAAACGGGACAGAGGATGGTTGATGATGCTGTGGCCAAGGTGTGTTTTCCCACCGGTTGCATCCGGATTCGTCACGTCACTTTCTGTGCTGCAAGTAAATTTTGCAGAAAATTAAATCCATGGAGACTCTCTAAACGACAACTATGGGTGAATAAAACAATATTTGCGAAATAAATGTTTTATAGAAACAAATTTCTTTTTTTGTGGTTTTTGTTTGAGTTCCAAAAATTCCATAATGTGCGAATGTAACTCTCCTCAAAATAAGGCTTAAAAAAGTTTCTTTCTCGTGTAGGTTCCACCGAGATTTGAACTCGGATCGTTGGATTCAGAGTCCAAAGTGCTAACCATTACACCATGGAACCCCGGTTGAGGGAGGAGCTAGAATTGGCCGTTTTGTTACATTAGCCTGATTGTGTTAATGGTTGGTAAAACGAATTAGGAGAGCACCACCCCCCGCCTCCTCCCCCACCACGATCGGTTGCGCTAATTCTATTATTCAATTTCATTGTTTAGTTTTTCCCGGTTTTTCCTCTCACCAGCAACGCTACACCAACCCTTTTCGCTATGGTGCTTCGTTAGTTACGCGCGCTCTTAAGTGGCGATTCCTAGAGAATTCCGTGTCCTCCTCCAACCATTCTGTTTACCGATTTATCAATGCGTGTAAAATCATTTTAACGCGAAACGGTTCAACGATTGAAATGGCAATCGGGAGGGTTGTTGCCGGGTTGTGTTGTGTGTTTCTCATGGCGATTCCGGCTCCTCAGGTTCGGGATTCGATTTATCATAATTCACCGGGTGCTGGTAAGCATGGGAAAGAGAGGAACGGAGAGGGGGGGGGGGATGCATAAACTCGGTAACGATGATGGTGCAGTGAAAAAGTTTGTTTTAAAAATCTCAGGTTCTAAATTCGATTTTTTCGCTCGTTATTCATGGGGCGAATCTAATAAAGTTGATTTATGCCACCGGTCGCGGTACGGTTGAGTGGGCTCACGGAACAAGTTTACGTGTGTGTGTGTGTGGGGGGGGGGGAGAGGGTGGAAGAAGAAGGGTGCTTTAGATGTTGTTGCGCGTGAAGGGGGTAGTGTTGGCCCGATCGAAGGAAAAGTGAATCGAATGTCAAGTAAAAACTAACGCGAAACCTTGAAAGGGATAGTAGCAGCATTGGAGAAGAGAGTGAAAAAGGAACTGCATCGTAGTTGTTTCTTTACGGATTTTAAGAGATTTTGAGCCACTGTGTCCCCCGATACGGTTCGTCGTTTGTCTTCTGTTGACTCTGAATGTTATTCTTGTCGTAAAGCACACAACTAAAACTAGCTCCATAGGTGCAATGATGTTATGTTGTCCTTCGTCCTGCTTCCTTCCAACGGAGCAGCATTTCTTATTTGTGAGAAAACAGTATCAACAGGAACCGGATTGGACTGGATGGGAGGTACGAGGAGAAACGAAACACCATTAAGCAGGACGTAAGCGCAACAAAATATGACTTTTTCAACTGTTACAGAAGCCTGTAGGCTCCGAACGGGCACTGTTGATCTAGAAGGAGGCAGCGAGACAGAGTCTACTGAAGCATGTGAAGCATAAATGCATAAGCAAATCATCGTAAAATATTTACCTCTGCTGAGCGTGACATAAATCTGAATTCAATGGCAGTGTACGTTGTCCTTCTCTCCCCTCGGTGGGAATGAGGGAAATTGTTTTGTGTAGTTTTGGATATGAAAAGGTACACACAAGTTGGCAATCACTTTGTCCTGCGAGACCCACCGATATAAATAAAGTGGACTAAAGCTGAGGTGGCTTATGAAGGTGGCCTTTTTTTGTAGGAAGCCTTTTAAAATGACAATATGGAAGTGAGTAAAAATTAAAATGAAAATGCAACAGATGGGGTGTAGCTGTCGTGCAGTTAGATAAAAAAGAGTTTTAAAATTAATCCATTAATAGGTGGAAGCTTTTAGAAGAGTTTTCTTTCTGAAATCATCAATGGAAATATTCTTAAAATCAATTATCACTGTTGATTGCCTTTTGAACAAATAGAATGACACGAATCAAATGTGATAATTTTTAACACATAAAATAAATAAATTTGACTTCAATTGTTGTTTAAAATGATTCAATTCTAACCGTTTACGCTGGATAAACAGTGCATACAAAAAAGAGTGATTTGAACCAAATTTTGAATACTTTGTTTCAACACTACAACACCAACCCCCGGAAAGCAAATAGTCAAACATTCGTTGCCGAACACAAAACACACCTGTGATCCGACGGTTTAAACGGCAATGGGGCCCCGCCAATAAGGGGATACAATAATAAAACCCCAAATAATGTCACCCATTTTCCCGTTTGTGAAAACAGCGAACGCACCAAAAGGGCCGTGGCGTACGGCGTTCCGAAATCAGCGATGGGCGATTAACATGATTTAGCGGGTAAATTATGTGCAATCAATCATACGACCCGCAACAAAAAACAAAGGTGAGCGCACGCACGCACGCACGCACGGACACACGGGTTTTTTCATTGGGAAAGATGCTTTTCTTTTCGCTTCACGCGATACGCGGGCACATGTTTTGCCGACCGCTGTGCAGACCGAAGGTTGTGTATCGTTCTGTCTCTGCTGGGCTGGCTTTCGGGCTTGTTTTTCGCTCTATTTATCTTATTTTCTGTGCTGATTGAATCGGTGCCAAGTTTCGATCGGGCCTGGCACGGTGACGGTGAGGTCACATTTGCGTGTGTGCATGTTTTCCACCTGTCCCACGTGTTGGGGTGTGTGTGTGTGTTGCTGATTGACGATGCAACGGTATGGTTTTTGTTTGTTTAGAAATTTCACCAATCTACCAAATCGGCTGTTGTGTACGAGGAGGCGAATTGTGTGTCGGCTCTGATTGGAACCGAAAGAAAGTGAATTGTTTCTCTTTCTGGAGTAAACATAATGCGTTCTTGAGAAAGGTGGGGATGGGGGGGTTGAGCATGCATGCTAGCAGGAAAATTTGAGGCCGGTTGCCCGGTTTAAGAAAGGTGGACTCTATGTGTAGACGAGCGTTTTGTAGTATGATTGCAGTCGTAAGCGATCGATGATGGTAAGAAATTGAGTGATAAATGTATTGCTGCGCCATGTTTTGGTGTGTTGCCAGATTGGGGCGCTTTGCATGTCTTTTGCACATTAGTCAGCCTGTCCCGAAAGGTCTCTGTGGTTGACTGAGGGCAATTTTTCTACACCTGTTCACCTAAATGGGCATCCTTAGGGACTGCGCGCTGCAGGATGTTGGTTTAAAGAAATTAGCAATACTTTTTAATGCAAAATATTTCAAATTGATTTACTTTTTCGTTAGAGAAAACAAAAGCATATTTCGAAGGAAAATATAAGAAATTTTAGAATTTTCATGTAGTGCTGGTTACGATGGAGACGCATGGTCAATTTTAAATTAAATATTAAAATACATCTATCAAATTGGAGACAATATAACTAAGAGTGTGAAATCAATACGGCCTGTCCGTCTCTACTGAATAAAAAAAGACTAAGTGTGTGCTATAAAATTTTAAAAGGTAAAAAATTGTTTTTTCATACTTCAATGGATTTACGCTGAGTCAGTTGTTACCTAAATCCATCGGCGTTGTCATCCTTGTCTTAAAATCCATGTCTCAATAAGGTTTTGAACTACGAATTTTGCAAAAAAGGCATAAAACGAGAAAGGAGCTAAAGTAGAAAATTTTTTTGTTTCAAAATAAATAAAATCATCCTGCTCAATACCAAAATAAATAAAATCATCCTGCTCAATAAACGAAGGTTTGTTTTCGTAGTGTACTTAAAACATTTTGGGATTTCCATGCAAGAATAACGCCAAAAGCCAAGATCTTTAATGTAGTTCAGCAACGGAACAGGTTGAGAGGATTGTAATAAATTTAATGCTTTATTTGAGATGCGGGAAAAGTGTGAACGAAATCACATTTTCGAAATTTACGTTACCAAGAGTGCACTTAGCGTGAAGGATAAATAAAGAAGCAAGTGTGGTAGCGCATTGATTTTACTTCACCCTACAAGAGTTCAGCTCGAGTCGTCTTTAGTCAGGACGCGCGCTGCAGCACAAAGCACCCGCTAGCAGGCAAAACACTTTGCACCGTTAATCACTTTTGATCATGTTTGTTTTTATGTACTTAGATTATGTTCAAGGGCTTTTTCTGTGTTAGCTCTTTCGTTGGCTGACGCTTCCTTGAACGTTGGTTAAGTTAATTTCTCTTCCCAATCTTCCCGACGGTGGAATGTTCGCTTCTATACAAATCGTGCTATCTTTTGTACCTCTTTAGCAAACCGGCCGGTTGGTTATTTTTATTTCTGGTGATAAGCGAGCAAGATGCTTGAGTGCGAGAGATGTTTCATATTAAATTTATATTCTTGCGGTTTTGCGTTATGATACGCGTAGCGAAGCAAAAAGTTATCGCTCGTCGCAAGTTCGCAGCGTAAAGTGAAGTGTCGTAGAAAGGAGGTAACCAAGAAATCAACCGACCATAAAGACGTGTACTGCTGCTTCTTCGTATACCTGGGTAGGGTTGGCGTGCAAAATTCTCATAAAGCAAAAAGTGGAAGCTTCCTTCATTCTTCGCTGCATTTGGCTGCACGTTGCACCTCGTCCTACGGAGAACGCACGACGACAGGCCAACATAAATGAGAGAGTGGAAGGAGGAAAAAGGACGTAGATGTTTCCTTTGGTGTTGAAGTGTAAAATTGTAATAACAAGCTGAGGTAAAGGAATCACTTTGTGCCGCCTGCCACCTGCACTGTGGTTGGTGAGGTTCGTGCTTTGGCAGGGTGTAGGAGACGCCGGTTGGCGGTGAGTGAAGGACTGGGTGGATTGTTTGGTCAGGAGTCGCATTTTTGTAGTCGCTCTCCAGGAAACACTTCGTCTCGACGCTCCTGCCTCCACCTCGGCAATGCACCGAGCGAGGGTGAAGTGTAATTTAATTATGTTTTAATTATTTTAATTTAGACACACTGATTCCGTGCAACAGTTGACGCCTGGCGGTAGGTGTAAGTATACGACGTGGGAAGTACACGAGAGTCGGGCTGTACCAAGTGGCAAGATGAGTGAGTAGCGTTTCCGAGTTGGTGCTGATTGAAGGTTTGTTTTTGAACGCTGTTGAAAAGAAAATTCGCTTCTAACGAAGGCTGTGGGCAGGACTTCTTGGAAGATCATTCCATTGAGTTTAGTAGAAGTTGTTAGGTCAATATTGCTTGATAGTATATGGGTATGAGAATAAATTAAAATAAATTTCTCTTCATTAACATATTTTTTGAATGTAGAGAAACACGATTTGAATGTAGAGAAACACGATTCAGCAAATCGCAACCGCAACCTATTGTTTTGATGAGATTCGAACAAGAAAGTTAATGTATGTTGATCACTCGTGTGCGAACAAATAGGAACCGGTCAGCACTATTCGCCTCTTTTCGAATGCCCCCTTGGAAACGGTGCGAAAAGACGAACGGTGTCACAACCCTATGTAGATGCTATTTTATAGAAAGCTCCTATAACGTAGGAAAACAACATCCCTGATTTACTGACATCTCTTCAAAATGAATTTTATGTGCACCCAGCTAAAGGAAAGCGGATGTTTGCAGATATTGAACGGTAGGCAGATCCACTCTAAAATATGGGCAGGACTTTCCGTTCACCGAAGTGAAGGCAAACGCCACGCCGGAAAAAAGAAAACACTCCAGCATTACTGCCGTAGCAGGATTTGTTTAAGTTACAAATTCAATAAATTTATGGATATTCTATGCAAATATTAACTTAAATCATTTATGCAAACGGAGAGCAAGAGGCATTTCGTACACGAGGAGTCGCGCAGTACCAGTTACCAGTGCTTGTCTGATCTTTGCCGGTACGAATCCAGAGTGTGTGTGTGTGTGTGTGTGTGTGTGTGAATGGCGTACGATTTCCGGACATCCACCGCCTTCGACGACCACTTCCGTCCACATGGTACGGATGCTAGGGGATGGAAAGCTGGAAAGAAGCTGGGTGGAATTTCCGATGTCCGTTTTAACTACCAGCGGGCGACGTTTGAGATTTTTGCTCCCATCCCATCCCCGCATAGAGACCAGGCCGTCCCCGGAAACGGTTCCGTATGTTTGCGTTAAAGCATAGGAAGAAACAGAAGCGAGAGCCGGTATTTGGTATTCAGATGGATAAGGCATACGTAGCTGTTTTATGTCCCCCAGCGTCTAATCACGTGCCCGGTTTGGTGGCATCCGTACCGTCCGGGCGACGTACCGTCTGCGAAATACCCATTTCTTTCGATGGGTCGAAGTGGGAGGAAGCGGACACTCGGACCCGGTTGCAGTATGAAGGTTCTTGGAGCACACATCGGCATATGGTTTAACGGACGGGCGCAATGTCGAGTCGTTCAGCAAAAACTAATAATTTCTCTGTGCCGGCAGTGGGGGAGGGAACTTTTGGGTATCGCAACCTTCCGCCCGGTTGCGGTTGAGGACATGCAAAAGGACCTGCTTCTCCGTTCCATGTCGTCCGTGAAGGTGTTCATGATTTATCGGCCGGAGGCGCCGCACATTGCCCCAGGTGCTGCAGCTGGTAGCAAATAAGAATGGTCGGTTTCATTGTATGCATGAAAATTGCTCAAATTTCCTCACGCCGGTGGATGGATGTGGGTTGTCAGTTTGTGGCAAAGATATTGAGCAGAGCAGGTCATGCGGTATCGATGTAGGATGTTCCCTTGTTCCCGCACGGGATCCCATGCGGCATGATGTATGAAGTAATGACAAGAATAAAAATGGTCTTTAAAATGATTTAAACCTGCAGCGTGCCGGTTGTGATATTAAGCACGTTTTTTAATCAGTTTTATAGATCGATGCTTGTATTTTCCAAGGATGTTCACTCACCGTGTAGCTTCTCGATGCCTTCATTCAACAGTTAATAACTCAACTGGTGCGTGAACCATTCACGATCGATGACTATTCCCAGCCATTTGCACTGGAAAGCCCTTCAGACGTGTCGCGCTTTTTTTTTGTTTTTAGTGGGAATCTCCTTTTTCCCGAACCAAAACCAGTGAACGCGAAACATGAAAAATGGATGACTCTTTCTTCCTGCGGTGCACTTCCCTCACCGTGGGTTTGTGTGCCGGGCATGCAGCCGGTGTCGGATTATTATAGGTGTGATCCTGCGCAGACCGTGCCGATGTCGGGGCAGATAAGTTTAAAATTTATTCATCCAAAAATTCCACCACCATCTCCCCCCCCCCCCCCCCCCCCCCCCCCTTTTTCGCTCACTTCCTTTGTAAGCGCAGCTCTTTGTCGGATAATGCATTGGTTGGACGGTTGGCATGGCATGGGCGTACCGCGTCCCGCCAATATCTGCGCTTCGTTTTTGGGGCGAAGCAACAGGAGTTTTCACCCTAGCCTGCCGGCGGTTTTGCGAGCGCCAGAACGTACGGTTTTGGAAAATTTAAAGTGACATAAATTATGCACAAACGGTAGCAAAATATATCATCACCCTTCGCTGCGCTCCGCAGCCGCGCACTCGCTCGTTCTGCAACGACTTTTCGGTGGTTTGGATTTTGGAACTGTTGTTTGTTGTCTGCGTTGGTGGGGCTGGGGACGTGGGGCAGGATTTGGCATAATTCGATGGGTAGGATCGTGTCGTTTGTCGTTGCATGATCCAATCCTAAATCATCCCGAAATCGGCACCAGCTCCATCGTGGCAATGGCAGGCCTTTGAACGATGTGGTACGGTTTAATTGTTTCTACTGTGCAATAACGAGAAAGATGGAAGGATCTGGCGTTTAGAAGTTAGTGTTGTTTGTTTTTGTTATCAGATTGTTTTTCTTGCTTAAACTTGATTGATAAACTTGTTACGAATTTGTGTAGGAAATTTGTAAATGAGATATCTATCAAACTTTGTCAATCCTTTTAATGAACAAAAATATGTTCAACAATTTGAGATTGAATTGTGTCCTTCCAATTATCCTTCTAAGAAAGTATTCTCTCAAAGCATTTAAGCTTTCTTTTTCGTTTTGTCAGATGTTTTTAAGGAAATTTTATCATGCTTTCACAAATATTGCAAAACGCACGTAAATTCGCAAAGCAAGATATTTTTCTGCTGACAATTTCCGCAAGCGCAAGAAATAAAACTGGCATGAATAACTTTATCATAAAGTAAGTGCGTCCATACTTCACCGAGAAGTTCGTTACATTTCGTCGGCCGCCATTACATTTCAGCAACAATCTACTGTAAATAGATTCCATTACACACGCTCATGTGCACGGTTGCGTACCCTTGGCGACTAGTCGCAGCCACTGTGCGATGGTGATTTTTTCCATTTGATTTTCGGCACAAATTTACTACTGAAAGGCATTTGCTCTGTGTGAGCTCGCGCTTGCGAATAAGTAATGCAAACCACTCGCACTCGTTCGTTCGGTCGCACATGGAATGGGGCGAAAACCGGACCGAATCGCAGCATCCAACAAGTCGAGACGACGCCAGCCTATTTAATTTCAGCGCACACACACTATATGTATACCGGGGTAGGGCGAGCATAAAACTAATACCGTCCCCACCGCTCGTCTCGTGCCCTGCAGCGTGGCACTTTCGATTTCGTGCGGCCTGGCACAGTGCTGGAGAGGGGAGTTTTTCCCTTCTTTTCATCCATTTGCGAAAGGACATCCCCGGTTCGGGTGGCTCTGATGAATGAATTTAGTTTTTTTTCGCCATCTTTCGAGTGTATTTTTTTTTATTCGTTGTATTATCCGAACGCATTGCCAAGCATTGTGGTAACGAGTGGCGAAAGGATTGTCGTGCTTTACATGCGCCCATTACTGTCCAAAGTGGGATTGTTAGGATGGCGCCGCATGCAATCTGTACTGTCGACTGTACTAACTTACAGGCTCGAGTGGAGGGGTACGGGTGAGAGCAGGACGACAGGCAGGGAAGGGAAATGAAAACAATTCCTACTTACAAATTGCAGCGAAAACTCTTCAGCTCAAATGGACCACTAGGATTCTAATGCTAAGAGGACACTTACGCTGGAACGACCGTCACAAACGAGAAATATTTCATCTTTTCTTGAAGAGGCAAGCACAGTGAGAGTGAGAGAGAGGGAGAGAGTGAGAAGAACAGTAGTAGAATGAAAAGGGACTAGAGCAGGGCATTGACTACCCAGCCTAACCGTAGTCTTGTTGATTCCATCAAACTCGAGTGGAGAAAGTTCCTTAACGTGCCCTCTTATCCGCCACGTGTCCCTTTGGGCTGGTTTTTGCTGAATGATTTTTTTTTTCGTTCGTTTATGGAAAACTTTACGACCCAATGGCTGACTCGTGCAGTGCTGGCGCAACGGAACAGTAGATAGATAAACTGATAACAGTGATGGTGCACTTTAAGAATTGAACTGATTCTGCAAAAGATGTTACGCTTACGAACGGCAAACATCAAACTTGGGCAGTACAGCTTCGAGTCAATTTGATTCGAAAACATTTGCATTTGTGATTAGGGGGGAAAGAAAAACTGAGAGGAGGGAGGGGGAAGTTAATGTAATAAATTGATAATATTGTTTGTAGCATGTTTATTGGCTGTAACTGAAATAATGCATAACAAGTTATTGTTTTACTTAATAGAAGAGCACGTTGAAATTCTCTCCAATCTTTCATTGACTTAGTAGTTATAAGTCAGTGCAGGTTTCGTATGGTGTGAATATCTCCAATAACCAAAACAGGAGTTTGATCGTTGAAATGTCTGTTTGCTACTGTTTATTCAATTGTTTTTTATCCTCTAAATATGCAATCCTGGGTTCATTCGAATTAATTTCCGAGCCTTAATTTATACTCACGAGTTTACTTCTCACTATGGTCGGGGGTATGTATATGGGTTTCTTTTTCTGATTTTTACTTGTCATTAATTGCAACTACTATAACTAATGTAATTGATGTCATTCAGCCTTGTGATCATCTTTTTAAGAAAAAGCTTTCAGTATTCCGCTTATGCAGATCTTGCTGATTAAACTCCCTGCTTAGAAAGACCGTTAACGTATAGTATATGTTACAAAATTGGAAAATAATTGTCACAGTACATACACTCTGTTTCTAGCTGTCCTCTTACTTTTTTCGTTCAACTGTTTTTCTTAAGACAATAGGAGTTCAAGAAGTTCATAAGACGTTTTAACCCTGCAATGGTAACTATCAGACCACAGCATCGGTTTCGCTTCACTATGCCACCCCCCTTCCGCCTTTTCTCAAGAAAGTTTCTTCAACAACAGTTTATGGTAATAAGCGAAGTGGTTATTTAAATGAGCAGATTCTTTACAAACACACGTCAGGGTAAGGAGAACGCCAAACCCCCGTAAACCAATCCAGCACAACGAGTCCAACAAGCGCCAGGACCGAGTTTTGACCAGTCAGTCATTGCTCTGGGTCAATCTTTGTGTGGCAGAGTGTCTTAAGAAAATGCTAACAAGTAGAACGGGCAGAGGACACGGGCCAAGCTCGTTGAGGCAACTGTCTCCCAACTGGAATTGCTAATTAGATGGTGAGTCGAATCGAAATCAGTGTTTTGTTTGCCTGGTTTCGCTCATCTCCCTGTGCTCGGTCGGAAAACGGTCTCGTTGGTAGTATCCTTCGTCCCGAGTTTTTGCTTTGCTGTTGTGCCAGTTGTCTTAATGAAATTGTTACTTACGGTGCTGCATTCAAGCAGTTGGTGAGATGTCGTTTTATGTCTTTCGATTTCTTTCGCTTACTTTCTGGAAGGCGACTCCCACCAGCACCGAAGTGACCGAAGCGACTCCGAAAAACGGATCTGATAAACGAACGAAATAGAATTGACCCAGCCGTGACCCAGCACCTCCCAGGACCCGACGTCGATTGCATCGGCAAGGATTATGTCAACGGCAGACGATGGCATGGTAGCGCGAAAGTGTGAACGTACTGGAAAGAGAAATCATCTGACTGTTAATGGTGCTGCTATTATTGCAACGGTGCAGTGGTGCAGCTTTTTCGGGGACGGGAAGGTCACACAGGCTAATAAAAGGGCTAGGCAGTGGATAGGTGGAAGGCAGAAGGCCACTTACTGCATTATTCATCGCACTTCGTCACCAGAGGTTGTAGCTGCAGCTGCTATAGAGAAAAATCACTTAGAGCTTTCTTATCAGCGATGGGATGGGAGGCTGGATTTCTCAATTTTAAGTTGTTTGCTTTGCTTTGGTGTTTGCTGTTAGGTTCACGAGGAGGTCATGTTTTATGGATGTGTGCTTATTAGCTTTAAGAAAAATGTATGTAAGTATCTGCTGCATTTCAATTGCAATTTCAGTTGCAAGTTGAACCATTTTTTAAAAAATATTCTAAAAGATTAGATTGCGTTGTGCTACGGGAAAATAGTTGTTTCATATTTCCTCTTCATCAGAAGCAAGCAAGAATAGTTTTATCTCATCGTTTTTTTCATCTCCGAAGACCATTTCCAACACGAGAAATGGATTTTCTACTTCACTAGTGAAATTTGTATTTTTACGAGCTACAAACGACTGGCGGAACAGATGATGGAAAAGCCCAGTCGAATGAAAGAAATCCCGTAAGTTATTCACCGTTTTTGAGCGCTCCGATCTGTAAGCATACATCCTTGCCGGATCTGGTTGTAAGATTTTCCTTCCATCACGATTTTCCCCTTGGACGGATCAAAGCCCATACCATATAGCCTGGTATGGTCTCGGTAGAAGTAACTACACGGTAAAGCGTAAAGACAGAGAAGAAAAATTGCTTACGGAAATATCTTATCCTACAATCGGATGTAGGAAATCAAATCGCTTTCATCAGAGCACAGCATCCATCAGTGAGCGAGAGGACGGGCGGGTTTCTGTGCCTTACTGGCAAATCATTTGGCAAGCGGGGCAAGATACACACGCGAAGTCGCAAAGCATCGGAAATCGGATGAAAGTTTTTAAAGTCAACGGTTTGGTGCTCCATTCACGTATCAGACGAATGCCGAACCTTTTCCCCATCTTACTCATATTTCTGTCCTCTGTGTTGCAAGCTGTACAGCCCAAGAGCGGGGACCAGAAACTTCAAAAACTGCCTCAAGAAACTTTTGGTATCATCACACACACACACACACACCCATACACACATCGCGGAACGCGAATTTCGATGCACTCCCGGCGGCAACCATTTCGCCGCAGCGGCGTGTATTTAGTTAGCCCGTCGGTGGATGGATGATCGTTTCTTTGAAGAGGCATCTTTCCGCTGGTCTGCAGTTTGACTGCAATATTTGTGCAGTGGTGAACTTTTGGTGCAGCATGGTTTCGTTGCTGTTCGTGCGGTGGCAGAGAAGCGTGGGAGGGTTTGCAACTTTTTGATCCGCAATTTTCCATCAAATAGATACAAACAACGGTTTGACGGGTTGGGAGTGAGTGCACATGAGCTGGAAAGACACAAGGAGTGGTTGACGTTGAGAGGGATGAGCTCACCAAGCATCGTATGTGTTTTTGGTTTAAGTTTATTGGTTAAAGTTTAACTTTAACTAAGAGGTTTTGTGACTTTTGGAATGTAATGGCTAGCCACATGGAAGAGCTATTAGGTGTTTTGAGGTTATTTAAGATTGAATTATTTTTAAGAATTTATTATAAAATGGAAGATACAATTGGTTTCTAGAAGTTTATGATTCGTTTACGTTCTTTTTAGCAAATAAATAACATAATAAAATAGGACGAGTTTATTAGTTTAACATTTTTACTCTATACTAGCTTTCTATCTTCCCAAAGTCCTTTTTCACCAAAACGAAGAAATAATGAGAAAAGATGGAGGTTTGGTGTGGGAAATCGATGCATTTCACTCGTTGCTCCTCCATGCCGGGGAAACCCGGAAACCCCCTGCAAATCGTACCTTTCATCCTGAACATCTTCAATTTTCGGTTGAATCTTTCCCGTGTTGCCAGATACAAATGGTAGTTGAAAAGTCGTAAGAAACCGGTTTTGATTGAAATTGAAGTTTTACTTTACGTGGCAACACCGTGTCGCGTTTTTTTGCGACACTCGCACACATATCTTTCAATTGCGGTACAAGTTTCGACATTTTCGTTCAATTTTCGGCTGTTATCTCTTACAAGCGAGAGGGTTTTTTTTTGAGGACGGGCTTCTCTCGGGTGCGGATTTACGTTACCTCTCGGTGTGTTAGCGCGACTGAAGTCCAAGTGGGGACGAGCCGAAAACCGTTTTGCGATGCTAAATGAGGCAACAATTTTGACCGTAAAATAGTGCGATTGAGTGTGGTGTAATGGGTTTTCCTTCACGTTGGTTGGCCCCGCGCGCCAAGAAGGAAGCCGCCCGTACGCTGTGTAGCAAAACGTTGTGCTACCTTTCGGATGGAACTAGTAAACCACCGTTCTTCGTGGTGCTTTCGGGGACGCTCTCGGTAAGTGCATCGCCAGTAAGTGGAAATAACAATTCGCACAACCAATTTGTTCACATTGGAAAAAGCGCGCGGGGTGTAAATGAGACGAAGAGAAGGATGTGTGTGTGTGTGCACAGCTTCGAAACCGGGCCCCGGGCAGCACTCATAACTCGTAAAATCTGTGGTTTTATACGACATATTTTTATCTGTTTATGAGTTTTTGTGTGTTTGAGCAGCATTTTTTATTTCCTTGCGCTTGCTCTCGCTGGCAATAAAAGGTTATTGTTGAATTTATGCTACAACTTTTGTGGTTGTCCTATTGCCACTCGTTTTACCAGTGGTAGGATTTGCAGCAAATCTTTCAATCGGTTCTTTCGCGAAGTCCAGCTACGATGTCCGAAACGTTCAGCAGCCAGCCCCGCACAAGGAGAGAAGCGGAAGTCGGAACAGTCGAAAATAGATAGCTGTATCACCAGCGGCCAAGTTGGAATAGTTCTCGCTTTTGACAAGAAACACATTTTAACTTTCGCAAAAAAGCATGGCCGTCCACCGTGAAGATTGTTGCACCGGGATAACACGCACCCATGGCTTTCCACGCGAGGATTTTCCGTACGGGTTGAGCGCTCGTAGTGGCAAAAAAGTTTTTTATTTGATACGTCTTGCCATAGTTTTTCCTTCTTTTTAACGATGCGAAGACACGGAGAAAAATTATTGCACTCCGATCCAACTAATGTGTGTGTGTGTGTGTGTGTGCTTGTATGTGTGAACGGGCGTCACCCGTTGTGATTCATGGGAGTGGTTCCCGGGGTTCGGATGGTTCGGAAAACGGATTTCGGTGCGCCCGGGCTTAATGGGGAATCAATATTTTCGCCAAGTTTGTCACATCGATTGGCGGGGCGTGAGTGTGATTTAGGAGCGCTATCTTTCTTCTTTTCAATAAATTCCATCGACGACGTTACAACACTATCGGCCGGTTTGCATCGACACGGACGGCAAGCGCATGGGAACGTGTCGCTATGGATGGTGCTGCATGATAGCTTAATAAATGAGAAAATGATTTAGAATAATACGAATCAAGCAACGACTTCACAACGCATTTTTTGTTACTTGTTTCCAGCACATCTTTGAACAACTTTCTTTCAAATTATAAAAATTGTACTACGCATTATTCTGTACTCTTTCCAAGACCACCCTTCAAACCCTTCCGCAACAAATTGTAGCTACAATGTATGCAAGCCAGACCAGCAGTCCATTAAAGTGGTGTAATTCAGTTAATAAAAAATTAAATAATTTTATGACTCCATTTGTAACGTTCCATGAAAATCGTTCCCTTCTTCGACCGGAGGGACACAATTTTACAACTCGTGCTCCGGAGCCGGGACGGACCTGCATGAACGCTTTGAACCCCGAGAACCGTTTACAGTTTATGTGAATTCATAAAAATTCATACCGATTTATCGTTGCCGATTGTTGATAGTTTGTGCAACTGTCGACACTGTCCCCTAAAGCCCGTTCGATTGCCATCTGTTGGATGTCCTGCGTACGGATGCCGTACAGAAAGCGACAAAACAATAAAAACGGACATTGCTACACAGCCATACGCAACATTAGAACATTTCGTCACCTTTCGAAATTGAGATCCGGATTGAAGATGTGTTTGCAAAAATGTAATGAAAAAAGTAAAAAGAACAGTGGTCTCTGGTCTGTGGAGATGATTCAGTGGCGCAAATCATGCTCCCCTTTCTTTCCCCCCAGCAGGACTCTGTCAAATATTTGATTCTGTCGTTAGGTTTGGCTGGTAAAGGCTTTTTGCGAAACTTGGCAAGGGGAGAAAACTAAAACGACGAACCCGTAAAGCTGTCAGCGCTTTTGTGGAAGGGTGCGAGAGTGTTTGGAGGATACGCAAAGCGGTGGAGGGTGTAGATAATTTCTTTTGAAGTTTTCACAACTTTGATTCAGAATATCGGAACATAAATCACCTAATCGAATCGAACCGCTGAAATTTGATTTATTCGCTTTGCAGTGATGCTAGAAACGCCAATAACGACTTGGCAGGACGTTTGCTGAAATAAAACGAGGACGTAATATGTAAAACAGAAAGAATTTTTACTACTTTGCTGTTGTTTAGAATCATTGAAAATATTTTTGAAATCTGATTGGATGAAAATACAGCTCACTTTTGCAGATGTAGCAACAAATCGTACAACAAGACTTAAATAATGTCGGTCTCATTAGGCAATGTGTGCTCCAGAGTGAACTTGAATACGTGTTTAAGAATTGTCATAAAAAAGAACAATTAAAATTAAAATCAAATATTTAATGCTCAATTTCAATGCTTGTTTCATGCAAGGGCTGCAAGCAATCAGATGTGCTCAAAGAACAATTTCCCTCCTTCTATTGTCAACCCCAAACAAAAGGTCAAAGGGTACCGAGAACAGTGATTACTGCCCTGACTAAGAAACCGAACGAGTTGCAGAAACCTTGTTCCACCCTTCAAAAAATATCGCCAAGCACACGGTACACGCTGTTCAAGTTGTCATGTAACCGAAATTACTAAGCCGAGAAACACCTCCCGTCGGATGTCGGTTGAAGTTGACCGATGTGAGCAGAAAATCGTAGGGATTTCTGAGCATTTCGGTTTTTTTTTCTCGTTGGCTCTCCATTACCCATCTCCCTACACGGTCTCGATTTTGTTCGATTTCTAGTATCCGGACCCCTTTTTTTTGTTGCTACTTTCACGATGCCGGAAGTGTATCATTACGGTATGCTTGTGACCGGAAAGGCATAACAAGCACGTTAACGTTGTCGGCACCACGGCCGGCATTTCCAATCCTTTGCCCAGTTTGTGTGTGTGTGTGTGTGTTGGGGTTAGTCGTGTTTCGGTTTCAATTTTTGCCAACACCACCACCACTACTGCCCCCCCCCCCCCAGATGCTGAACTCATTTACGGGGACCGCCCTACATGGGGGCCATGGAGAGGAAATCGGTTTGGGGTGACAAGAAAGGGGGATTTTTATCGTACAAGCATCGAAAGTTGCTCGAACATGACTTTGCTTAAAACACGAACAGTGCGGAAAAGTTCGTTTTGTCGCGCTGTGGCCTGTACCTTGTCCTTCGTATACCTATTGCTGTCGTTTCATTATGCCAGGACCTTAGCAGGGGGGTAGCCTTTCCCCTTTTTTCTATTTCTTCTGAGCAAAGGTTTATTTTCCAATTGCTAGCCGCTTTTTCTCTCTTTCCATATTATTTTTAAATCCTTTCCACTGTGTGTGCGTGTGTGTGTAGCTCGTTAAAGGGTTTTCGGGACAAGTATGGGTGGATTGCAGGAGTTTTTCCTCTTCCAGTTCCCCCATTAACAGGTGCAATCGACCCAGCGTGGGGATGTATAATGTTGCTTTAAACAACAGAAAAAAGAGAAAGAACTTGTGTGAACTCCACAGGCACGGGATCGTAAAAGCACAAGGTGAACGTCTGTATCCTATATTTTTATTCGCTCGTTTATGGATAAAGTTTATAATTTGCTTAATCTCCTTTGTCATTGTGTTTAATCTTTCGTTGCGGCGCGTGGAAAGAAACGGCCGGAAACCGGATGTCAGACCGGTTGACCAAAGAGAGAGAGAGAGGGAGAGAGGAGGAGAGCTGGGTGCCCCCTTGGGGACGGGGGAATGAGTTTCAAATGAGAAAAAGATATTTTCCTACTGTTGCTCCACGGTGGCTGATAGACGAGGCTCATAGAGCGTAGCGGGAAAGCATTGAAAATGAGAAAATGGTAGAAAAATCACTGAAACCTTTCCCGGAGCTGCAAAAATGGGACGGGCAGAACACAAATGCCAACTGCTCTTAAGCAGAATGCTAAGGGAAAAACTTACGACCTGGAAAATTTCGAGTCCTTCTCACAGCAGGAATGGAAATGTAGATAAAGTTATTAAGAAAAGCGCCCGCACACAGACCCCGGCTTGATGGTGCAGTTTTTTTTTTTGCGTTTGGGAGGGATTCCAGGGGTGCATAATATTTTTCTTTGTTTGAAGCTCATTTTCCACTGCTTGGAGCCTCGCCCGAACAAATCGTCCCAGCGTAATGATAATGCGTTTTCTGGCTGGCTTTAGTCTATATTGGCCCCAAAATGCGCATTAGCTGCGCCAAACCAAGACGCACCGGTCTTTACCGGTTTGCGCTATGCCATAATTGCCACGGGAAATCTGTTCCTTGTGCCCGGCTGCTTGGATGATAGTGCTGAGCGGAGGAATGTGCCTTCTTTTTGCTGGGGAAAGCAGTGATACAAGTCGGTCATTTGGGGCAATTGTTCTAGGGCGGGGCGTGTTATGAAAGGGAGTGCAGGCCAGCCACCGGAAACAGACCAGCAACGTGCAAGGAAATGCAAGTTAACGTGATTTTAACGATCCTGTTGCGGGCTGAGCGTGTTTTTTTTGGGTGTGTGTGTGTGTGTGGGGATCTTTTGTCGAAATTGTTGCTTCATACAAGTGCTGCAGAGCAGGGGAGGAGTTGCATGTTGCATGTTTAAGTACCTTTTGCCACCGGTTTGGCACACAAAGCAGAGTGTAATGCAAATGAAACAAATCGAGTTTCAATTTTTCAAGCAACGAGAAACGGCGCCTAATTGAGAGGGTAGAATCATTCCGGCTAAAGAAACCAGCTGGCAAGAAAATTTTACATGTTTTGAATGTTTTTAATGTGTCTTGTTTTACCTTAAAAATAAATGCATTTTTTTAATAAATTTGAGTTATTATTTCAAACTCTTAAACAATAGATCTCTCTAGGCTAGATTGTTTAAAAGCAAGAGAAATATATGAGACAAAATGTTTGCGACACTTTAACATGATTATATTTGGGCAAAAATGTTCACAACCTCAAACACAAAAACCACCCAACCCGTGACGGTCCTTGTGCGCGCTGTATCGCAAGGGAGGTTTTCGCGATGCCATCCTAAACATAGATAATAAATTAAACCGGAACTTGTGAAACGGTAATAAAACTGATAAGATGATTTAACACGGCCATAAAACTGGCCCATATCGTCTTCAAAGGCGGCACCATGTGTGTGAGCGTGCCCGTTAACGGATCCCCGCCAGCATGTTTCGGGGGTGGGTGGAAGGGCGGGTTTCTTCTTTTCGGTTTATTTTCTGTTGGCGAAATATTTTCCACTAAAATAAACCGACAGACACGTGCGAGATTGGTGCAAAATTCGCGAGCCAAAAATATTGCCCCTAAAGCCAACGTAAAAAAAGGGCCAAACAGTGTTTGACGGGTGTGAAAAATATGATTAAGTTTTTACTTTTTGCCAGCACACGATAAGGGATGCTACTGCTGTTGGTGTAGAGGGGGAAACAGTGGTGGAAACTGATTCTATTGGCCGGTGCAGTAATGGGCTTTAAACTGCACTGGGTTACGCACAGGCGGCTCGCTCGGAGGGCCAAAAGATCCCTTGGTAATTTAGTTAATCAAAATAGTCACATTTCATCGCTTGCCTTACGGTGTTCGTGGTGCTTGTTCCGTTTGCTGATAAAGGTTTCCATTTGCGAACTGGTCCGCATCCCTCCCGCATCCGGCAGGGAGTTTCCTGCCGGGTGCCTGTTGAACCCGACGCTGCTGAGCTCCCTTTGCAAAATTTAAACATAAAAAAACAGGCCAAATCAAAGAAAACACTGGCCGCCTAGAAATTATTCACGCTGACACGCTGCGTCGTAAAATGTTTTATCCACACAAATCACGTGCTCAGAGACGGGTCGGTGATGCAGAGAGGGGAAGGCCAGCGTTTCGAGAGGATGCCATTCATTTCCATCAGCCCGGAATGACTGTTGGGCAAGCCCTTTTTGAAGGGACGTGTGTTGATGAAGCATTTTTCTTTCCAGCCAACAGGGACAGGCCATAGTTTTACGGGCGATTTAGATAGAGGTAATGTAATTTTAAACCCGTTTCTCCTGGTTTTGGTGCTCTCGGTTGAAAACCCCGTTGCTAAGGTTACCCCATAAGAGAGAGAGAGAGAGAGAGAGAGA